>AP027110.1:1251739-1851739 GCA_028142955.1 Pinctada fucata | reverse complement strand
CCATCCAACCAAAGATTGTACTCTATGTCTTCCGAAATGGAAGTAACCGGATGTGGCAGTTCTACCGAAATGAAGCGGCGGGTGTTGCATGCAAGCAGAAGATGCTTACACTTTTTGGCACCTGGTCTCAATCCCATATCGGGAGTTCGCTTCTTTTCATATGGTAGAGGTTTTTGTTTATTTGCTTTGGTCCCTGTTTTATCCTGATTTTGTGTGTCATCGGTTTGTGATTTTCTGAATTATCGATTTAGTGCTGTATACAGGGATATGGTCATTATCCATATTTGTCATTATGAGTGTCACCTACAATGAATCCACTACTTTTACTTGACTCTGGAGATTGTTCAGTAGATAAAGTTGTCCCTCCTGTTTTTATTAAGTTGTGTAATTGTCCCCGTCTGTTTGTCCCATTTTTCTGTTTACGTTGAAAATTTATCAAGAATATAAAAAACCTCTTTTCATTGTGGTTATTAAAAATCTGATTTTAGGTTTTTGAATGACCTCCATTCGCTATTTTTATATCAGATCTTTCCGTTCAGAATTATGATATTGTAACATTGATAAAAATGTACTATATTACATGACCCGCTAGGATAAACGATGATTTATAGGTTTGATTCCATTCAATGAAATTTACTGATAAGTAAGTAATGTTTAAGAAAATTCAAGTATATGGGAGTGTGTCAAGATATGACCTACACTTCCTGAATTAGTTTGTTAGCAGTTCATTGAAAATGTTTAATCGTAAGTATTAACTGAGGATTTTTCTTTATGTTATTAAATAATATTATGCTATTTCTTTTTTACTATAAGAAACTAAAGATAGTGGGTGAAACTGAAGTAAATAGGAAGTGGGAGCAATTGCGTTTGCTGCTTTTTCTCTGCAAAAAAAAAAACTTAATTATTGTCATAAATGCGGCATTGATATTTTCTTCTATTAAATTAACATTTAAAGGTATTTTTTCTTTAAACAGATTTATTGATATCCGTGTTTCTTTCACAATATTCGCTAACAAGTAAGTATTGATTTGTGTTATGTGTGGATTCAGAGGGTCAACATAGCTTATATTACCTAATATCAGCTTTTCACTAACAACTAATATAAAGCCAAGATTCAAATACCGACAAACGAGACTATAAATAATATATACAAATAAAAGGCCTATAAACCAATGTCAAAATAGAGTCATTATGTGACTTATTTTTGAACATTTTAATTGGTTTACTTTAACAAATTTTAATTAAAAACGGTAACAAGCTTTATAATTTCAGCGGCCACTGTGTGCTACACATGTAATAGTTATGACCATCCTAGAGATTGCGTTCACGTGACCAAATGTTCAGCAAATCAGGTATGACTCAACATTTTCTTATATTCATTTTAAGAGGAAAGAATATTAATATTTGAAATTATTGTATTAATACATATAGAAAAAAGAGTATCCCGAAAAGAGCAAGTATATTGCATTTTGAAAATAATCAATGGGGAATATGTCAGCCAGAACAAGGTATCTCTAGAACCACAATAAAATGGTACCTAAAACATTTTAACACAATGGTTCCCAAAATCTCAGAACACAATAGTGCAAAAAGCATCCTAATACAGTAGTACACAAATACTGTAACACAAAATGGTACAAAAAGCATCAATATACTGTGGTACACAAATACCGTAACACAAAATGTTACAAAAAGCACCATAACAGCTTCAAAACACAAGGGTATACTAAAAACGTCGTAGAACCATGGTATCTGTTCAAATGAGCTCTACATTCCTATATCAATAACGAAGCTTGTAAATAGTAGAATGCTGTAGGCAAGTATACCGTGTAAGATTTTTAAGACAGCACTAAAAGAGGTCATGATATATTTGATCAATCGTTGGTGACTCCACAGCTTGTAAAATAACTCTTAATTTACAAAATTATGGGAAACCATTGGTTATGTTATTGTGTCCGTCATTTTGTCCTTTTAAGTATCCGAAACTTGCGTGTCTGGTCCATTCTGTAAATTTATCTTTTCTTAAATAATGCTATGAATATGAATATCATTTGTATGACTTAGTGAGTGTCACGAATGTTAGACCAGGTGTCTCCGAGGGAACATTTAACCAAGTTCCGTTAAAATTTGGTCGATCGTTTCTAGTGTACGTCTGGTGACATAAGGGTCATGTCCACGGTTTAAAAGGCGTTTGATGAACCTGACGCATTTTCGATGGTTACTCCGTCTTGGTACCTGAACAATCTACAATCATGTAATTGCGCATTCTTAAAACTTGCACTCCGACTGACTGTAACGACGGGACTCCGTGACGGGCTCAGTCCAAACCTCTTTAGGACCCCGACCACCTGTTCTCTCAGAATGTCAGTGGAATCCTCGGGTGATAACATACATGTGCTCGTTACAGCCGGCAGAGCACGGATTGTATTACGTATGCCCTCTTTTTATATCCATTTACAAATTCTATCTGTGTTGCTTATGACCCTGTGTTTTGCGGTTGTGTGTGTGTGCGTGTGTGTGAGGGTGTGTTTGTGTGTGTGTTGATAATCTTACAGTGAGAAGGTTGTTTTACACCACAATTGTACGTTCTTCGAGACCTGTGGGTAATCGGAAAATTGGGAGCGTTTTACGCACCTAATCTAGGATAACCACACCGTCTGCTACTGACGTGGCAGATGGTCGTCCTAAGTCGGCATCGATTGCACATAAGTCTCGTTGTTTTTTTTGTTGTCATTTGTGTTTGCTGTTTCTATCTGATTTGGCGGTCCTTGTACTCTGACCGTGTGTTTTTAATGATTCACTGGTGAGATTTGATGTTCCTTGTCCCCTTTTCGTCTCTTTCTGTGGATTGCTGATCTGTGTTTTTGCTCTGGGGGTGTTTTGGGATTTTGCTGTGGGTGCTGCAACCGAGTGTTGTTGGAGATCCCCTCCTTCCTTTAAATTTTGATCTTCCTTATTTTGTAAATGATGTCACAATAAAATGCAGGTTGTGAAATACCCAAAGTTATATACTCTGTTGTTTGTATGAGTCCGAATTTCAAAAGAAGTTGACGATAATTTTTGTAGAAAGTTCTGTTTAAAACTTGATTCAAGAATTTGTAAGCGTTTTGATTGTGGTGTTTAGAATCTGATTTCGGGCTTTGTGTTTCATTCCCTGAACAGATAAAGTATTTAAGGTATCCGATGTACAAAAGGGCAATTTTCCATGCCTCGTAAGGTACTGTAAACTATATATTTTCAGAAAGGTTTTAATGCCCACTGCTCAGAAATAATAATGTTTGAGCCAAAAGCGTTCTAAAAGGGCACTTTTCCATGCCTCGTAAGGTACTATAAACTATATATTATCAGAAAGGTTTTAATGCCCACTGCTCAGAAATAATAATGTTTGAGCCAAAAGCGTTCTAAAAGGGCACTTTTCCATGCCTCGTAAGGTACTATAAACTATATATTATTAGAAAGGTTTCAATGCCCACTGCTCAGAAATAATAATGTTTGAGCCAAAAGCGTTCTAAAAGGGCACTTTTCCATGCCTCGTAAGGTACTATATACTATATATTATCAGAAAGGTTTTAATTCCCACTGCTCAGAAATAATAATGTTTGAGCCAAAAGTGTTCCATCATTGTCCTGATGGGACAGGAAACCTTTAACTAATGAGCTTTCCTCGGTGCTTATGTTTACTTTTTTCCCGTAACTGTATCAGAAGTGAAGTATAGTGTATTGATTTTGTCCTTTTTGGAGATAATCTATCAGCAGAAAATACCTTTTGCAACCGAGAAAACCGAGGCTCATAACATATTTGTTTTGTCAGCCCTCGCATAGTTAAGGATTAAGAATGTCACTGACACAAGAAACAGAGCGTTCGACCTGCAAAAAAAGTGTTGTTAAATGGAAATTCAAACTATCAAAACCCATAGACTACTTACTTATAAATGAGGCAGTAAAAACACAAATAATAGATACTTAACAATGTAATATCTATTTTCTTTTAAATTTTAAGGAATGTTATGTTGAAAGCAATGTTACGCAGACAGGACAGTTGGCTTTCACCTCTGGATGTATGGATAGCACGGTGAGGTTTACAAAATTAACCTTTTATCTCTTATGATTATATAAAATTTTGAACTTTAACAAGATCAGAGATTGCATAAAAGAAATGTCCCGATGCAGAAAGACTGTTGAAACAGTCGAAATTGTGAACTTGAAAGATTGAATTTAAAGGTATGCAACTTTTCCCATAAAGAAGTCCGAAGATCATAAAATGCAATCGGATGTAAAAATAAGACGACATGACATGATGATATGAAGTTATCACAGCAGAACACACTCACATAAGAGAAAGGAGGGGGTATCCAACAATACTCGGTTGCAGCACCCACAACAAAACCCGATTAACAAGAATTCTCGAAACATTGCTAGATTCGGAGAAAACCATATATCTGTCAAATCCGAAATCCTTTCGTAGTTCGAGGGGCACACATAAGAGAGCAAAATGGAGAACAAACAAGTCGAGTCAAATCGTAAACACTCAAAAAGAAGTAACTCGCAAACCATCATAATTTGTACTTTGATCTCCAATCAAATGATAGTACGAAAGTCATTGAACAGTAAGTGAAAACTGTATCGTGAATATTTTTGAATGAGAGATACGTTTATATAAGCTCAGAGTTATGTTAATCAGAATAGAGACATTCGGTAGTTTCATATCGAGTGCCGACAATCCGTTAGAAAATATTTCACTTGAACACATTAAAGTATTATCGATTAAGAAAGCTTAACATCTTTATGTCATTTGTATTAGTCAATTTCTATTAAATATATTCATTCCATCGTGAGGCATACATAAGGCAATAATTTTTATTTTTTAAAGTTTGATTCTCTTTGGGTGTTTATAGAGTCGTTTGAATAGATTATGCAGACAGGTGCAAATTTCAAATTACTTTCAGCGATGCGAAGCGATCCTTCTACAACACTTATCTGGTAACATGATCGTTGGGAAACGTTCGGGGACAGTATGTAAACTTTGCTGTCACCAGGACTACTGTAACTCTGAGTTATGTGATCTTCACAGTAAGTTTTATGTCTTCCTCTTTTGATAGAATCGAAGTGTTTCAGTGATCAAAAGTCTTCTGTCATCGAATCTTGCAAGCATTTTTTGAAAAATTAGTCCTTCTGACACAGTCAAGAATTCTATAATATATGAATTTCCGGACTAAAAGCTTGTTTCCTATGCCATTTATAAAGAACTAGTATGTGAAGGTTTACGTCAGTTTAATAAATATTGTTAAAATAAGTGAATGAAAATACCAGAATTATAAACATAATAGGTTTTTTTCTCATCTATTGCATTTTTTTAAAGAAAGTTGATCGAAAAATGTTTTCGAAAAATCTTTAATAATTTCACTCAAATTATTCCGATGATTATACTCTTAGGTGTTCCAATAATAAGGAAGTATTTTAACTCTATACCTCCAAGAAGAGTTCAATTTTTCGGGTGATACCTGCACCAAGAGAAAAAAATATAGAATTCATTTTTTATTATTTAATTGTGGAAAACAGACTGTTTTCTTGGATCTAAAAACAATCAATCACCACACTATATTTCGTAAGTCGGAAGGTTTCGCAGTGATACGTCTACCAAAACAAGTTATGGCAGCCGCCATGATTCAAACAGCGAACGATCGTCCTTCTATATCTTTGGAATAAGGACCAGTTTGAGCAAATTCTACATGCACTGTTAATTTTTGAGTAAGTAGAAAAGAAATGGTACCCTTGAAATCATAAGCAAATATCAACAAATTGTTTTTTCAGCGACGAGTTCATTCGTGTTTGAGGGAACCCCAGTTCTAAAAATAGTGCTATAAATAGACTTCCGTGAAAAATTGTGTTGATCGATGTATCAACAAAAATTCTCAACCAATCAGAATCTTCGTTTCTTGAAAACGACAATGGAAATTAAATGACATTAGAAATGAATCTTATATTTTTTCTGTTGATGCAGGTATCACCCGAAGAAAAGGACTGTACAAATGTATATGGTTTACATAGTAAAGCGGTCTCCGTTCAGATCAAAATCTTAAATGTTCACAAATTAATGAATTTCTACCAACATTTATTCTACAATGTAGGCTACTTATGAAATATTGTTTAACCTTTCTTTTCTCAATGTCTTAGAATTTGTGCTTCAAAAATGGTGTATTTTGCCAAATATTTGGAAAAACACCATTTTTGGGGCTCATTTTTGACAAACTCTCTATTAGATAGTATCAAGCGGGCTTCTGAACAACTTTAAGATTTTGATATGTTGTTTCCTTTGCAATTCTTAAGTGAGAAAAGGAAGATTCTGAAAAGCGTGTGCAAAAGGACAAAGTTGTTCAGAATCCCACTCGATGTTATCTCAATGATAATCATCAAGAATCATCCTATTTTTCGTTAGAATTGACAAAATCACCGTTTTTCATGATATTTAAGCAAAATTTATCATGCCTTAAAAAGCGAGGAGTAGTTTTTATGCCTAGATTTATCTAAAAATTGATATTCCACTCTGTAAAATTGACAACTTTGATTTTGGAAAAGTCCATTTAGGCGGTCACGTTACTTTATAAACCATGTATTCTCCATTCAAATCAATTTATTATGCACCAGACAAGTTTTTCGGATATTCTAAAATTCTTGAAATTTCTAAAAGGTGGGTCCTGTAACATCATATCCCATCCATCCTTCTACATTTTTCTGTACATATTTGACATAGTAATTTTCACCCTCTTTGGCCATATTAGATTGCTTAGATTGAGGATCACTGACGAGGGTTGAGTACCCGAAAAGTGCATGTCTGTTCCATGCTAAAAATGTATCCGTTTATAAACGATGCTATTAAATTTGAAGACGTTTAACATTAAATCCTAATCAATGAT
Organism: Pinctada fucata; assembly: GCA_028142955.1. Classification (NCBI taxonomy): domain Eukaryota; kingdom Metazoa; phylum Mollusca; class Bivalvia; order Pterioida; family Pteriidae; genus Pinctada; species Pinctada fucata. The sequence goes on along the minus strand of AP027110.1, from coordinate 1,844,826 downwards.
ATTAAATGACAAATATTGATAATGACCATATCCCAATACATAGTACAAAATCGATAATTCAGAAAATCATAAACCGAAGGTATACAAAACCAGGATAAAACAAGAACCGAAGCAAACAAAGAAAAACCTCCAAAAATATGAAAAGAAGCGAACTCCCAATATGGGAGTGAGACAAGGTGCCCAGGAAGAGTAAGCATCTCCTGCTTGCATGCAGCACCCGTCACTTCAATTCGGTAGAATTGTCACGTCCGGTTACTTCCATTTCGGAAGATACAAGTATGTTCGGTGGTTTGATGGTTGAAATGGTTTGTGACAGAATAGCGTCCGTCATTCTGGAGAGTTGGACATCTTAATGTGTGACTTGCTCCCCATATCGACTTCTTCAGTGACGAGATTATTCGGTCAAAAAGGTATCTCTGACTGAGAAGCTTATCTGAAAGACGCCTAGCTCTCAAAACAAATTCTGTATATTTGGTACTTGCTCTGGCAAAGCGTATCAACTGATACGATAAGCAGACAATGAATGTTGCTACACAGAAAAGGAAAGTTTGTGATGTTGAAATTGAAGTGAGGTGTTCATATGACCATCTGTGTCTTAGGACAACATTATGTCCAGATAGGATGCTGAATTATTTGTCTCTGTGGTTTCTTTGACGTCAAGTTCCGAAGATAGATTATGCTGTGGTAATCTGCGAATTTTGGATTATTTATGGACAGCAAATCGTCTATGTATCTGTAAGTGAAGTAAAAGTAAGAAACTACGTTTCTGTTCCCTTTTAGAGACCAGAGACCCCATTGGACTTTCGACAATTTGCTGGAAGACCTTTCCTCCAAACACCACAAAAATGTTGTCGATCAGAAAGTTTAACATCTGAATAATATCTGCTTCTGTGTACTTATTCTTAGAATCGGTTTTTTTTTAACAATGTAGGGTTTGTAATAATTAACAACAATAAATTTATATTTGCGATTACCGTTCTTGCTTGTAAACGCATTACTTATGAGTTTGGTGAGTCTTTCTCTCAATTTAGAATGTGGGATTGTAGTTTAAAGTGTCGAAAAATCAAAGGCTTTGATCGAATGTAGAAATGAGTGGATTTCTAATGTTCTAAGAGTTCATTGGAATTCCTTAAAATCCACATCTGTTTAATACCGCTTCGGGAATATACCGTCGAACAATATTTTTGAGGTCCATATTTGATTTCAGTTAAAACTTTGGTGAGTAAGATCGATACAAATTTGGTCGAACATTTTGAGGAACCAGTGATGAAACGTTGTTTGTACGGATTTTTATGCAAAGTAAATGTGTAATTATTTTTGCATGCAAATTTGTAGTTATTGGTGTGATGGCGTACTGCTAATAGAGGTAGATAAGCTCTGTGATAGCATAAGGGTATTTAAAGATAGACTCGAATTTGGTGTTCACAATTGCTTGTGGGTTGTAAATTCTAGACAAAAGTAATCCTCTGATGCATCTTATCCTTTTTCTGTGCCCAGCGTCTTGTATATTCATCACATGAGTCCATGATAAATCCTACTCAAGAACGGCAATCGCAAATACAAATTCATTGTTGTTAACTATGACAAAATCTACTTTGTAAAAGAAAAGTCCGATTCTTAAAATAAGTACATTGAAACTGATATTTTTCAGATGTTAAACTTCTTGATCGACAATTTTTTTGTGGTGTTTGGAGGAAAGGTATTCCAGCAATTTTTCGGAATTCCAGTGGGGACCAATTGTGCCCCACTCCTTGTCGACATTTTTCTTTACTCGTACAATTAATTCAATCTTTTGTCTCTGAAGGAAAAAGATACTTAGCTTTTGACTTCAACTTCACTTACAGATACGTAGACGATGTGTTGTCAATCAATAAAATCCAAAATTCGCAGATTACATCCGCAGAATCTATCATTCGGAGCTTGTAGTCAATGAAAATACAGAGACAAATAAATCAACTTCACTTACAGATACATAGACGATGTGTTGTCCATCAATAAAATCCAAAATTCGCGGATCACATCCGCAGAATCTATCATTCGGAGCTTGAAGTCAATGAAACTACAGAGACAAATAAATCAGCATCCTATGACATAATGTTGTCCTACGAAACTGATGGTCACATGAACACCTCATTCTATGACAAACTTGACGACTTCAATTTCAGCATCATTAATTTACCTTTTCTGAATAGCAACATCCCTTCATCGCCTGCTTATGGCGTGTTTATACCTTAGTTCATACGCTATGCCAGAGCAAGTACCAAATATACGGATTTTGTTCTGAAAGCTAGGCGTCTTTCTGATAAACTTCTCAGTCAGGGATATGTTTGTGACCGACTAACATCGTCACTGAGGACGTTCTACGGTCGATATGGGGAACTCGTCATACACTATGATGTCCCACTCTCCAGAATGGTGGACGATATTCTGTCATAGACCATTTGAACCATCCGACCAAAGATTATACTTCTTTCCAGCTCTGTAACCTGTTTTGGCCTTTTATCAATGTGACATCATATATATTTATTGCTATTTCGGAAACTAGACATTTCACCGATAAATATCATCGAAATGAAAGGAGTTTAACATCTTAGCACCATACCTCAAATGCTATTTTGAACATAGATTTTATTTGGACATGCTACTAAATCTACCCAACAGGAAATTTGGAGCCGCGCGCTCTCTGTAATGTAAACGTAAAAATCTAACTGCAAAAAATTAAAGAGGGCGCTGCTGAAATTAATTTTGGTGGCTCCGCTGTAAGCATCACTGATGAGAATTTAATATTCGAAACACGTGTCTGGTGCATGTAAATTGGTTTGGAATTTTCTTCAAGAAGGTAGAGAGTTGGAACCCTTCGACTTTATCTATATCTTCTAAAATGGAAGTAAGCGGATGTGTCAATTCTACCGAGTTTAAGCGACGGGTGTTGCATGCAAGTAGGAGATACTGACTCTTCCTTGGCACCTGGTCTCACTCCCATATTGGGAGTTCGCTTCTTTTTATGTGGTGGAGGGTTTTGCTTGTTTGCTTTGGTTCATGATTTATCCTGCTTTTGTATGCCTTCGGTTTCTGATTTTCTGAATAATCGATTTTGTGCTGTATATAGGGATATAGTCATTATCCATATTTGTCATGCTTCGTCCAAAGGGATTTTAAGACACAGCCATTCTGGTTATTTTTCTAAAAATCAAATTTGCTCAATTTGCAGCTTAAAGAAAGCGCTTGCGAATAGAAATTATTTGCATCGTAATAATAAGGAAGTATTCCAATTGTTTACCCTCTTGAAGAAAATTTCAAACCAATTTTAATGCACCAGACACGTGTTTTGAGTAGTAAATTTATCATCATCAGTGATGCTTCCAGCCAAAATCATTTTGAGACAGCAAAAATTTAAATCAGTAGCACTCTCTGGATTGTCTTGAATTTATTTACAGAGAGTACAAGGCTCAAAATCTTTTGTTGGGTAGATTCAATAGCATAGTTAAATAAAATCTATTACCAGAATAGCATTGGAGGGATGGTGCTAAATGATAACTTCCTTTAATATCGACGTTCCCGAAATAACAAAAGAATAGCACGTCAAAGGGAACAAGTTTATCTATTCAAAGTGTTGTGATGTGCTTGAGAGAATTAAGGTCTCGGCTATGCCAGCTGTTTGCTTTCTAATGATTGTAAAATATATATTTAAGTTTAGAATATTTACTGATCAATCAGACGGAGAACGTCGTGTTAAAAGCAGAGAGGACACACAAACAAACATCTAAACTGAGAAATCAAAACTTATTCAAATTACATACATTTTGGAACAAAAGAAACTTGAATTATAAATTAGGATAGAATTAGCTCCTGTTGAAATTCGGCATCTCCTGCTTTAAGCCAGAATGTCAATACTTATCTTATACATAATCTCTCAATGATAAACGTAAAAGAAGAAAGCATGAGTAATTTAGTTTCAAAGTCGAACAGGCAAAGCAAAATCATTAGAATTCATTTAAACAGTTCCGAACCCCGGAGTAAACAATAGTCGGAAGTGAGACCAGGTGCCCGTGGAGACTCTCCTGATTGCATGCAACAGCCGTTACAACAGTTCCATGAAATTCGGGAGATGCATTCAATGATTTTCTCGATGTACATACATATTGATGAACATATCAGGTAAAGATGTCTTGTTAGGTGATTATGACAGCCATTAAATCGCAATCAATGTGAATGTTCGATCAACCTTAACGAAGCACTTGAATGAATAATTTTACAGAACACATTTATCTTTATTACAGAGGAGGAGAGACTTGGACCGCGATGCCTTTCTTGTAATGATGTAAAACTAGATGATCCCGGAGATTGCTTGTCTGTTACACAGTGCGCAAAAGACGAGGTATTCTGGAATGATTCAGAATAATTTGAACATAAACATTGTATTTTTCCTCAGAAAGATCATAATGGTTCTTTATTTTTATCTATGAAAAAAAAAAAACAACTTTCCTTTATTACGAATTAAACAATTCAAACAGATAAGAAAATTTGTAGCCTCTTTTTCCATGCGCACTTTGCACGACCCTCCGGATATATCTGTTCTGGAACTTAAGATTTAACTGACAAACGTCAAAGATAATACCTTAGGGACCACAGTTGAATACGTTTTTAAAATAAGAAATAATAATTGTAACCTTCTCTACATCGTTTCTATCATATTTTTCCAAGTAAAATACATTGCAGTGTTTTTCTTTTCTTTAAAGATCTGTTATACAGAGAAAATTGGACAGTCATACAAGATGGGATGCGTTGTTGAAAAGGTATCACAAAAACTACAAATAAAAAACGTATCGTGACAAGCAGGAGATGCTTGCGCTATGACGTCACTGAGGAAATTCTATGATCGATATGGGGAAATGGTAGCACAATATGTCTTGCCCTTGTCCATAGTAATAAATGATATCCTGATGAATATCTTCCTTTCATTTAATGCTAAGTCGATTACCAGTTTATCTACATTCAACTGGTAGATATCTAATTTAAAATAAAAACGCAAATGTAGCACAACTTAAAGTTGGTAGTCTCACCATAAATAAAAAAGTCACTAAGTACATGGCCGTAAATTACGGTTAGTTGACCTTCTCCTTCTTATCAAACGAAGGTATCTTGTATATTTAACTAAATGTTCTCTATTTATGCTAATCACCTCAGACAAAATCGAAGTATTCATGGTCATAATTATTAGATAACATCAGACTTCTTTCGACACTTACGGCATGAAACATGTCGCATGTCAAGGGTTACGTGTAGATACTGAAAATATCAAAATAATAAAGAAATGTATAAATATCGGAAGCATATTCAATCTATAAGGAATATTTCAGGAAATAAAACAGGAAAAAATGAAATGCATACTCATAAGAATAAATAACGATACATTAATTATTGAATTATATAGCAACCGTAAAAAAATCCGTTTACCTCCGTGCACCTCGCGGGAAATTCCCCTATTATGACGTCATGATTAAGTGATGCAGATACTTGTCGTGAAAACATTCGATGGAAACGTTCGCGAGATCAATTTTGAGTTACGTCCCTTACCCTGAGACTACCATCTTAAATAAAAAAGAAACAACTTAAAACACAGTATTACTGTTATAATTTCTAAATGTAACGACAACAACAGATAGGGATATTTTCAAACTGACATGTTTATTTAAACAAAGCTAAACATCTTCATGCATGTAGCTTCTCTTTATTATTCTCATTCATATAGGACTGTAGACTAAATACTAACAAAAGGGACACAAAGAAATACAGTAGAGCCACTGCTTCCTGTGCAAAATGCTGTGAATAAAGCTATTGTAATGCTGATCTATGTGGGAATTCATCTGTTGGTATGTTGAAAGAATAATCGAATTGAAAGGGGGAGGTGCGGTAACCTGCCATTCCGACCGTAATTTCAAACTTGTTCATATATCCATAATATTCTAGTTTATAAAATGTCAAATGTATGGTGAATCCAAATCAAGAAAGCCTGCTTTTACTAGTTATAGGGTTACTTTTCATTTTCGTGCTTAAATATCGGTGGCGGGGGCGGCTAGCCTACATGGGATGATTACTCCTCCCGAGCACCTGGTCCCACCTCTAGCTTGCTATGGGTCCGTCGATGCTTAATCATGCCCTCTATTGTGAGTGCTGTTGGTATTATCGTCAGGATCATCTTTAACTCATTCCTTTCATACTTCATGCTCAAAGTAGGTGTGTTCATCTGTATATTGACATATTTACACACCTTCTTTGAGTAGGAAGTATGACAGGAACTAACCCCGTAACTAATTCATCACGTCGAGAACCATTTTGTAACGTTTTATTTGTAATTTTTGACGTTTGAAAACGTAGTGACCTACCTCTGCGTCAAGGTAGGACAACACGTGGCCGTTATACTGAGACGTCATTGGCTGAAATTAGTACGAGGCGTGATGATATTTCAAAGTCCTATACTGAATACTACGACGCTCATAACGTCTTAAACATTGAAGTAATTGAAAATATCAATGAATGAGCAGACTTTGGATAATAATTATGAAATCATATAGCACGCAATGCCTTGACCATGATAATTTTGTACCAATCAATGGATTTCTGATCGGCCTTTAAATTTGCATAATGATTTTAAACGTCTCCAAATTCGTTAGCATCATTTTAAAGCAGATTGATTTACAGCATTGACCAGACATGCACGTTTCGTGTACTTAACCCTCGTCAGTGATCCTATATCTAAACAATGGAATATGGTCGAAATCTGTGAAATAATGTCCAAAATATACCGTAAGACGTAGCAAGATGACTGGGATATGATGCTACAGGACCCATGTTTGGGAACGTTTAGGAAATTTTGTAAACTGAAATTTTCGAATGCGTTTGAAGAAACGACCAACCGAAATTGATCGAACTTGGCTACATGTGCCCTCGGGCACTCCTGGTCCACCAGCAACGACACTCACCAAGTGGTTCAAATGTTAAACGTCTCAGACCGTGTCTCATGGGTCTGATTAGGCCGGATGTCATATTTTAATTTTGTTTTACACATGCAATAATTGTATGCTATATTTTATGTGATAATCATCTGCTGGTAGTTCATTCTGAAAATGTTCTTTTTTCTGTAAGTGTTATTCTCTTTGTATATTGAAGTGAATCCAGATTACAATGTGTTTACCGTTTCAAATACACTAACACTTAACACGAGCTCGGGATCATGCGATGACTCAAGCTATGAGGCGTGTCAATATCTACTTCACATTAAGAGTGACAGCTGCCAGGATGTCAACATGCAGAGAATATGCCCAAAATCATGTGGTCTTTGTAGTAAGTACATTAAACAAAAAACATTTGTGTACTTTTCTAACTTTTTTTCACTGTTATTTTTAGGTTAGAAGATTATAAGATATGATTATAAGTATTTTGCGAAAAGATCACATCTACAATTTATCGGGGAACAAAAAAAATTACACCAAACTGTCAATGTTAAAATTGAAATCAGACACATGAAAGAGTGGAGACTAACATGGTCATTTAGTGACTTTTGACGGTCATCCTCCTTCCCAAATGGCCTGGTTATCCAGAACATTCATACCACGAACCTTGCTCTTATCAAGGATGGACCTCCTACAAAATGCTCAATTTTTCTATAAGTAAAAATGTATCGATGTCGTGTAACATTTCAAGCAAATAACTTATTTTTTTAAGACCTACATGTTATGGTAACTTCATTAATAGAATTAGGAGGCTCAAAGTTAGACAGTACTGTCGGCGAAGATGTGTCAGAAACATCAATCACCTTTTATGCCGTGGATATAATTATGGTGTCACCAAAAGGACACTATGTATAGCACTTGACCTATCAACAGCCTTGTATCAGTATTAATAAGACTTGCACACTGATTGTGATGACGGGACTCATTGATGGGCTTTGTCGCAACATGGTGAGAGACGACAGGGACATTATCAACTGTAATCCCTGATCGTTGGTCGGACATCTTGGATGATTTCATGCATTAACTCACTTCAACCGACAGAGCTTGCACTGTCAAGGTTAGGGTTTTAAGCTCACCTGTCCGTCGCATACTTTCTACATTTTCGACTTTTCTCTGGTCGCTACATAGAACTTCACAAAAACTTCATGAAAGTAAGATCCTCTTCCAAGTTTTTGTTTTTCGAGCCGATAATAAAAAACATGGCCACCAAGGGCTCGGATTGTTTGATGCAATTTCAACATAACCTTTGTAGCCGCTGCACATAATTTCATGAAACCTTACAGAAAGCAAAACAACAAGGTCCTCCGCCGCATTTACATGTAAGTAATTCGAACCGATCATTAAATAACTATGGTCACGGTGACTCTGACTGGCTGACGTATATTTCAACATCTCCTTTGCAACATAATCTGACCGGAATCAAGGACCCAATTTTCTCAACAAAGTCTATGTTTTTCCAGCAGATCTGTCAACAAATAATCGATCTGATTGGCTGATGCATTTTCGACATTTCCTTTGCACCTACTTCGAATAATTTCCAGAAACCGTACAGGAAGCAAGTACTAAAGGTTCTCACCTAGTTTGTGTAATTTGAGCCGGCCAACAAACATGGCTGCCCTGCCAATTGCTCTACTTGGCTGATGAAATTATAGATTTATAGAATGTCATCTGCAACTATTGCACAGAGTTTAAGAAAAAATAACAGAAAGTATGTAATCGAGTTCCTCTTTAAATGTGTGTTTTTCAAGCCGATAAGGCTACAAAATTGGCATTTACAACACCTTCTCTGTGATTGCTGCTCACAATGTTTGAAACTTAATATACAAAACTTCACGAAACCTAACAGGGAGAAAGAAGATGAGCCCCATTACCAATTTGTGTATTTCGAGCCGATCGGTCAATAATATGACATCAAAGTGATTTGACTTGACTTTTACTTTCAATACTTCCTCAATGATTTCCGTAGCCTTATAGGAAGGAAGTACAAAAGGTCTTCGAACAGGTTTGTGTTTGTCCAGCTGATTAGTCAACAAATATTGCCACCAAGGGCTCTGATTAGATTACACCTTTCGATATTTCCTCCTAACACGTTTATGATCCACAGAATTTCACGAAACTTGACAGGAAGCTGGTACCCAAGGGCCTCCACAAAATTGGCCCCATATCATTCCTTCATCTGAAACTTTGGTGAGCGATGTGGTCCCTTTCGGCCTCTTGTTTTTATTCAACCTCAGTTTACCTGTTCTCAGTTTGTGTCATAGGCTCCAGTGTATTGCAGGATATCAAAAACAAAGGGCGAACGAAAAGCGTCCACCACGTGTTGCCCGCTGGAACATTCATTAGAATTATAATTAAATTGTTAAGTTTTCGTTTTCCAGTTAACCAGTCCTGCTTAGACAACGCAACGTTTGACTGTGCAGATGTTGATAGAACCTTCAATATTTGTCAAAACTTTGAAAAGGCCAGGGCTGTTTGTAGAAAGCATTGTGGATACTGCAATTATGGTAATTATAAATAATATATTCATACTTATGTTATGGAAATTTGCAAACTACTACTGAGTTAAAGAAGATTTAAATTAAAGATTTAAGTTAAATTAAGATTTAAGTTAAAGACACATTTAGATAAAGGTTACGCTTTCATATAAGCTTTTAAAACTCATTTTACAAAAACAATCAAACATTCTTTTGAATAATGACCTATACATGCTACATAGTTTATTACTTTTGAATTGAACAACCAATTCATAATGCCGTTATAAACTATATAAGAAGAATCAAAGGTAAATATACTTTTCATCGAAGATGCACCAGATTCATAATTCGCCTCTTATTCAATGGATATGATATTGGTGTCAGCTGAAGAAAACTTTGTAGGAACTTGACCAATCTACAGCCGTTAATCAGCGCATTCCTAAAGTATACCCGGCCCACCTGTACTCTTTGATTGTCGTTTCGTTCCCCCAGTGATTGAATACATAGGTGCATCAAAGCAGAAAGCATGATTTTCGTCCGCCCTATTTTTAGTCCCCTACCGGCAACCGTTTTCGGACTGTCTGTCCGTCTGTCCGTCTGTCTGTTAAGTAGTTTTCCGTTTTTCGGCAACGGATATAGAGATATTGAGATAAAAATTGATACAAAGATTTATCATGGATAGTTATAGAACAAGTTTAAATTTGGTCATGGTTGACAGATTTTGTAAGAAGATGTGCCCCTTGATGACTTACAAAAATCACTTCCAGATATGTCACTGCAATGGATAAAGATATTGAGATTAAATTTGACGCTTAGCTTTCTCTTGAGTAGTTACAGAGCAAGATTGAGTTTTTTCATGATTGACCCATTTTTAAAGAGTTAAACTCCTTGTTAACTTACACAATTCAGCTTTCCGAACTTTCTTTCTTCAACGTATTGATATATTGAGGTGAAACTTGATACATTGCCATAGCTTGGTCTGGGATTTCCACATACTAAATTGAAAGAGGGACTGTCACAAATCAATAGCAACGCATTTATGAGTAAAAACGGTAATCGAACATATAAATTCATCGTGACGGATGTAAATTAGACAAAACTTACTCTGTTACTTGAGTCAAAATAAAGTGCACCGAATCAGATGTGACTAAGATGTTCTTCATGATCGATAACATTTTTGTGGTCTTTCGAGTTAAAGAAGATCCTGACGACAGTCTCAACAACACTCACAATAGAACACCAAATTGAACATCGTCGGATCCCTAGCAAGCTAGAGATGGAACCAGGTGAGGAGTAAAAGAAGGAAGGAGATCTCCAACAAGACCCCGTTGCAGCATCAGCAGCAAAACACCAAAAACACCCGATGCAAAAACACAAAAGACGAGTACAGAACGAGACGGAAAAGAGACACACGACATGTAAACATCAAACACAAAAGACTACACATAAACCGACGAGACCAATGTGCAACCGGTGCCGACTTTGGACGGCCATTTGCCACGCAAGTAACAAATGGTGTGGTTATCCTTGATTACGTGCGCACAACCCTCTCACTTCTCCATTTACCCAGAGGTCTCGAAGAACGTACAATTGTGGTGTAAAACAACCTCCTCACTGTAAGATGACCTCACACAAACAAGACCACGAAACGTAGAGGCCCCAGAAGCAAAGATGAATATGTAAATGGATATAAAAAGAGGACATGCGTAATACAGTCCGTGCTCTGTCGGCTGTAGCGAGCTCATGTATGTAATCACCCGAGGAATCCGACTGAAATTCAGAGAGGACAGGTGGTCTGGGCCCTGTCTTCTCTAAATAGGTTTGGACAAGGCCTGTCATGGAGTCCCGTCGTCAAAGTCAGTCAGAGTGCAAGTCTCAAGGATGCGCTTGTTCAAGACTGTAGATTGGTCAAGTACCAAGCCTAGTGTCCGTCTGGTGACATTAGGATCATATCCACTGTATAAAAGGCGTTTGATGATTCTGACGCATTTTCGATGGTTATGCTGCCTACAGATTTTACGCCTTATCGTTACAGGTCCTTTTCTTTGCTTTTGAAGATTTTGGATACATTCTTTTTCATAAGTGTATAAAAATAAATCTGCAACAAGAGGCTCACAGCTAGTACCTATAGGAATTCCTACAGCCTGATTGTATAGATCCTCACCAAATCTAACATAAATATTGTCCAAGAGGAAGGACAAGACATTACACAGGTCACTACATGTCCATGATTTGTAGTCTGTCGAAGAAAAGAGACCCTTCGAATCAGATGTACAAATGTAAGTTTTCCGCTTATCTAAGGCTTCCGTAAGCACTTCATGGCATTTGACAAAATCTATCTTGGATGGGATTTTATACTTAGGTCCTTTTTAATAAGATCACGAAGCTGTCTGTCTTGGATAATTGAAAAGTCACCTGTAACAACATGGCCAGCTGGTTTGTAGAGATATTTAGAAGTTGCACATTCTCAAGAAGCAGGACACGATTCAAGTATGTCAGGATCCGATGTAACTTTATTATAGTTAAAAACAAAGTTTCGAATAGGTTTCTTGTATTTATAACAAATAAGAGGTGGCTCTAAATTCAATTATAAGACGTTTAGCATTGAAGCCCGAAACGTGCATGTCTGGTCCATGCTGCAAATTTATCTGTCCTTAAATTATGCTATTGAAATTGAAGACGTTAAAAACTTAAAGCTTTCAAAACTTCGACCGCTCCGAACTTTCAAAATTTCGCCATCTCTCGAGTTTTCAAAATTTTGAACGGTAAGCTTTTAAACAGCTTTCAAATTGTGAATTGAAAACGAATATCAAATTTTCGACTAGTAGGGACTGTAGTCATTTAGAACATGCTTCGATGTGTAAAGCATACCGTACTAAAAGATGAGATAGGACGTAGGGAAAAGGGGGAGTTCGGTCGACATGATAACACATGAATTGTCTAGTTTGACAATTATGGCGATATCCTAGCATCAAATCCTTGGTTCTACACATTTTTTGCTTTTAATATTTACCTAGATATAATTGTGTGAAGCCTTGTACCAGCGCATTCTTAAGACTTGCATTCTGACTGACTGTTACAACGGGGCTTCATGACGGGCCCTGTCCAAATCTCAGGGTCCCAAGCACCTGTCCTCTCTGAATGTCAGTCAGACTCCTTGGCTATTAAAAGGCTTGAGCTCGCTAAATCCGACAGAACACGGACTGTATTTCGTATGCCCCTTTTTATATCGATTTACATATTAATTTGTGTAGTTTGGGATCCTGTGTTTTGTTTTTTGTTCGTGTGGTCATCTTTCAGCAAAGGAGGTTATTTTACACAATAAGTATTTTGCGTTCTTCGAGACCTTTGAGTAAACGGAAAAGTGGGAGGGTTGTACACACGTAATCCGAATAAGTCGACACCATTTGCTACTAAGCTGTAGATAGCCGTCTGAAGCCAGCACCGGTTGCATTTGTCCTGTTTGTTCATGTGTAGTCTTTTGTGTTTAGTCTTTTGGTATTTCATGTCCCTTTGTGTCTCTTGTTATGTATGTCTTCTGTTTTTTTTAACTTGGGGTGTTTCGGTGTTTTGCTGCAACCGAGTTTTCTTGGAGATTCCCCCTATCATTTTCTATGCATGTCAACTCTTGTTTGATATCCTCCTGTCTCTTATATGTAATTCAAACTTTGATAGAGCTGGGACACTTCCGTATTATTAAGCCACCACCAAAATAAGAGGAAATAATCATCAAAGGAGTACCTACCGATTATTCAGTCTCAAAGTCGAGAAGGCAAGGGAACACCTTTATAATTCCCATGGAAGCGGATGTGAATCTTGGAATGAATAATAGTCCGAAGTGAGACCAGGTGACCGGGAAGAGTCAGCGTCTCCTGATTGCAGACAAAACCCGCCGCAACAGATTTATGAAAACTATTCAAATTTGATGATTGTCTCAGTGCACGCATTGATTTAAGAAATGAATCTTAAATTTTTTCTGTTGATGCAAGTATCACCAAAAACATTGGACGGAAAACTGCATCAACTGCGCAACCCTTGAGCAAACATCATCAAATTGTATTTTTAGCATTGAGTTATTCGTGTATGAGGGAACACTCGGTTCTAAACATAGTTACATAAATAGACGTCCGTGACAATTTTTGTTGATCGATAAATCAACAAAATTTCTTAACCAATCAGAATCTCCCTTTCTTAAAAATAACAATGGAAATTAAATGATGTACATATCAGGTAAATATTTCTTGTTTGGTGACGATGACACCATTCAATCCGGAATGTCACTTATCAATCTGGAAAGGGGGATCTAATATGCTTTTATTATATCTCTGTGGCGACCGAAGAACCTCCTCAATGATGATTTCGGCAAATTTTAAACTTCTTTAAATTCAATAGCATCATTTATAACCTGATAAATTTACAGCATGGACCAGACATGTACGTTTCGGGTACTAAACCCTCGTCAGTGATCCTCAGTCTAAACAATGTAATATGGCCAAAAAGTATGAAAATTATTATGTTCAAAAATGTTCAAAAGGCGTAGCAGATTGGGTGGGATATGATGCTACAGGACCCACGTTTTAGAAATTTCAAGAAATTTTGTCACAGAAAATTTCAAATGCGTTGAAAAGACAGACGATCAACGGAAATTTATCGAACTTGGCTTCATGTGCCCTCGGGGACTCTTGGTCTACCAGCAGTGACACTCACCAAGTAGTTCAAATGTTAAACGGCTTTAAATTCAATGGCATCATTTTAAACCTGATAAATTTACAGCATGGACCAGACATGCAAGTTCATGCATATTTTGTCTTAGACAATTTGAACCATCCAACCACAGACTATACTTTTATCTTCCGAAATGCGAGTAACCGAATGTGATGTTTCTGCCAAATTAAAGCGACGGGTGTTGCATGCAAACAGGAGATGCTGACTCTTCCTGGGCACCTGGTCTAACTCCTAATTGGGAGTTCGCTTCGTTTCATCTTCTTTAACTCATGTGGTGGAGCTTTTTGTTGTTTGCTTTGGTTCTCGTTTTATCCTGATTTCGATGCCTTCGGTTTGTGATTTCCTGAGTTATCGCTTTTGTACTGTGTATTCGGATATGGTCATTGTCCATATTTGTCATGTCATTGACAAATAACTTATTTATTCTTCAATTGAAGTGCATGGATCATGGGCGGCTTGGTCAGGATGGTCAACATGCAGTAGATCATGCGAACGAGGTACTCAAAAGAGGACAAGAACATGCACGAATCCAGCCCCTCAAAACGGCGGTAACCCATGCCAAGGGGTTGATGAAGAAACAAAGGAATGTTACCTTGTTGATTGTCCAAGTACGTACAAACCCGTTTATCGATAAGCTGTCATAGATATTACATACTAAGTTTGACTTTGCTTTTTTTAAATCACTCATTTATCTGACAAGGTTCATACTTTTTCATCTTATTGTTCAACATTTTCTCTTGTCAAAATATCATCTTTATTTAGAATTTGACACTTAATGGAATTTTTGTCACGTAGTTTTATGAAACATAAATCCCTATTTTGATTTTAATAATAATTAATTCTTTACCTTCCTGAAAAAAATTCAAATGCATTTAAATGCAACAGGAACGTGTTTCGGATAGTAAATCCTATTCTCATCCTCGGCACTTATCATTATTATCAATTTGAATATTCAGACACAGCGAAATGTATTAAATAGTGCCTCTAGTTATATTTTTATGCCCCCGGGATAAAAAATTTCGAGGTATATAGTTTTTGGCTGGTCCATCTGTTTGTCGATATGACTCTGTTTGTCCGTTGCAAAAACTCTAACACCGAGCATTGAATAGTAAATGATAGGGCTTTTATATTTCACATGTGTATTTCTTGTGATGCAGCGTGGAGTCGGTACAAAGACTCGGTGTTCAAAGTGTTATAATTAATACAGCGTTATCTAGCTTGAATTCGTTGTAATTCCTCAGCGCTATACCCCTCACACCTATTCTCACAATGGCCAAGTTATTAAAATCTCCTAGAGTTCAATTAACACCTCTCAGATTACCCTCTGTAACCAGCATTAATAAGAAAATATTTCTGTCAGCTAGAGTTATTCTTTCACCACTATATACAAAATTTAGAATTCCTGTTACTTCATACATTTCATCTCCAGGTTGAACTTTTAAAAATAAATACAGAGGGTGGTCATGTCCAGTTAGAAAATGATATCGATTGATCAAGTCAGGATGTAGTGTATGTGTTAACCTAAAATGCCAGGGGATGTCGGGCGCAATTCGTTGGCGAGACGGGACAAACCCTAAGTTTCGAAATCATGAAATTAGAAATTCGCGTAAAAATTATATAGAAATTCCCTGTATAATAATTGTGTCAAATATAACCATTCTCTTTCTGATATTACCATAAACCCAGTACAATCTTTTCCAAAATGAAATCAGGAAAGTATAACTAATATTTAAAAAAACGCAGACTATAAGCAGAATATACCTGGATCACTAAATTCCAAACTACATATCCCCTAGGACTTAATGATCATATTTATGGACAGGGAAATATTCTTTCATCCTCTACAAACATTAATCTATTTTCCATCCGTCCTACAATGAAAGGAAAACACAGGTTACACGGAAGACGGCGCAACAGAAAATTACGAAGGCAATCTAGAATCCATCGTACGTTGGATGATTTACTAGTCATAGCTCGCAATAACGGAAGACATGAACTACTACACGCAATGTCTTCGATTCCGGCTGTTAAACTCAAATCTGTCTTGGATGAAGCTCTACTAGCGTATTACAAAAATACAGACTGATTTAGACTTAACATCATCGTTAACTTTTGTTTTTATAAACTTTATCCGGCTATCAAAAGTATTCAACCGGAAAGAAAATTTATCAAAATTGAGTTTATAAACAAAGGAAATTTATCTTTGAACATCTCGAACATTTTCCGAGATCACCGGTTCCAAAACAAGATATTTTTATTTTGAAAATTTAGAACCCCCTTCTATCTATTATAGATATAAAAAAAACTTGTAAATTTTTAATTACAAAAAGTCACATTTTCACGTCAATATAAATGAATATGATTCATGTAATGCCAATGCGCTAGCTCTGCATATCTTTACGAGCCAGCTGGTCATATAATTATTGGAGACCTGTAAATGCCGGTTGTGAAACTGCATTCAATAATAGCGACATCAGTTATTTTTGGTCAATAAAGAACTTGGGTGATGTGATCGAAAAATTCCAATCATTTAATTTTAAAACCGAATCTATCTTATCTCTATCTCATCCTACGACTTCTCTAACATGTACACTACCCTTCTTCATGAAAAGATGAAAGATCACTTATCAAAACTTATTAAATGGTGTTTTGATCGAGAGGGTAAAGCATTTATATGTACTTTTGACACAAAAGGGTTCTTTTCTACAGACGATCATACAAATAATGGTCCTGATCTGAGTTGTGCAAGGCCTTGTCCTTTCTTTTAGACAACATTATTGTTGTAAGATTTGGTGACACTCTATACAGGCACATTATTCCTATGGGTACTAATTGTACACCTCTGGTTGCAGATTTGTTTTTATACACATACGAATGTAAACGTCTTCAAATAGAATAGCATCATTTAAGAACAGATAAATTGGCAACGTGGAACAGACATGCACGTTTCGGGTACTTAACCCCCATCAGTGATCCTAAATCTAAACAATGTAATATGCCAGAATTCATGAAATATCTGCAAAAACTCAAGAAATTGGAAATGTTTCAACGGCACCTCTAGGTATCTTGATGATATTTTGAATATTGATAACCCACATTTTGACCATTACAAAAATCAAATTTATCCTCCAGAGTTAACATTGTATAAAGCAAACACAGATGATAAAGCTACATCATTTTTGGATCTTGATATCCAAATCATTAACCGAGAAATTCAGACAAAGATATACGACAAAAGAGAAGACTTTGGCTTCAACATAGTTAATTTTCCTTGGCTTGATGGCGATGTTCCAAGACTGCCATTATGCGGAATTATCATCTCTCAGCTCATCAGATACTTCAAGAGCTCGCTCCCATGTTTCGGAATTCCATGATAAAAATAAACAAATTTCAAAGAAACATGTCAGTCAAGGATTTAGATATCATTAACTTGTAAAATCTTTTTGGAAATGTTACAATAACTATTCAGAACTTTTTTCAAAACTTTGGACAACTCCAGCATCAGAGTGTGTATCATCGGGAATTTCATTTCCTTCATTAAACGATGACCCAGTTAACAAAATTAGAAAGATCAAAGGCAGATCTTCAACCACAATGTAACAAAATAGTCAGTCGCCTGCTTTACCGGGGATATGATCCCAAGGTCATCAAAAGAACACTGGGCATAGTACTGGACTAATCTACAGTTTTGTACCAGTGTCTTTCCCAACGTTGCACACTGGTCAACCGTGACGTCGGGACTCCATGACGGGCCTTGTTTAAATCTCGTCAGAGAGGACTGGGTACTGATTATCTGTCCTGTCTGAAAGTTGTTCAAACTTCTCAGGTAATTGATCTTGAGCTCGCTTCAACCAGCAGAGCACAGACTGTTATAAGCATGCCATATAATGTTTATGGTCCATTTACATAGAGATTCTCTGTGTTTAACTGTCTTGTTTGTGATGTCACCTTACAGTGAGAACAAAGGAGGGTATCTCCAACAACACCAGGTTGCAGCACCCACAGCAAAACCCAAAACACTAAATGCAAAAACACAAAGCAGACAAACACAGAAAGAGACGCATAAAGGCTAGGACCGTCAACGCACAACACAGAAACATCAAACACAAGGGACTACACATAAACCAACAAGACAAAGGGACAACCGGTGCCGACTTTGGACGGCCATCTGCCACGGAAATAGCAGAAGGTGTGGTTATCCTGGATTACCTGCGCGCAACCCTCCCACTATTCCGATTACCCAGAGGTCCAGAAGAATGTACACTTGTGGTGTAAAACAACCTTCTCACTGTTAGATGACCACACACAAACAAGACAGCAAAACACAGGGCCCAAGAAACACAGATGAATATGTAAATGGATATCAAAGGATGGCGTACGTTATACAGTCCGTGCTCTGCCGTAATGCAGTCCGTGCTCTTTGAGAAATTTTATGTATATACAATTACTGTGCGTCTATGGAGATATCTGTGTATCCAGATAAGTGGGTGGGTTGTAGTACAATAAAATTGGTACTTTAGAACATATACAATGTATTTCAATATTAACAATTTCAACCACTAGGATGGTATGTAAGTCCCCGAGGATATCGCTCACCTAGTTTTAGTGTTTACGCACTACATTGAAATATTTTCCAAATTTCCTGTAATGAAGTTAGTCTGAGGGTATCTCCTCATTGCATAGCTCTATTCTTTGCTGGGGTTTCGGTTCTTCGGTTATGTTTAAGATTATGCTCTTCGGTTATGTTTAAGATTATGCTCCTTGCGCCTACCCTCCAACGATTTTTGGCCATATTCTTCACTGAAATACGCGTCTGAATAAAACCTACACAAAATATGGAGCAGCTCATTTTGACAAGAGGAAATTAAAAGTCTGTATTGTAGATGGCGCCATGAAACTTCACTTTAACTTCATTTTAACTGTTTGATTTGAAGTACCACTGACGAGGATTCAATATCGGAAACACGTGTCTTCTACAATAAAATTGGTACTATAGAGCATATATTTCAATATTGATAATTGGCCATAACTTTTAAATGGTAAGTGATAGAGCTTTGATATTTCAATGTGTATACCTTGTGACAAACCATTTTCATTTATACCAACATTTTTTACCTTTTCACCTTGACCTTTACTTTTCAAAAAAAAAATAACAGAGGAAATAACTTTTGAATGGTAATGAAAGGGCATTGATATTTCACATATGTATTCCTTGTGAGAAGATTTTCAAATGATACAAACATTTTTACCTTGTGACTTTAACCTTTCACCAACTGAACAGAAAATGGTATTAATACCAAGAAAGATACCGACGGGGGCATTCGTGTTTCACAAACACAGGTTATATTTCAATTTCAATTTGTGTTTTACTATGCACAAAGTTGCTTAAGTGCCTACAGGATTGACTCAGTATCAATGGTAAACGTCTTTTAATTCAATAGCTTCATTTAAAACCTGATAAATATACAGCATAGACCAGACATGCACGTGCGGGTACTAAACCCTCGCCAGTGATCCTCAGTCTTAACAATGTAATATGGCCAAAGGTTAGGGTTAGGGTAAGGAAATATAACCTGTGTTGGTTAGGGTTAGGGTTAGGAATTATGACCTAATGTTGATTCAGTATCAACATTAATTTTAAAATAACTATGGTCAAAATAGCATAATTTCACTGCTGGTGGACCAGGAGTCCCCGATGGCACATAAAGCCAAGTTCGATAAATTTGGTTGATCGTTTCTTCAACGCATTCGAATTGAACTTTTATGAAAACTTTTTAGAATGTTTAAAACGTGGGTCCTGCAGCATCATATCCCACCCATCCTTCTTTATCTTTCGTTACATTTTTGGACATCAAAACTTTCACACTCTTTGGTCATATTACATTGTTTAGATTGAAGATCACTGACGAGGGTTAAGAACCCGAAACGTGCATGCCAGGTCCAAGCTGCAAATTTATCAATTCTTAAATTAGTCTATTGAATTTGAAGACGTTTAACAATTGTACCACTTGGCGAGTGTCACTGCTGGTGACCAGGAGTCCCCGAGGGCACATGTAGCCAATTTCGATCAACTTTGGTTGATTATTTCTTCAACACATTCGAACATTTCTGTTATCATAATTTCTTGAAATTTCTAAAACGTGGATCCTGTAACATCATATCCCACCGTCCTGCTACATCTTTCGATACATTTTTGGACATCATAACTTTCACACTCTTTGGTAATATTATAGGCCTTTCAACTAATACTTTACGACTTTCGAATCTGTTTCTGAAGAGCTTTAAAGACCTTTGAATTGAGAAAGACATGCGAATTATAGAAAATGAATTAATTTTTATTACCAAGTACTGAATAAAATTTGTTTAAGAAGGGAAGCAATTTAAACTGTATCATTTGACAAACAGTTGGTTGCCGGGACCCTTCTTGAGTAACCTAGTTTCATGGGGTCCTTTAATCTCATCCTCGGTAACCCAGGCTATTTGCGCTTTGGCTAAATTTTCTGGGTCATATCGCACGATTTCGAGGATTTATATATATATGCAAAGTTTGCTGATTGTCTCCCTCACAAACTTTTTTTATCCAATCGCATAATTGTTTACAAACGTCTTTTGGAAGCAATGATTAATAGTGCATGTTTGACTAAGACAGATACTTTTTCTTGATGTCCTGAGACAATAATCGAATTGTAAATAAGATGTTTTCGATACAAATATTCAGGTAACCGACAAAAACTCCCTCTTGTGTATGATTCACATACTATCCTCACTGGTCTTTGCGCAACCATTACCGTAAAATTGTTTTAACTTCACGAATAAGAGTTATTTCTTTTAGAATCCCCTAAAAAGTACGATCTGACCCAGCGTATTCAACCAAAGCGCAAATAGCCTGGGGTACCAAGGATGTTTGAAACTATGAAACGCACAAGAAAAGAAGTGAAAAGTAACGAAACGAACTATTTCATTTGTTTGGCAAAGATTAAAAATAAACGTAATGGTTATTGGTTAATGACGCAGACGTCATAGAAATAACCCTATTCTATTAAAGTCAAATTTCAGGTTTGGTGTTTTATAAATTTATTTCATTTAAATTCACGAATAATAAAAACATCAAACGGCATTAACACACTTTTAAAAACACAAATTACAAAAATCAGAAAAAGAATTTTTTTTTTCATGTTTTATCGATGTTTAAATTGAGTGACTAGATGGATACACTACATTTAATTTGAGATGTCACTCTCCTTTTCGCGTGGATTTTTGCTTTAGACGTGTAGACAAATATGGATAATGACCATATCCCTGTATACAGCACAAAATCGATAATTCAGAAAATCAGAAACCGAAGGCATACAAACTCAGGATAAAACAGGAACCAAAGCAAACAAATAAAAAACCTCCACCATATGAAAAGAAGTGAACTCCCGATATGGGAGTGAGACCAGGTGCCCAGGAAGAGTAAGCTTCTCCCGCTTGCATACAACACCCGAATAATTGAATATTATTATTCAATAATATTTCACAGAAATATTCCTTAAAGAGATGTAGAAATGAGAAAATTCATGATTTTAAGTGATTTTTGTGCTGTATTGTTATGAAAAAGCACGCTATGCCCGATTTTTGACACTTAATTTACGCGTTGACGTTACTCTCAATGAAAACCTTGCGGTCGTTGAAAGGCCTACATATTACATTGTTTAGATTGAGTTTCACTGACGAGGGTTAAGTACCCGAAACGTCTGGTCCATGTTGCAAAGGATTAGGTGCGCTAGCCCCTCAAATCGGCCCTATAATTTCGACGAAAAATGCATTTGATAAGCGAACTATTAATTATCACTTTTTGCAATGATTAATGTTTGAGAAAATACGGCGTCATAATTTTGAGCCCTCATAACGTAACGTGCATGATATATGGCGTCATGTTCTGACGTCATTTGCCCTGAATGACACAGAACAAAGGAAAATCATCGCAATTTAAACACAAATCATCAAGATTCATCTACGATCCAGGCCTCGTCACCCACGAATTTGTTTATGCAAATTAAAAGGCCGATAAGAAATCAATCGATTGGTACAAAATTTATCCGGGGCAAGGCCTGGATAGATACTTGAATTTATAAAGAGATAGGGCCACGAGACCCCTAAACCGGCCCTCCATTGAAAATGCACGATTGTTTATCTCTTTTAATGAAAATAAAAATATCACCAAACATTTAACAGTAATGACGTCACGAAGTGACGTCATTTTCACATCATTGACAAAATATGGCGAATATCGCCAGAATTTAGTCTTTTGCTGTAGAATCTAATGTGGCCGAATGCATTAACTGAGATAAAACGTTTATGACAAAAGGATATAATGATAATCTTTATCATATAATTTTTTCATCCTAGTTAATGCATGCGGCCATTGCTAATTTTATAGAAATATGTAGTTTTTGCATCATTTTCGCGGAATACGACCGATTTTGTTGTTTTCATAGGGCTAAAACTATTGATAAACGCAATGTTTACAAAAGATAGATACGTGATTCAGTACAGAACGTTCGTTGAATGTCAAATCATAGTTAAAAATTCTATGAAGTAAAATGTTTTCAAATTAGGGTCAATATCGGGCTTCGTGGCCCTACCCCAAAGTTTGTATTGAAATTCGCTCATTTGTTGATATTTCCGATTATTTCAACGTTTTTAGACGTTTTGAGCGACGTATTATTCTGTAAAGGACCGTGAAATCACTACAAGCTATCCTGATTTTGATTCATCATACATTTGACCTTTTATAAACTAGAATATTATGGATATATTGTCAACTTTGAAAATAGGGCCGATATGGCAGGTTACCGCAACTACTCCTTTATCAGTTCTTTAATGATGCTGTAATGAATTAGAAGACGTTTGATATTAGAGTGATGGTGCTGAGAGATTACCTCTTTGAATTTCGATGAAATTTTCAAGATAGATCAATTACAATGTGTAAAATAATAATTTCTTTCAACCTATGTCGCATGAAAGAAGCTTTGTTTTGGCCCTCCCTCCAATGATATTTTGGTCATTGATTTTATTTAAAATTGCAGCTGAATCTACCCTAAAGGAAATTAAGAGCCGCATGCTCTCTGCAAAGAAAGTGCAAAAATTTAAATTCAAAAGAATAAAACCAGAGGGCGTTACTGAGATTTTTTGGGTATCACTTTGGCTTTAAGCGTCGCAGGTGAGGATTATAAAATATCCGAAATAGTGTCTGTCTGGTGCATTTATAATCTTTTTGAAATTGTCTTCGAGTAGGCGAAGAGTCGAAACAATTCCGTATTACTTCACATGTATATGCGAAAATATGTATCACCGAAACGAGTTTAATTTACAAAAGAAAATGTGTTTCAGTTCTGCTCCCAAGAAGTCTCGACAAACTTTCCAAACACTGTTGAATATTACAGCTGAGAATGATCAATAAACATCATCGTTTGTATCATTTTTACGCAAACATGAACTTGTTGATAAAATCGCAATTTATGAGAGTTTCCTGGTTAGGCAATGTGGTCACTGAATTATTTTCCTATTACTCGAAACCGAAACAGAGGAAAAACTAATCTTAGAACAATTAAATTCAATAAGGAGGATACTATTTCTCTGTTTTAAGCAAATTTCAAATCTCTTATAGTAAACGGAGAATGGTCTACATGGGAGTCTTGGGGTACATGTTCTGTCATTTGCGGAGGAAACGGCAACAAGAGAAGACACAGACAATGCAGTAATCCTCCTCCTTTGTATGGCGGTGCCAATTGTACTGGTACAGACACAAGCGAAACTATATGTAACGGTAAGCATCAATTGATAAGTGAAGAAACATTTTTTCACAATATATTTTACGTACATTTCTTCAAATCTCTTTCTGCATTTGTTTTTCTCGGGGAGTTTCATAGGTTTTGCAAAAACTTACATTTGAAGTATTTTGGTCAAGAAAG
This sequence comes from Pinctada fucata, assembly GCA_028142955.1. Classification (NCBI taxonomy): domain Eukaryota; kingdom Metazoa; phylum Mollusca; class Bivalvia; order Pterioida; family Pteriidae; genus Pinctada; species Pinctada fucata. Next base: position 1,820,658 of record AP027110.1, on the reverse strand, counting down.
CTGCTCTTGCTAAAGAGTTGGATTTTTCCCTAGTCATAAAATATGCAAGTACCTCCCCTAGTGTTATAAACACAATACCACGGACGTTTACGATATTTTCATCTCTTATAAAAGAGGTGGAAACAATAACGAACGTAAAGAAATGAATTATTCATTGCACAGAATGTGCAACAAGAAAAAGTACTGTTAAGGCATGGTCCATTTGATATTCTGGGTGGGGGGGGGGGGGGGCTTGGGTTTTTTGCTGGAGCAAGATTATTTTTTTTCGCCCCGGACCGGGGCCTAATTATTTTTTTCTTGCAAAGTTGGAGCAAGGAAATTTTTTTCATAACAATTGATGTGAATATGAAGAATGTTTGTATTTTTTTCAATAGAAATTCTTTATTCTTACTTAAATTACTTCATGATAATGTTTGTGTTTTTTCAATAGAAGTTCTTTATTTTGAAGTACTTAAATTACTCCAAACATTATTTTTATGAAAAACTTGTATTCACTTCTAAACTGAGAGAGATAAAAGATTTTTAAAATATGTGATATATAATTTTCAGTAAACAAAATTTATATAAGGTCATGTAACATGTAAGAGGGCCTGATGCAAGTTTTTACCTCCTTGGTCTATTCTAAGTTATGACGAGACTGACACCGCAAACACTGATGCTCAATCCGAGTCAGATTATGATGACGATGATGATGATCATCATACAGAAGATGAGATCAATGATCCTCAAGATGGGACATTGGTAGAGAGTGAAGCTCTTGATGAATGTGGAGGGTTAAGTCAAGTGTCAGATACACCCAAACAGGTAGACACGCAGAGCAACAGTGCATCCACTGCCTTACCTATATCTGATCAAACAAATGCTCATAATGAGCCGCAGACACCTTGTGTAAGCAACCAAGGTAATAACAACACATCAACATCCCAAAAAGCTCACGTTAAGTTCACAGCAAAGCCGAAAACTGCCAATGGTAAAAAAGGCAAAAAGGCCAGGGCTAACAAGCCTCCAGGTACTATTATTGATGCCTTTCTAAAAACACCTGGCACAAACAGAAAAAGTTCGCAAGTGCTACAAGAGGCTCGCACTCCACCAAGCCCTTTGGAAGACAAAGATGCCAGAAATCTTAAAAAACCTAAGGGAATCAGTAATACTTAGACATACATGTATGCAAAGAAAACACAAGTTCAAGTAATCTTCAAAATGATATATATTGTAAATGTTTTGAAATAGAATTCACAACAAGAAATGCACATGACTAGTCTGCACTTAACAACAATAAATACTCAAGGTTTACGAGAAAAAAATAAAAGACTTAGATTTTATACATGGATTAAACAACAGAAAGCTAAAATAATACTTGCACAGGAAACCCATTTCACTGAAGAAATATTACCAAAAATTCACTCTGAGTTTGATGGTATCAAAATACATAGCACAGGTACATCAAATAGCAGAGGTGTAAGTTTATTCGTACACAAAAGTTTAGATGCAAAAGTAATAAATAGCTTCACAGACAAAGACGGTCGATACATTATCAGTAACATTCAAATAAATGATGTAATATATTGTATAACAAATTTATATGCACCTAACGACAACAAAAAAAAGAAACATATTTTACAAACATATTAAAAATATGGTTGAAATGCATAGTGAAGGATATAATATTATAGGAGGGGACTGGAACGACATCTTACAAAAAACAGACAGGAAAACAAAACGCAGTAAAATAGTAATAAATTCAAATCTACGAAAACTAAAAAATGAAAATAAACTAGTTGATCCTTGGCTAGTTATGAATAAAAATAATCAACAGTATACATGGAGAAGAAAACATAATCCAAATGAAGCAAGTAGAATAGACTTCTTCTTAATACATAGTGATTTACAAACAAAAATAAAGAAAGCAGACATAAGACCTGTACCGATTCAATACACCGATCATCAAGCTGTCTCTCTTTTTATAGACATACAAATTGTTAAAAGAGGACCAGGGTATTGGAAACTGAATAACAATCTTCTAAAAGATACAGAGTATCAGAATATTATTGAAAATCTAATTGAAAAATATACAGACAAAATGAATGTGCTAGACTCAAATATACAATTATTATGGGAAAAACTAAAAATTGAAATTAAAGAAAATTCAATACGATACGGAATCTTGAAAGCAAAGAATAGAAAAAACAAAATTCAAAAATTAGAAGAAAAGCTAAAAGAAAATTTAAAAATACTGAATCCAAATGATGAACTTATAAAACAAACAGAAAAAGAGTTGGAAAAAGAATATGAATTTAAAACGAAAGGGGCACAAATAAGGTCCCGTATAAAATGGTTAGAAGAAGGTGAAAAAAACACAAGGTATTTCCTATCATTAGAAAAACAAAGACAGCTTAAAAAATCTATAACAAAACTGAAAGACATAAATGGAATAGAAACAACAGATCAAGACAAAATACTGGAAATAGAAAAAGAGTTTTACCAGGAATTGTATATATCTAAGAATCCAAATAAAGAAGAAATTGATAAATTTATAAATGAAACAAAAGTTGACACAAAACTTTCAGACTCACAAAGTAATTTATTAGAAGGACCAATACAAGAAGATGAATGTCAAAAAGCGGTAATTAGCATGAAGCAAAATAAAAGCCCGGGAAATGATGGCATAAGTATTGAGTTTTATCAGCAATTTTGGCATAAAATAAAACATCTGCTCTTAAATGTACTAAATACAGGATATGATAAAGGTGTTTTGACTTATACACAGCGAACTTGGATCCTATCATTAATGCACAAAAAAAATGACCCATCGGATTTAAACAACTGGCGACCAATTACCCTCTTAAACAATGACTACAAAATCGCGGCTTACTGTTTGGCATCAAGATTAAAATTAGTGCTACCAAATATAATAAATACCGATCAAAATGGATTTGTGAAAGGAAGAAATATTAATTATAATATAAGACTTATACAAGACATAATTGACCATTCGGAACATTTTCAAATTGAAGGAAACTTACTTTTTTTAGATTTTGCTAAGGCATTTGACACAGTTGAATGGGAATATATGTTCAGTACACTGAAGTTTTTTGGATTTAAATCTTCTTTCTTAAAATGGGTTCAGACTATGTATAATAAAATAAATTGTAAAGTTATTAATAGTGGATGGATTTCCTCAGATATAAAATTGCAACGCGGCATTAGGCAAGGCTGTCCGCTCTCGGCACTACTTTTTGTTGTGACATTAGAAACAATGGCGGCAAGAGTTAGGCAAGATAAAGATATTGAAGGTATAGTAGTTGATAAAAATCAAAATAGAGAATTTAAAATTGCTCAGTTGGCTGACGACACAAACTTGTTTTTAAAAAATAAAAAATCAATTACAAAAGCTTTAAATCTAATTGAAATATTTGGGAGCCTTTCTGGCCTTATACTTAACCGTTCTAAATCACTAGGAATTAAATTAGGGGATCAAAATAGTATTGAAGATGACTATGAAGGAATAAATTGGGACCCTGATAAAGTTAAAGCATTAGGGATTTACTTTAGTAAAAAAGATAAAAACATACTTAATTTCAACTGGGATGAAAAAATAAAGAAAATAAGGCACGGTCCATTTGATATTCTGGGGGGGGCTTGGGTTTTTTGTTGGAGCAAGATTATTTTTTTCGCCTCGGACCGGTGCAAAATTATTTTTTTCTTGCAAAGTCGGAGCAAGGAAATTTTTTTTAACAAAGTGATGTGCATATATATTAAGAATGTTTGTGTTTTATCAATAGATATTATTTATATTTTTACTCAAAATCTAATTATTAATATATACTTTATTTTTATGCAAGTATTCAATTCAATTCTAAATAGAGAGATAAAAGATTTCTACAATACAATTATAAATAAACAAAAAAAATTTTAAGGTACATGAATATAAGAGGGTCCTTGGGGAAGGTCTTCTAGACAAATTTTAAAATGTAGAATTGTAAAATGGTGAATAACTGAAGTTCTCCTTCCAAGCTTAATTACAAGAACATAAAATTGAGACTCTATGGGATACATGCAACATGTATTAATAGTTATACATAAGTATTTTTAACACTTTTGATATCTTCAAATATATGAACTTTGACATAAGCAAGTACTGATTGATAGAAAACTATGGCGAGCGAAGCGAGCCAAAAAAAATTTGATAGACTGAAAACTGCGGCGAGCGAAGCGAGAAAAAAAAAATTTCAAGAATTTTAGCAAAATTTTATGGTAATTCTTCAAATTAAGATTATTTGAAAGAGCAAGATTATTTTTTTTCTGTCACACCATTAGCAAATTAATTTTTTTCATCAAAATTCAAAGCAAAATTATTTTTTTCGAAAAAAACCCAAGCCCCCCCCAGAATATCAAATGGACCATGCCTAAAATCAGTGATAACATCTTGGAAAGCACGTAAACTCACTATGATAGGTAAAATACAAATAGTAAAATCTCTCTTAATACCACATATCACACATTTGGCTACAGTTTTACCAATCACAGATAAAAAGCTAAAGGAAATTGAACAATTACTATATAAATATATATGGGATTTCAAAAAAGACAAAGTAAAACGGAAAACACTTATTCAAAATTACAATAAAGGCGGCCTAAAAGTACTGGATTTGGAAACACACATCAATACATTACTTATTGGTTGGATATCAAAACTTTCAAATAAAGATACAGCACAATGGAAAGTCATTCCTATGCACTACATCAATCAATATGGAAAAAACTTTTTGATATTAAAAATGAACATTGATAGCTTTGATAATTTTAATAAATCATCACCCTTCATGTTACCATTCTACATAAAGATTATAAAAGCCTGGAATAAATTAGGAGGAGGCAAAAAATTTAAACCAAAAAAACCAATAGAGGTAGTAAAACAATTAATATGGGGTAATAAATTTATAAAATTTAAAGGGAAATTATTGCTTTTTAGAAATTGGATTGACAGTAATATTCTGACAATTAAAGATATAATAAATATAAACGGTCAAATCAGTGCTGAAATTGTGCTTGATAAACTTGAACAGAAAAATAATTGGATAGCAGAATTTGCTATAATAAAAAAATGCATTTCAAATGAATGGTTAAAAGAAATAAAAAATAAGAACTTGGATAAATTTCAAATTCAAATTCCATTACAGATAAATTCACACAAAAAAATAATTCCACTGGACAAGCTAAATAATAAATTAGTTTATGAAATCTATATCAATAATCTATATGAAGAACCTGCTATATTTACACATTGGGCTACAAAATTTGACATTTCAACATCAGATTTTAGCCATACACTAAATTTCATTTTCAATAAGCTAGACGACAATAAAATTAAAATGTTCAAATGGAAACTTTTTTATAAAATACTACCAAATAAGTTTTTGTTACATAAATGGAAGATGAGTGATAACAATTTATGCAATACATGTAGAGTAGTTGAAGACTATGAACATTACTTCATTCACTGTAAATATTTTGAAAACTTCAGAAAATTTATAAAAGAAATATTTTTCAATTTAGGAATAGAAAAAGATCTTTTTACATTAAAAAATATAGTGATAGGATACAAAGTTCAAGATAAAAATTATGATTCCATTAACTATATAATAACAATGTTTGCATATACAATTTATAAGACATATCATTTGAGTGAAACAAAAACAAAAGAAATCAGCTGTAGATGGATATTCATAGATCTGCTTAAAACTGCCATGGCTCTTTGTGCACATAGGAAAATTGGAATTCCAAAGGATATTGCCAAAATCTGTAGGTATCTTTCACTCGAGGTACAATGAAATGAAATGGAAGAAAAAGAAGAAAACATAGCACATGTATTTGAGACATACAGTCATTAGCTTTAATAAAACTGTTATATTATTTGTGTAACATGCAATTCATTCACAATGACAAATATTTAAGTTAACATTAAAAAAAAATAAAAAAATAGTGCTGCTACTTACAATTTCACACATGGCATATTGCCTTGCAATGGATATCCCTGCAAAACAAACACAAACAGCTATAGCTATTAAAACAGAATATATTTACGATTAAACACATGCACGACATATATAATACAAATCAACTAGGAACAAATGGGCTATATAGCATGTAATATATGAAGCCTATTCGTTTATAATTGTTGATGTGTCTACTGTACCTGAGCCGCATGCAGATCGTTCACATTCATATCCACGTGGAGAATCAAAGTGTCAAAAACTACAAACATTTAAATTACTAAGCTAGTATTCACCGATCTAATTAAGGAGAAAATTTATTTATACGTACCTTCCTGTCTGATAATAATTACAATCCGTGTCATCGAATCCTATTCAGATTAAACGATCAATAATAATATAATCCGTTAGAGAACTGTCACTTCTGGCCTAGTTTTAAACCACGTGATGTTTTGTGACCGATTTATCAAGGTCATATCGGTTCGATAACTTTGTCGCACGACTAACACTTCTAATCCCATATTTTCTCTTTTCTTTATTTATTTATAACTATATGCAATCAATGCTATTCTTATAATGGAAACGTTGTTACCACATAATATGTTGTAACCAAATAGTATAATGTACGATTATATGCAATTATGAATTAAAATTTAAAAAAAAAAAAAAAAAGGAAAAAATAGTGCAATGATGATGAATGGCTCGGATATTATACCTTGAATGGTACATGTATCCTCAATATACAAGAGTAAAGTAATATATATCAAACGTACACTAACGTATTAACTCCATAACACATATATCTAAAATAACCCTCACTGCACCCTATCATATGTATAACGATTATTTTAAATTTTTGTAAACTGTATACTTACTATATAACTCAAGAGCCAACATATCTGAGCACACAAAAGAAAAAAAAAAAAAAAAAGTTTTTACATGTAGAAATGAAAACTAGTGAAAAACTATTGAAATTCTCCTTCCAAGCTTGTATATAAAATTAGACACTATGGTGATACATGTATCTATTAATAGTAATAAATTATATTGTTAATGTATTTTAAGCAATTGTTTCAGTCACATGCATTCTTTTATTTTCAAATATGAATTTGCCATTACAGAAGAAAACCATGGCGAGCGAAGCGAGCCAAAATTTTTTTATAGAAAGTAAAAACTGCGGCGAGCGAAGCGAGCCGACAAATTTTCAGGAATTGTAATCGAAATTTATGGTTATTCTTCAAATTCAGATTACTTGTGAGAGCAAGATTATTTTTTTCTGTCACATCATAAGCAAATTTATTTTTTTCAACAAAATTCAGAGCAAAATTATTTTTTTCGAAAAAAACCCAAGCCCCCCCCCCCCCCCCAGAATATCAAATGGACCGTGCCTAAGGATGAAATAAAATGATTAATGTGTAATATTATAACACAATTATTCTTGAATATATTGTTTCAGTTCCCTGTAGAGATATTATCCGGCTTGTTGATGGCAGTAGCAGTTCAGGCAGAGTAGAAGTTAATGTATTTGGGCAATGGGGCACAATTTGTGATGATGGTTTCGATACAAATGCTGCAGGGTCAATTTGCAGAACTTTGGGATTGCCGTAAGTTAAATGATCCTATTTTGAGGAAAACATAATAATACAGTAGATTGAAATATTTCTTCCAGAGAAAATGGATGATAAAATAAAACACAAACACTCGAATTAACAATTTTTTTTTGCCCCTTGGCCTTCAACAGGTGTAAAAAGGACAATGTATGATAAGATTGGGTAAAATCCATCATTTAATGGCGTTAATGGTTAAGCCTGCCTTACTGTCCTGTTCACTAATTCCAGTGCACCCTGTTTGGACGATTTATTCTGTCGTCTGAAGAATTTTGCTATAAATTATTGTTTCTGAGAATTGACCTCCTTTAGTCGTAACTGGAAATTAACTTCAACTTACCCTATCAGCTGCCTTCAACCCGCAAAATGAAAAAATAAAATGTCTACGGGAAATTCCCATGTTAATTTCAAGCCGCCGCCATTTTGTTCTCCGTGTCAACAATGGTAAACAGTGACGTCAAAGCTCGCGACGTCAAGCATTTTCAGCGATTTTACTATAGAAAATCCCCGTAGACTTTTTATTTTCCGTCCAATTTCTAACTTAGCTGACGCACAGCCAAAAGAATGGTATTTTCTGTTACGACTAAAGGAGTACTATAAAATTGATATCTTTTTGGAAGATGACATTATCATATTTTAGAGAAAACCGGGAAAACAGGGTGCTCTTGAATTAGTGAACAGGACAGTAGTCTTTATTAACTTATTTCCAGATGTTTTCCTCTGACCTGTTACTGAGTAATATACAGAAAGTTGAGCGTTACGAATTCATCAAATTTTGGAAGCAAAAAATTCGTTGGTCCTAATAGTAATGTTACCAGCACCTATAGTATATATTATATTCTGTCTTAAACTAGACCTTTTGAAGAATCCAGCCACAGAATATACTTGTATATTCCGAAATGGAAGTGACCGGATGTGATATTTCTGCCCAATTGAAGCGATGGGTGTTGAATGCAAGCAAGAGATGCTGACTCGTCCTGGGCACATGGATGCCGCTTTACAAAAATACATGATACACCATCACATGTATGCGTAAAATCTTTTTTCATTTTAGATTATATTGTACTATTCAATAGCATTTCCACAAACTAAATACAAATTCAGAAGAAAAAAATATATAATTTTTAGTGTCTAAGAAGTACTAGGAGATCAAGAACTACGAAAATTCCTTAGATTTTTCGTAATTATTTTCATAAAACAGATACCTAGCTTCAATTTCATATTGGGAGTTCGTTTTTCTTTTGTTGCGGAGATTTTTGTTTGTTTGCTTTGGTTCCTATTTTATCCTGATTTTGTATGCCTTTTGTTTATGATTTTCTGAATTATCGATTTTGTACTGTTTATTGGGATATAGTCATTATCCATAGTTGTCATTGCATAAAAAGATGCCCAAGATTTACCGTGCTCATTCTTCGCTTAACGACCTTACAGGCAAATATATAAGACAAATGATAAGCATTGAAGGAGTACCCATACGTTATTCAGTCTCAAAGTCTCAAAGAAGGCAAGGTAATTCTGAAGTGAGACCCAACCAAAGATTGTACTCTATATCTTCCAAAATGGAAGTAACCGGATGTGACAGTTCTACCGAATCGAAGCGACGGGTGTTGCATGCAAGCAGGAGATGCTTACTCTTCCTGGGCACCTGGTCTCACTCTCATATCGGGAGTTCGCTTCTTTTCATATGGTGGAGGTTTTTGTTTGTTTGCTTTGGTTCCTGTTTTATCCTGATTTCGTATGCCTTCGGTTTCTGGTTTTCTGAATTATCGATTTTGTGCTGTAAACAGGGATATGGTCATTATCCATATTTGTCACTGTGACCATCAATTATTCAGTCGGAAAGTCACAAAGAAGGATAGGCAAAATCATTCGAATTTCCATTTGGACAGTTGCTACCATCGGAATAAACAATATTCCGAAGTAAGACCAGGTGACCAGCAACACCCTTAGCAATTCCTTGAAAAGTTGTCAAAGTCGGTGAATGTCTCAAGTGTAATGCGAAAGTCGGAGATTTCGAATTGTCTAACCTTTCTTTTGAGTTTTTGAGGATCCATATCTGACTGATCGCACTTCTATGGTATGCCGTAGCACTCCTGACGACCGTTTTTGAAGTGAGTAAAAATTCGTAGAACACCTAAAAGAACCACGCTTTGTATGGATCCTTCTGCATCTTAGGAATGCAGTTTAATATGGATTCTATGTAAAAACCTAAAAAATCAGACATGTTTGGCCACGACATGTCTCAGATTTTAGATATTTTTTGTGTATAAGGTAAATATGATGTCCTCAGAACGAATTGACCTTCCATTTTTTTCTCCGACGTTCCGTTGCCATGGTAACCAAGGTTTTGTATAAAAAAACACCTTTAAACAAGGCATTTTTATGCATCCCGTTACCATGGAAACAAATGTTGAATGTTTATGCAATTTTCCGGAAAAGATTATTTAAATCCTCTTAAGTTGATACAATTTGATTTTTCGATGTTCCTTCTTTCTGTGTGTCATGTAAATTTGCTTCAATTTCCAAGAAAAATTGCTTATTCAAAATGAGCCATTTTCGGCCAATTTAGGCCTTATTTTACCTATATTTTACTCACTTATGACAAGAGTAATAATGTAATTGCACAAGAATTGAAATACAGTTGACTATCTCCTGAAGAGTATTATCCTAGGACTTCATGGGAATCGAAGGAAATTTATCTAGAGTGAGATTTTTCTGTTTACATGCCTTTGAAATAGGTTACCATGGCGACATTTGGTACGAAGGTGTAAATACCTGTCATAAGTAAAAAGCTAATTTCTACATATATATGCCTGCTTTCGTTACATAACTTGGTATGTAATGTGTATTAAAGACCATTTGATGCTATCATAACCTTGAGAAAATGTCAAGGTCATTTGCTTAATTTTCAAGGTCATTGAAAAATATTTGCTATTTTCAGGCCAAATTTTGTGGTTTTTCACTCAAAAGAGACATGATTAACAGTAAACAGTATGGAACCTTGGCAAAACAATCAATCGGTAAAATTATGATAAATGTATTATTTGTTGGGATGAGTATCACATTTATCAAAGTCCAATGAAGACCTCAAAAAATGTCACATATTTTACGAGAAAATTTTGGAAAATCTCAATGTTATGCTCTTTTGATAGTATGTAAATGTCTTCAAATTGAATAGCATCATTTAAAAACAGATAAATTGGCAACATGGACCATACATGTCATACATAGAAGTGAAATACAATTTAACAAAATTGAGATGAATTCTACTTCTTTTGATCGGTTGTTCAACTGTAAATATTTAAAATCAAAATATCTAATGAAATAAGTTAGAGAAATCAATTTAAATTAATTGGAAATCCTGATTCTTGTCTTAATTTTAGTCTAAAGTTAGAAATGACATTGAGATTTGGACAGATGACCTTGAAATGATTTGAAGGTCAATTGATAATGGTAATATATAATTGGTATACAGGTATGCTATTTCATAATCATAGGACTCAAACATGAGGAAAAACAATGTTTTTAAATATGCGGTATATGGTAATATGGATTCTAAGTTGCTATAGCAACGGATTTTGATTGGCATTCATGACAAAATGGTGAGTTTCATCATAAATTTTATTTCTTGATTTTTTCCAGCTATAAACATTTATTTTTGCAAGGTTATGTTAAATACCCATAACATTCACCAAATAATGGTGTTCAACCTTCAAAATAGTCAAAAAATGACCTTAAAGTTAGACCTTATTTTTGCTGAATTTTCACATAATTTGACTGAATATCAACAACTACCTGATAACCTCCTCCCCCGAAAAAGTTATTCTTGTTAGAGTTGAACTTACAAAGAAAAGTTTTTGTGTTCATAATGTAAATTTTGACCATGGTTTCCTTGGCAAACAGAATGCCACAACATGTCTTATCTCTCATATTTATGGGGGTGTCAAATAGATTGACCCCGTTACCATGGCAACCGTTGTTCAAATATAACAATATGGTTTGTTTTCATTGTTTTTACATTAAGTATGATAATTACAGAAAGTTTCATCAAAATCCATGACATGCCGTGGCCAGCTCTTTTAGGTTTTTACAGAGAATCCATATTAAGTATTGCAATTTACAATCAGATCCATTGGTAGGGATGCCAAATGAATGAAGCACAGATTTGTGGTTGTCTAAAATTGCTGTGATAGAGAACTGCGCAAAGTTGTATGTTTGATTCCAGGTGACAATTTGAGCCCTATTGCCTCCTTTGCATAGTTCATATAATATGATTTGCACACAAAATCAAGGTGGTAGATGCTTTGTCTGCAGGAACTATGGCATAGTTTTGATGGAGGTAAGAGACTTCCCCGACAACACAAGGGTAGCGAAATATTGACACGAATCTAGTTTTTACATATGACTTTTAAAAGCAGATGAACGCAGCGTCTGAGAAACCTTTCAATAATTTTATCCAATCAGAAAGAGTGTCATCCTCTGGCATACTGTCCACAAGAGATAGATATGATATTAGAATATTACGCCATTTGAATGAGCGCGGTTCCCTGTATTAAGCAAAGGAGAGGGTCTCCAACAACACCAGGTTGCAGCACCTACAGCGAAACACCAAACACCCCATGCAAAAACACAGAGCAGACAAGCACAGAAAGAGACGCAAAAGGGACAAGGAACGTCAACGCACAACACAGAAACATCAAACACAAAGGACTACACATAAACCAACGAAACCAATGGGCAACCGGTGCCGACTTAGGACGACCATCTGCCACGAAAATAGCAGAAGGTGTGGTTATCCTGGATTACGTGCATATAACCTTCCCACTTTTCCGATTACCCAGAGGTCTCGAAGAACGTACAATTGTGGTGTAAAACGACCTCCTCATTGTCTTATGACCACACACAAACAAGACCGCAAAACGCAGTGGCCCAAGCATCACAGATGAATATGTAAATTGATATACAAAGAGGGCGTACGTAATACACTCCGTGCTCTGCAGCCAGGAGCTCATTTATGTTATCACCCGAGGATTCCGACTGGCATTCAGAGAGGACAGGTTGTCGGGACCCTGTCTTCTCTAAAGAAGTTTGGACAGGGCCCGTCATGGAGTCCCGTCGTCACAGTGAGTCAGCATGCAAGTATTAAGGATGCGCTGGTACAAGACTGTAGATTGGTCAAGTACCAAGTCTAGTGTCCGTCTGGTGATATTAGGATCATATCCACGGTATAAAAGGCGTTTGATGATTCTGATGCATTTTCGTTGGTACTTCTGTCTACCATTGATCCTTCTAATTTTGTTGATCATGTCACCATAAAATGCAGGTTGCGAAATACCCAAAGTAATATACTCTGTTGCTTGTATGGGTCCGAATTTCAAAAGTAGTTTACAATAATTTTTGTAAAATTTCCAGAATGCCTTTACAAGTTTGTGAAAGCGAAAACTTTGACCTAAAAGTTTCTTGGTTATTTGTAAATTTCTATCATGAAAATCGAAAACATCAGTACGTGCTCTAGCATACCGGATGAGCTGCGAAATGTAAATACCATAAGACGGTAATCTTGGAACATCACCGTCAAGCCAGGGAAAATTTATAATGTTGAATCCAAAGTCATCTCTTTTGTCATACACACTTGTATGAATTTCTCCATTAACAATTTTGATATTCAGGTCCAAAAAAGGTGTTTCTGTGTTAGTAACGTTCGCCTTGTTTAGAGTCAGTTTCTGTGGATAAATAACATTTTTATACTTTTCAAAAACAGGATTGTCGATAGTAAGAATATTATCCAGGTACATAGAAGTACCATTGAAACATTTCACATCATCATGTTTTCTTTGTTTTTGAAGATTTTGGATAAATTCTTTTTTATACGTGTATAAAAATAAATCTGCAAGGAGAGGCGCACAATTAATACCCATAGGGATCCCTACAACCTGCTTGTAGAGATTCTCACAAAAGCTTACATAAATGTTGTCCAAAAGAAAGGACAAGGCAATACAAAGGTCACTACATGTCCATGATTTATATGATTTGTATTCTGTATTGGAAAAGAAACCCTTTGATTCAGATGTACAAATATAAGTTTTCCCCTCTCAGTTAAAGCACCATTTAATGAGTTTAATGAGAATGAATTGTTCATTAATCTTATCGTGAGGAAGCGTGGTGTACATATTTGAAAAGTCGTATGAAGAAATCGAATTGGCTTGAAAATTTCAAGATTTCATTTTGTCAATCACATCCCTTGAATTTTTAATAGACCAAAATAAGTTTCCATCATTCCTGTTTAAAACAGTTTCACAATATTTTGCTACGTGTTCCTGTATCACCGTGAGTGCTGACGTTAGATTTTTAGACAAAACTGTAGTTGAGCAGTTGCTAGAATTAGCAATGTATCGAAATTTGTAAGGAGACTTTGGTATGCAGTATAGTGTAGGAAGATCCAGTTTAGAAATAGGGATGTTGAATGAAGAAATTTCACTGTTGTGTTTGTTCAAAATGTTAGGAACACTTTCATTGCTTTTGATATAAGTATTTGTAGACGAAAGTTCCGAAACCCAAGTTGATATGTAGTAACGTTTTCAAATGATGATGGTGTTGCTGGCTACTTTGTCTGCAGGAGCGAAGACATATTTTTCGTGTAAATTGCGTAATTTGGATTTAAAATATCTTTCAGATTTAGAACTTGGATTTTCAAATAGATGAGGATTTTTGTGGTAGTTATCTATTATCTATGATTCAAGTATTTTAGGATCTGATGTAACTTTGTTGTAGTTAAAAACGAAATTTCGAATAGGTCTCTTATATTTGTAATAAATAAGAGGAGGTTCTTAATTTTCAATATATTTAGGAATGACACTTTGCTCACGATGATCCCGAAAAATATCAGAGATTTTCAGAATATCAAAACATTTATAAATGGAATTCCTATTAATCGTCTTTTAGGGGAGGTGTTTTTAACCAGAGTATATAGTTTATTTTGTGCGAATGCAACAATGATGTTAAGCCTGAATCAAGCAGTGTTTCTTAAGATTGTAACCAGTGCTTCATCCAAGAAATAGGGAAAAGGGGGGGGGGGGGTGGTATGTCTGCCACCTGTACGTCGATCATTGAGAAATCAATATTGTTTTCAAAGTTGTAGGTAAGTAGCTCATACCGTCTATGTAGTATAACATTCAATGGTATTCTCTTCTGCAAGCGTATCTTGGACCAAGTTTATGTGTGTAATTAGGGGCGGCGTGTTACTGTGGGCCCTCTTCCAGTTTTGAGTTCCACACATTGTCTAAAAATTTCATTGATTAATGACATATCACCAATGTAAAATTCTGTATATCATAAGATCGTCATACATGAAACATTATGTACTAAAGTAACAGGCACATGTGACGTCCAACCATTAACATAGAGCTTTGGACATGCATTATAATTTGGGCACAGTTACAAGATAATTTCAAGATTATTTATTTACAAAGCAAAGTTAAATGTGCTGATTCTTAATGCTTCACTTTCTTCACAAATAAATTTTGTTGTTTGTTGTTTTTTTTTTATTTTTTTTTCTCTCTCCAATACCTGACCTATTACCATATGATTACTGTATAAGGGTGAACTGACTTTCTTAAAAACGACATATAACTTATCAATTTCTTAGCTACTCTGCAATTTTCATACGTGTTTGTAAATTAGATGGTGCTCAATATTGACTATTATCTAGACAAAACCACTCAACATTCCAAGTCAATCAATTTATGAAGTTTGATCACGGTTAGCGTACATCCAGTTTGCAAGTTTTGTAAATACATAAAGCTCATACTTAGTCCATGGTGTGAAATTCTATGCAAAACTATCCACTAAGAGAAAAGTACATCAGATTATGCATGGGTCTACCTAGCATCTCAAAATGAACCACTGATATAATTTTGTTGACACTACAATTTTATTCAACATAGCTACCACGAACTTCTTATACCAAGTCACAATAATGAAGTGACTACAAGTAATTTAAGGTCAAGACCACTCTGTCAAATATCTTGCATGGTGACAAAATGTAATAAATGTACTTGGTAACAGTTTTGAAGATAATGTGTATATTAGGTATGAAAAGTTTTGTTATTTTAAAAGAAACCTACTTTCAGATCTTATATAGAAAACGAATTATGAGGTTATATTTTAATGTAAAGGTCACCAGGTCAGTTGTCTTGATATGTAGATGAAGCACATGTGAAGGTCTGTTTTTATAATGAGATGAATAATGACCATATCCCTGTATAAAGCACAAATCGATAATTCAGAAAATCAGAAACCGAAGGCATACAAAATCGAGATAAATCAGGAAACATAGCAAAAAAAAAAAAAAAAAGAAAAAAGAAACACGTCCACCATTTAAAAAGAAGCGAACTCCCGATATGGAAGTGAGACCAGGTGTCCAGGAAGAGTAAGCATCCCCTGTTTGCATGCGACACCCGCCGCTTCAGTTCGGTAGAACTGTCACATCCGGTTACTTCCATTTCGGAAGACAGAGAGTACAATCTTTGGTTGGATAGTTCAAAGGGTCTATGACAGAATATCATCCACCATTCTGGAGAATGGGACATCATAGTGTATGACGAGTTCCCAATATCGACGGTAGAACTTCCTCAGTGACGATGTTAGTCGGTCACAAACATATCCCTGACTGAGAAGCTTATCTGAAAGACGCCTAGCTCTCAGAACAAAATCCGTATATTTGGCATACTCTGGCATAGCGTATGAACTGAGATATGAACACGCCATAAGCAGGCGATGAAGGGATGTTGCTACTCAGAAAAGGAAAGTTTGTAATGCTGAAATTGAAATCGTCACGTTTGTCATAGAGTGTCAGCCTGTACAATCGCTGTAATGTGGGGGAAAATGTCCTTAATCAGAATAAACAAATTATCTCTTATACTGCCTTGCCTTTGTGCGGTCCCCGACATGACAAACACAAATTTGTTACCAACTTTGTACGGTGTAATTTCCAGAAATTAAAAGACGTTTTCCACTATCTCAGAAGTAAACAATTTGATATATATTTCTTACAAGATACTCATCTTACCAATGATGACTTAATGAGAGTCAGGTCAATTTGGGGCTTCGAAATACTCATGAGTCCAGGAACAACAAATTCAAGGGGTACATTGATACTTTTTAACAATACTTTTGAATATAAACTTCTTCGTTTCAAAACAGACTCGTTAGGAAATCTTCTTGTTGCAGAAATTCAACTTAGAGATTTTACATTTTTATTGATAAATATATACGGTCCTAACACAGATAGGCCAAATTTCTATATGAATATCTCCAAAATCATTGAAGAATTTAACAGCGACTTTGTCATAATGGCTGGCGACTTCAATCTAGTTATGAATCCTGAACTTGATTACTATAATTATAGGCGCACAAATAATCCAAATGCTAGAAAACAGGTTTTAAAACTTATGGAGGAACATAACTTATCGGATGTATGGAGAGTACAACATGATAATATAAAACGTTACACTTGGTCTACGCGGAATCCTACTAAAAGAGCTAGGTTAGATTTTTTTCTGTTATCCGATGAACTTCTGACGGTACTTGATTCGAGTAACATAAGTCATGGCTATAGATCTGACCACTCTATGATTGATATGACTCTTAAATTTGGCAAACAAGTAAAAGGTAAGGGATTTTGGAGATTTAATAATTCATTGTTGAAAGAGAGAGATTTCTCCAATCTCATAAAAAATGAAATTAAGCGAACTAAACAACAATATTGTGTTCTTTCAGAGAACGAGTCTATTGAATCGGTTGAAGACAAAGACGTAAAATTCTCTATTAGCGACGATTTGTTTTTCGATACACTTTTAATGAATTTAAGAGGAGTAACGATCTCGTATGCATCTTACAGAAAAAAATCCAGAGAGAATAGAGAAGTTAAACTAGAAAGTGACATCAACGCGTTACAAAACTCCGAGGATCTATCAAATGAATCACAATCCTTACTAAATAGTTTAATAGCAGAATTAGAAGAACTCAGAAAGGAAAAAATAAAGGGAGTTATGTTAAGGTGCAATGCAAGATGGATAGAAGACGGGGAAAAACCGTCAAAATATTTTTGTAGTCTTGAGAAAAGAAATTGTATAAACAAAACTGTCTCAAAGCTTGTAGATGAAAATAATGAAATTATATCGGAACATAAAGAAATCTTGCTTAACATTAAGAATTTCTATGAATCTCTATATACGTCAAGAGATGATGAGTTGAGTGATGTCGAGATAAGTTCACTTATTTCTTCAAATGATATCCCGAAATTAAGCGAAGAAGAAGCCATCAAGCTTGAAGATGATATCACCCTAGCGGAGGCAGGTAAAGTGTTGAAAAAGATGAAAAATAACAAATCTCCCGGACCTGACGGATTCACAACCGAATTTTTCAAATTCTTTTGGACTGATCTGAGAGTTTTCCTTCTTCGCTCCTGGAAGTTTGCCTTCATTAAGATAGAATTATCTATTACTCAAAGACAAGGAATTATATCAATCTTACCAAAAGGTAACAAACCACGTGAGTATATAAAGAATTGGCGCCCTATCTCCCTCTTAAATGTCTCTTATAAGATTCTTTCTGGTATCTTAGTGGATCGACTTAAAACTGTTTTACCAAAACTTATTCATATGAACCAAAAAGGATTTATGGCTAATAGATATATAAGTGATAATACTCGAACCATTTATGATATTCTGCAAATTACCAAAGAAAGAAAAATTCCATGTATGCTCTTGCTCGTTGACTTTGAAAAGGCGTTCGATTCTATATCTTAGAAATTCATGTTTAAGTGTCTAACCTATTTCAGATTTAAAGAAAAATATATTCAGTGGTTAAAAATCCTTTGTACTAAATTCAAACTTTGTATCATACAAAACGGTAACTTTTCAGAATTCTTTGATATCGGTAGAGGTTGCAGACAAGGTGACCCCATTTCTCCCTATATCTTTAATTTATGTGTGAAAATTCTGGGAATTATGATTAGAGAAAACAAAGATATCAAAGGAATCGTTATAGGTAAAGAGGAATTTTGTCTGTTGCAATATGCAGACGATACGTGTCTCTTTTTAGACGGTAGTGAACAGAGCTTAAATAGTGCCTTAGATTTGCTCTTTCAATTCTCTAAATTTTCAGGATTAAAACCTAATATTGACAAAACAGAGGTTGTATGGATCGGAAGTAAATCTGGCTGTAAAGAACAAATGTGTAAAAGCTATAATTTAAAATGGAACGATTCAGTTTTCACAGTTCTAGGTATTCATTTCGCGACTGACTTAGCGGAAATTGAAAAACTAAACTTTTCTCCAAAAATATTTTCAATCGAGAATGATATAAAGTCATGGTCGAAAAGAAATATTAGCACTCTTGGAAGAATTACAGTGATTAAAACTTTACTTCTTCCAAAAATAACACATTTACTTTTTACGATTCCATCTCCTAGTAATTCAACTATAAAAAAAATGAATGATTTGTTTTTCAGTTACATATGGAAATCAAAGAGAGATAAAGTTAGTAGAAAACAAATGATAAAAAATTACAGCAATGGAGGATGTAGAATGATCGATATATCAACATACATAAAATCAATAAAACTAAGTCTTTTTAGACGACTACTAAACTCAACCTGTGACTGGTCGGTACTTTTTTTGTGAAACAAGCCACTGTGAGATAAAAAAAACTGGCAACTTGTGGCGACGAATACTCTAAACATTGTGCAATGAAAACTAAGAATTTATTTTGGAAAGAAACACTACAAATTCTTCATGAATTCATTAAAATAACAGACCAAAATGAATTAGATCCAGCTTATTATTAATCCATATTATATAATTCTTAATTATTACTTAATAATGAACCAATCAGATATAGGATATTTTTTGAAAATAATATAATCTTTGTTCATGATCTTTTTGATTCAAACGGTAACCTGTTGTCTTTGCAATTTTTGAAAGAAAGATTTGATATTAATCTTTGCTATACAACATTCATAGGTCTCAGAAAATCCTTGTTTCGGGCATGGCCATCTTTGAAAAATGGCTTAGGCAATAAGGTATCCCCGTCAATTCCTAGCTTTATTAAAGCGTTGTTTAAAGATAAAAAAGGAACACGCTCTTTATACGATCTATGGATATCAAAAGTCGAACATACGGAAAAATATAAAGAAAAATGGCGAATCAACCAGTTATCATCAAATGTCAATTGAGAAAAAATAAATGAAAATATATTTACTTGTACAGATAGCAAAAAACTGCAATGGCTTCAATATAGAATAATCCATAGAATTTTAGGCACAAATAGAACTTTATTTTTCATGAAAATTAAAGATAGTCCATTGTGCAGCTTTTGTTCACAGCGAAACCATCCAACATTTGTTCTTTGAATGTAATCAGGTTTATGAACTTCTTTCAAATTTCGTAACTTGGATAAATACACACTCTGAACATCCTATTAACTTAAACAAAACAGAATATTTATTAGGAGTAATAGGCAAAGAAAATAAAGCACTCAACACAATTTTTATGTTAACAAAAGTATACATATATGAATCAAAATTAAAAGGAGAAAGATTAAATTTAGATTTAATGAAAAATCAAATACTACTTTACGTTAAAACAGAAAAGTATATACATAGGAAGAATAATACTTTAGATTTATTCCAAATCAAATGGAAGAATTTTTCGTTTCTTGCAGACGCCACGGGACAAACTAGAAACTAAATTACAGATTTTTTTTTCTTCTTCGGATGTATGAATGTAGGACATATAGAATTTGTAAGTGTGTGTATGCTGATGAGGATGCAGTGAAAATGGATGTATGAGGGAGCGTAAGCTGTATATGTGAGGTACGAGAGGGTGTGACAATAGCAATGTGCTCTGATGTCTGTCTTTGCTCTATTTAGGAAGTACACATACATGTACTAACAGCACACTGGCACCAATAACAATCTAATCATCATGATATGCATATTAATATTTTTTGAATGAAATTCGTAAAACGTACATATAAATATATTGCATACAATATGACGTAAAATATTACGAACTTAGTCAAATAAGCCCGTTATTAGCTTTAATATGTCTGTCTCCAAAGAGTTAGGTGAGGAACTCTCATCAGCTCAATTCTATGAAATCTTATCTGACACTCCTAAAAGCTAGGTGAGGAATTCTCATCAGCTATCTTTTCTAACCTTTTTCTAAACGGGCAAAATACAGTATTTATGTATATTATGTATATGTATCATTATCATCGTTTCTTTCAAGAAATCATATGGTGTACAATTATCGATTATAATAATTACATGTATGAATTAATATCCAATAAAGAATGGTGCTATGATGATGACAAATGGCCGTGATGAAGTGTCCATATCTTCCACATACTGCACAACTTTTACACATTTTATCACTTACTAATCACTATGAACCTTATAAAGAAATGCATAAAACAGATTTTAAACACCATTGTATATGAAAACATAAAACTTTGTACGGTGTAAACAGCATTACGATAACCCGGAAGTAAGATTTCTCGTTGAATCTCGCGGGTCACGTGCCGAGACTTTCCCGCCCTATTATTAACGGTTTTTGCAGAGTATTGATAAAACCCGCTGCCTTGCGAATGCTCCCAATCAATTTTCAAGTACTATCCATATCGACACATTGTTACAGGGGACCTTAATATTTTAAAGATAATTCTCTATACCTCCTTGAAGAAAATTTCCAACCAATTGTCATGCACCAGACACCTTTTATCATATTAAATTCTCATCAGTGATGCTTCCAGCCGAAGTACTTTTAATAAGCATCCTAAATTAATTTCACTAGCGCCCTCTTGTGTTAGTTTTTGAATTTGAATTTCTGCAATTCTTTTGCTGAGAGTGCGCGGCTCCAAATTTCCTGTAGGGTCGATTCAGTTGCATATCCAAATAAAATCGATGTTCAGAATAGCAATGGATAGATGGTGCTAAGATGTTAACCTTCTTTAATTTCGATGATGTTTTTCGGTGAAATAGCAAGTTTTCGAAATAGCCAATATATATATATATATATAATTTATATATTTATGTGATGTTACATTGATGAAGGGAAAAATCAAAGCTTCTTTCAGGCGACAGAGCTGGAAAGAATTAATACACTTGACAAACATTTAAATGCTATACACTGCAACAAGAAATAAGTGAAAAATTGAGGGATTTGTTCAAGAAGGGCCCAAAATACATAGAGACTCGTTCCTTTACATGGAATCAGAACTTTAAATCAGTACTGATAATCATTTTGGATTTTCACAGTAGAAATTTACAAATAACAAAAAACTCTTAGGTCAGGGTTTCCGCTTTCATAAACTAGTTAAGACTTTCTGAAAAGTTTTGCAAATCTTTTAAAAGTCGGATCTATACACGCAACAGAGTACATTACTTTGGGTATTACACAACCTGTCTTTTATGGTGATATGATAAACAAAATAAGAAGGATCAAAGGTAAGCAGCATAACCATCGAAAATGCATCAGAATCATCAAACGCCTTTTATACCGTGGATGTAATCCTAATGTCACCAGACGGACACTAGGCTTGGTACTTGACCAATCTACAGTCTTGTACCAACGCATCCTTGAGACTTGCACTCTGACTGACTGTGACGACGGGACTCTATGGCGGGCCCTGTCCAAACCTCTTTAGAGAAGACATGGCCCCGTCCACCTGTCCTCTCTGAATGTCAGTCGGAGTCCTCGGGTGATAACATACATGAGCTCGCGGCGACAGAGCACGGACTGTTTTACGCACGCCCTCTTTTTTATCCATTTACATATTCATCTGTGTTGCTGGGGCCCCTACGTTTTGCGGTCTTGTTTATGTAAGGTCATCTTACAGCGAGGAGGTTGCTTTACACCACAACTGTACGTTCTTCGAGACCTCTGGGTAATTGGAGAAGTGAGAGGGTTGTGCGCACGTAATCCAGGATAACCACACCATTTGCTACTTGCGTGGCAAAGGGAAGTCCAAAGTCGGCACTCGTTTCTCATTGTTCTCGTCGGTTTATGTGTAGTCTTTTGTGTTTGATGTTTACATGTCCACTGTGGCGTATCACGTGATACGCAAATGATATGTTCCACGGGAATCCTCTTTGATTAAATCAAGTAAATACTGTCTAAATCTACATTATATGAATTTATTTTAGGCATATCATATGGTCATTATTATTGAATATATGATGGTAATTTATTCTAGTCAAGAATAGACGTATATTTGTAGAACACTTAAACAGAAAATTTTGTATCTGTCTGTCCACCATATCATAACATGTGGTGAGCATTGAAAAATTTCTGTTTAAGTGTTCTCCGAATACTCGCCTATTCTTGACCAGAATAGATAGCCATCATATCATTGATGATAATGGCCATATGATAGGCTTAAAATAAAATCATATGAAGAAGATTTTGTTTTGGTGTTCCTCTTCTTTGTTACAAATATAAGAGACCTATTCGAAATTTAGTTTTTAACTACAACAAAGTTACATCAGATCCTAAAATACATAAATCAAGTCCTGCATCTTTAGAATGTGCAACGTCTTAATATCTATATAAACCAGCTGGTCATAATATTACAGGTGACTTTTCAATTATCCAAGACAGGCAGCTCCGTGGTCTTCTCAAAACAGGACCTAAATACAGAATCCAATCCAAGATAAATTTTATTAAATGTCGCGAAGTGTTAAAGGAAGCTTAGATATGTATACCAAACGATGGTGTAAATCGGAAGGAATCGAATCGCATGCTCTGAATGACTAGAAAAAAACTCATTTTGGATATTAACGATATTCGAATAGATAACTACCATAAAAATCCTCATCTTTTTGAAATCCAAGTTCTAAATCTGATATTTCAAATCCTACTTACGTAATTAACATGAAAAATATGTGTTCGCGCCTGCCGACAAAGCAGTTAGCAACACCATAATTAGTTGAAAACGCTAATACATATGAAAATTTAGTTTCGGAACTTTTCGCTACTAATATTTATATCGAAAGCAATGAAAGTGTTCCCAATATTTTGAGCAAACATAACAGTGAAATTTCTTCTTTTAACATTCCTATTTCTAGATTAGATCTCCCTACAATATATTGCATACCAAACCTTCACAAGTTTCCTTACAAGTTTCGATACATTGCTAATTCTAGCAACTGCTCAACTACAATTTTGTCTAGAAATCTGACGTCAGCACTCACGGCTGTAAAAGAACATGTTGTCAAATACTGTGAAACTGTCAAGAACAGGAATGATGTAAACTTCTTTTGGTCTATAAAAAATTAGGGGATGTGATTGACAAAATGAAATCAAGAAATTTTGAAGCAACTACGATATCTTCATACGACTTTTGTAAACCTATGGCCTACAGGTTATGGGTGTAGTTAGCGTTGTGTATTAATCAGTCATTTTGAAAACTATAAACAGAAGTCCGAATAAAAGTTCTAAGTTTATTTAAAAACGTTTCATGTTGACAGTACGAGAGCGGAGTCTAAACCTAAACTTAAACACTACTGAAACTGGAGTCTAACTTAACCGAAACTTAACTGGTCGGCAAAACGATGCGCCGAGTATATATGTGGACGATTGGAAATTGCTAACACCTGCATAAAATAATAAGTTATTGGTTTTTGATTAAAAAGACATTTTGGAAATTAGATTCTTCCAAATACAGAACAATAATGGCTTTTACGGGGAGATTTCCAATTAGCTTTCAATTAACTCGTACGGAAAACAAAGACTAAAGTACTTGCAGGTGTGCAAATTACTGCAGTGTTCACAGCATCGTGGGAATCAAATTAAACAGATTACAGAATTTACAAACTAGAATTTAATTGTCTCAATATGAAGTTCAAACTTAAAGTCAAGAAATTAAGTTATAATGATTCCCCTTTTACTATAGAAAACTCAAGTTAGCAATTTCCATATACATGTAACTAATTAATATGAATAATTAATTAGCTTAATTATTGTGGGGGAGAGGCCATATGGTTACAATACTCCCCCACTTAAGAAAATAACCAAGATTCAAATTGTTTGGATTTCAACCAATCATGAACTATAAGATAACGTTCAATTATCATCCAAAACTTTATATGAATCCATTATAATACTTGGTTATTTTCTAAACGCATGGCCTTGACACCACAATAATGCATAACTCAATGACATATCATCAGTCATCAGGGTTCACTCTAAGTATCGTAATTGAAATTATATCAAATTAAAGCACATGAAATTAGAGTCTTTGCATTTCGAATTCTTTTCATTGTTCTTAAAGAGTGACCCGATTTTCATCTAATTATGAATGTTCACTGTCAATCACCTACAAAAGAAATACATTTTCCAAGGCCAATATACGTACCTAAACATTCATTATATATAATAAGCAATATACAAAAGCAATTATCAATATTAAACATGAATAAGGAGCATAAATGATAATACATATATTTAGTATTAAACATTTACTCTGCTTTTTTCACTAAAACACAACACCGGTTTAATTCACTTCTTTAACTTTTTACGGCCGTTCATCTTGGTTTTGGTTCCGTACGTCTGGGTTTTGGTTCCTTACGTCTACGGTCCTTCTTCGTGAACTTTGTAACCTCCGTGGAGTATAACGAATGATTCGGACCTCTTTGTCGTCTACTTGGTTTGGTAAACCAATAATCATCGAATCGTCATCTGTTTCGTCTTCCTCCTCTACCCAAATTTGGAGTTTATCTTCCATCCGGACCCTGCTTTGACGCATCTTGGTATTAGTGACGTTACCAAGATCTTCCCGTAATCTGGATGACGCCATGCACCCAGAAAAGCGACGGGGTATTCAATGCTCTCATTTAAAGCGTCGAACAAGCAGGTCATTAAGTGCAAAATGTTCAATATGATTCTGCAATCTTCAATTTCGCTATGACAGATTTCACTCTGTCATATAATTTGCGAAATAATGTTCCTTTTTGTATAGTGACGGGCTGGTTTGACATCCGGCCACACGGATAACATCGTGCACAGAGATACCTGACGTCACTGCTTCGGACTTCTTTTCTGCTACCGTCTGATTTGATTTAATGTCTTGTTGATAAACCTGCACGCTTATTTGTCTCTCGTATCACACAACAGGCGATTCCAATATCTGAGGAGCTAATTAAAGTTCAAGGGTAAACTGCACATCTGGAACTTTACTATTTATCTCGTATCGTCGTCTTCTCCCAGCGATAAAAGTATAAAGTCTGCATCATTATTACACTGATAAGTTTCACATCACTGTCTCTGGTTACAGGTAGTTTATGACACCGGATTTTCTCTGTACCTGTAATTGACCATAATTTTGAATTTACAAAAATGATTTAGATGCCTGTACCAAAACTGAATAAATGATTTCCAAAATGATACTTTTATCAATGTTTAGAAAAAGAAAATTTCATTTTTGAAAACTTTGTAAAATTATACTTATGACTTTATACATATGAAAAATGCAGGCTTCTGAATATATTTTCTAAAAAGTAATACAAAAATTTAAGTTATAAAAGTGAAGCAATTGAAACTTTTTTTTTTTTTTGAAATACTGAAATGAAATACATTGTCTATGTATGTCGCTAGTCAAACGTTAATGTCTTAGCGTAGTGATTACTCATTGATACTACACATCTGCAGCCGATAAGAAACTATAGACCGTCAATGAAATTCCAACACAGGGGAAAGGGCAACAAAGGTCAATATCATTAGCGCTCATTGGCTGAGGGTTGAGAACTGTAACACGAATACCCAAATGAAGGTCAATTATGATTAATCCTGCGCCAAACCAGCAAAATCCAGTTAGAAACTACAAACAAAGAGTAAATCTTTACACTTACAGTGAATTATCCAGGGATTTTGCATTATTAAGGATTCAATCTCTTTATTGTATTAATTTACATACTGTTTTATGTGTTATTCAAATTTATAATAATTTGTAGTACGTTTATTATTTTTATTTTAATTTTTTTAATTTTTATCGCTTCCATTCTCCTCCCTTTCTTTAAATAAAAAATAGGGTTTTTTTTTAATCGTACTTTTTCGACCTTAATTTCCTTTTTTCTTGTTTATCGTCTATTATGCAGATATATTAAGGTTTTGAGAAGTCATGTATTTTGTCATCGCAAAAAGGTTTTTCATTAACAGCTGGGGATCGAAGGATGGGGTATTTTCAACAATTTTATGTTGGGAAGCCTTTGTAGATTGTAAGAAACTCGTGTCCGGTTTCTCCGAAATGGCATCAATTTCCATCTGTTCCTCCTCACGATTCTCTTCGGGAGTCAGCGGTAGGCTTAATGTTGGAGGATATGAACTTATTGTCGTGTTTTCGTCCATGTCCGTACGTGTCTCG
This sequence comes from Pinctada fucata, assembly GCA_028142955.1. NCBI lineage: Eukaryota > Metazoa > Mollusca > Bivalvia > Pterioida > Pteriidae > Pinctada > Pinctada fucata. The sequence goes on along the minus strand of AP027110.1, from coordinate 1,793,636 downwards.
GACATAGCACGAGTCCTTAATCGTCTCCGAAGCTCCATTAGTGGAATATCATCTTCGTCAGACGAACCATCCCTTTCTTGGATTCTGTGTCGTATTGCGATAGCTTGAGGTTCAGATTCCTCGTCATCACTGTCTGTTTGTTCCGGTGGGATTACATACGTCGTTTTACGTAGGATGTTTCCTTCAGAATCTCTCGGAATTTTCCATTCGTCAATCTTCGCTGGCCTTAAATGTCGAGCATGTGCCTTTGTAGTATTGCCATCAAGCTGATTTTTCACAATGAACGAAAGTGGTCCCGTTTGATCGATAATCCGGTAGTAAGGTTGCCACTTCACATCAAGTTTGCTATCCCTTCTGTGGTTCCGCAAATACACCGGGTCTCCTACCTGGAAATTTTCTTCCTTGCAATTTTTGTCTGCGTACTTTTTCTGCTTCTTTTTCGCTTCTTTCATGTTCCTGTGAACTAATGTAAAAGCTTTATGCTGTTGTTGAAGAGCTACTTTGTGTTGGTCTTCACCCACATATCTACGTCTTGGCTTCAAAATGGTGTCCAAAGGAAGTACTACGTCTCTGTTGTACAGCAGGAAGTACGGAGAAAATTTTGATGACTCGTTTACATGAAACCGAATGGCAGCTAGCGTCTGATTCAAGTACAAGTCCCAGGTTTGAACGTCTTCCTGAATTTGTTTGGACATGACATCATGAAGAGTTCTGTGGAATCTCTCAACCTTTCCGTTTGCTTGGGGACTGTAATATGAGGTTTTGATGTGATGTATGTTCATAGTATCCAAAGTTTCCTGTACTTTCCTATTGACGTTTTCTGTTCCGTTGTCTGATACAATCTCGAGCGGACAACCAAATCTTGGGAATATTTCTTCCAAAATCAGATGTACAATTCGATCTGCTGACTTGTCCGGCACGGGAAATGCCTCTGGCCACCCTGAATAAACGTCTATGAAGGAAACTATGTATTTATTGCCAGATAATGTCGTCGGATATGGTCCTGATAGATCCAGTCCAATCTTTGCGAAAGGATAAGGGGGCACCTCGGTTTCCTTGAGAGGCGGTTTTGATTTCCTTGAGCTCCTTGTCTGACATGTGACACATTCCTCGATGTAGGCGTGTATTTTTTTGTACATATTTGGAAAGAAGTACTTTAGACGAATGGAATCGTACGTCTTGTCTACTGCCATGTGTCCGAGTTGATCATGATACTGTCTGAGGACGACTGTCTCCATCTCTTGAGGTATATACAGTCTTAGCCTTGGATCCTCAGAGTCAGGTTGGGAAAGGTAGTAAAATAGTCCCTCTTTTTTGTCTTCAAAATAGTGCGTCTGTTCAGCTTTTGTAGCTGTTCCTTTCCTCAATCTGTTCTTCAACTTGACAACGTCTTGGTCTTTTTCTTGCTCCTCTTTCAGGTTAAACTCCTCAGGTAAATCTGAGATAGCTTTGGTCACCTCGTTGTGGTCTTCAACGTGACAATTGGCAAAGTCTCTAGGATTAAACTCGTTTGAGTTTATGACTCCAATCTCAAAAGTCCTATCGTCGATATCAGGTTCATTGTCGGATTTCTTAGACCTTTGTGATGTCTTAGGGTGTGGAATCCGTGATAATAGATCTGCACAGTGATTATCCTCGCCTTTGACATACTCGATTTTACAATTGTACCCAGCGATGCTCAGAGCCCAAAGCTGTATTTTCTTGTTTTGCATTGGCGAGTCTAACAGATACTTCAAAGGTTTGTGGTCTGTCTTGATTGTGAATTGTGCTCCGTGTAAATAGTGATCTAACTTCTGCAGTGCATAATGAATGGCAAATGCTTCTTTTTCTATAGTTGACCATTTTGTCTGTGTATGGCTAAGTTTGTGAGACAGGAAGTAAATTGGTTTTTCTTCTCCCTCGTCATTTTCTTGAGTGAGACACGCACCTACACAATTGTTACTTGCGTCTGTATATAAAACATATGGTTTGTTGGTGTCTGGGTATGCCAGGAGGGGTACTACTGTGAGGCTGTCTTTCAGGAAATCGAAAGCATTTTGGCATTCAACGGTCCATTTGAATCTTGCATATTTCTTGGTTAAATTTATGAGAGGCACCGCTATCTTTGAGAAATTTGGTACAAATCTTCGATAGTAGCTGCACATTCCGATGAATCCACGGATTTCTCTTACATTCTTTGGAGCAGGTAAGTCCTTAATGGCTTCCACTTTCTTAGTATCTGGAGCTATTCCATCCTTGTTGATTACAAATCCTAGGTATTCCGTTTCCTCTTTGAAGAAAGCGCATTTCTTGAGTTTGAGCTTAAGGTTGTGTTGTCTTAGTCTGTTGAATACTTCCTGTATGTGTCGCACGTGTTCCATGGGGTCGTCCTTGGTAAAGATCAGTATGTCATCTAAGTATGCCATTGCGAATCCCTCACATCCTTGTAGGACAATATTCATAAGTTCCTGGAATACAGCGGGAGCATTAATCAGGCCAAATGGCATCCTGTTGAATTCAAAAAGTCCTCTATGACAGGCAAATGCGGTCTTTTCCTTGCTACTTTCATCCAACGTTACTTGCCAATAACCGTGTCTCAAGTCTAGCGTTGTAAAATATTTTGCATTCCCTATCAGAGATAAGATGTCATCAATCAATGGTAGGGGAAAAGAAATCGGTTTTACGATCTTGTTGAGAGTTCTAAAGTCGACACACATTCTGTCACTACCATCCTTTTTCTTTGCAACAACTAAGGGAAATGACCATGCAGATTGTGACCTTTGAACTACCTTAGCTTCTAACATTTCGTCTAAGGCCTTGTCAATGATTTTTCGTTTATTCAATGGCGTCCGGTATGGTCTATTCTTGATCGGAGGGTGGTTTCCTGTTTCTATTTTCATCTGCACTGTCCTTGTTCCTCCAAGATCTGAGTCACTCTTTGCTATTAGATCCTTGTTTTTCTTTAGTAACTTGACGATGTCAGGACGTCTATTTTCAGGTACAGATAGATCCTCTAAGTCTGACCTCTCAGCCTTAGGTTCATCGATTTCCATTGGTTCTTCCTCGTCCAATGAGGAGACATCTTGAGGGGTCAAAGGTCGTGCCCTTCCTACTACGCTTCCTCTGCGCAGTCGGTAGCACTTGTTTGTCTCGTTGACAATTAAAACGGGTACCTTAAAAGGTGACTTGACTCTGTTCACGGACTCCTTCAGTGTTAGACCAGGTTCATCCATGATACATCCGGGTTCAAAGTTCGTGACCTCTAGAAGTCTAGAATCGGATAATTGGAAGCCTTTCTGTAACTTAACGTGACATATAACGGCTGTTTGCGGCTTTATAACTGTCTTTTTATGTAGCCTTAAAATCGAACAAATATGGTTATCTTCGTCGAGTTTTACGTACGTTTTTCTTACTCTTAGCATCCCTAAGTCGAAGTAAAGACGCACTCCATTTTCTTTCAACCAATCTCGTCCTAAGATAAAGTTCTTGGTTAGTGTCTCCACTACGTAGAAATTTTGAGACATCCGCAGTCCGTTCATCGAAAAAGTCAAGATTGTTCGTCCCAAAACGTTGATAGGCTCGCTATTCACTGCTCTTAAACTCTTGTTTACTCGCGTCAATTTCGGTCTCGGTGATAATCGTTCAAAAATTTTCCTACTCATAATGGAAACTTCAGCGCCGGTATCTACCAAAGTACGATATCTCGAATTGCCAATCTTAATAATACAGGAGCTAGGGTTTCCAGCTAAATTTAGATCGAACACGGGTTTCTTACTTTCAAGATTGGTTTTAGTTTTAGAATAATTTCTGCTCTCTTCAACGGCTTCCTTTTGAAGAGAGCCTTTAAGTTTTCCTGGTTCTGCCTACGGTTTGTTCGACCTTGGTATCTTGTACTGGGATAGTTCAATACCCTGTATCTATCCGGAAACCGACGATTCGGACAATTTCGTCTAAGGTGACCTTTCATATGACAAATCCAGCATTCCGCTGATTTTATCCAATCTGGAATCTCTGACCGATTCCGACCTTGTCTTTGAGGGGTGTGTTGTCCGACGACCTTTTCTGTCCGCTCTATGGGAGTTTTAGTCACGGGTGTAAGTTTAGGTAGGGGGTTTTCATTTTTCTTTAGGGGCATTTTACGTTTACAAGGGGGTTCCTCGTTTTCATCTGATTCAGGGTCTGAATAATCGAGTGCATTTTTGCTTTTCATGCATTGTTTGTTTACTCGCAAGGGACATTCCCAAACTGTATGTCCAACACAATTACATTTATAACATTTCTGATTGTCAAGGTCTGAGTATTTATCTGGAGTTTCTAACGGGCAACGTGTGTTTTCACTCTTCTCGCCGTTTTGACATTCATTTACGCGCATGCTTAATTGGTCGTTTAGATTACTTTCACGGTTATTTGACAGTAAATTTTGATTATCTGACAAATGGGATTTTTCACTACCTAACTGTGTGTGAGATTCATTCTTTGTAATTGATCTTAAATGAAAACGTTTGCGCAAGTTTTGCTCTTTCATTGCAATTTCTACTGCTTCCTCGTACCTCTGTGGATCAAATCTCATAACCCTCATTCTCAAGTAATCATGGCACAATCCGTCACAGAAAATATCAACCAACTGTTTCTGAACCAGTTTGTTTTCTTTCTCATCAAAAGGAGTAGAATAAGCATCTTCGGCTAATTTAAGCAAGCGCTCAGAATATAATTGGACACTTTCAACAGGTGTCTGTTTTATCTGGCGTAGTAAGGTCATAGCTTGTTGATTATCAATGACTTCAGCGTACCGCTTTTGCATCAACTTTCTAAGGTGGGGCCAATCAGGGGTTCCACCTGATGACTCAGTTTCATCCAAATAACGTTTGACAAAATCTCCTACCGTACCAGTACATGTCATTAAAACTATTCTAGGAATGTCTGTGTTGTCAAGCCGTGCAATTTGTGCATACTTTTCAATATCTTTGACCCACTGTTTAAATTGAGAGGCATCACCTTCAAAAGTTTTCACAACTTGAAGTAAAGGTACAGAAATAGCAGTTTGAAGACCCTTAACTTGATTTGCAATCCACTTCACGGCTTCCTCGCCATTCTCTGGAATTTTAAACGACTTCAAAACTTTACTATGAGAGGAATCGGAGTCCTGAGATCTACCCTTTTCTGAATTGTTTGCTATATCAAAACTATGAGAAACATGGCCCACCCCGAACACTTGAGATGTCACTTCGTCGTCTGTGTCAGTCATATTTTATTGAAAATTCTTAGAGGAAACTTTTTTCTAACCCTTTTAAACTAAATCTTGAAAATTCAAAAAATGAATTTAACAAAAATACATGGTCAATCAATCTGAGAGTACTTTGAGAAAGTAAATATGCCCTACCTTTCTCACTAATTTCGTTTAAACCGTAGTGTTGATCCTCTGGTCGTTATACCCTGGTTCCGCGGCGTGCATCGTCTGCATTTACGGCAATTTTCACTGGTTCGTTTAGGACACGGCAGTTATAATACTTTCCCCTGATTCGTTTAGGTCACGGCATCAAAATACAACTTGTAAGCCTATAGCCTACAGGTTATGGGTGTAGTTAGCGTTGTGTATTAATCAGTCATTTTGAAAACTATAAACAGAAGTCCGAATAAAAGTTCTAAGTTTATTTAAAAACGTTACATGTTGACAGTACGAGAGCGGAGTCTAAACCTAAACTTAAACACTACTGAAACTGGAGTCTAACTTAACCGAAACTTAACTGGTCGGCAAAACGATGCGCCGAGTATATATGTGGACGATTGGAAATTGCTAACACCTGCATAAAATAATAAGTTATTGGTTTTTGATTAAAAAGACATTTTGTAAATTAGATTCTTCCAAATACAGAACAATAATGGCTTTTACGGGGAGATTTCCAATTAGCTTTCAATTAACTCGTACGGAAAACAAAGACTAAAGTACTTGCAGGTGTGCAAATTACTGCAGTGTTCACAGCATCGTGGGAATCAAATTAAACAGATTACAGAATTTACAAACTAGAATTTAATTGTCTCAATATGAAGTTCAAACTTAAAGTCAAGAAATTAAGTTATAATGATTCCCCTTTTACTATAGAAAACTCAAGTTAGCAATTTCCATATACATGTAACTAATTAATATGAATAATTAATTAGCTTAATTATTGTGGGGGAGAGGCCATATGGTTACACTTTTTTAGTATGTACACAAGGCTTCCTCACGACAAAATAAATGACCGACTGTCCAAACTCATTAAATGGTGTTTTGACAGAGGGGAAAATTTATATTTGTACATCTGAATCAAAGGTTTCTATTCCACCACAGATTACAAATCATACAAATCAATGACATGTGATGACCTGTGTATTGCCTTGTTCTTCCTTCAGAAAATATTTATGTAAGATTTGGGAAGAAACTCTACAAGTAGATTGTAGGGATTCCTATGGGTACTAACTGTGCGCCTCTTGTTGCAGTTTAATTTTTATACACGTATGAAAAGGAATCCATCCAAATTCTTCAAAAGCAAAGAAAAAATGATGATGTGAAATGTTTCATTGTTACTTCTAGGTACCTGGATGATATTCTTACTATCGACAATCCTTTTTTTGAAAAGTATAAAAATGACATTCATCCACAAGAATTGATTCTAAACAAGGCAAACACTACAAACACAGAAACACCATTTTTGAACCTTGATATCAAAATTGTTAATGGAGAGATTCATACAAGTGTGTATGACAAAAGAGGTGATTTTGGATTTAACATAGTAAATTTCCCCTGGCTTGACGGTGGTGTTCCTAGATTACCGTCCTATGGTATCTACATGTCACAGCTCATCCACTATACTAGAGCATGTACTGATGTTTTGGATTTTCATAATAGAAATCTACAAGATACCAAGAAACTTTTGGGAAAAGGTTTTCTCTTTCACAAACTAGTAAAGACTGTCTGGAAATTTTACAAAAATTATTGTCAACTTTATCCTCCAAAACCGGCCTAACTTTGTAGCATTTTTTGCGCTCTTTCAGATAGAAAATTGTCTCATGGAAATTTCCATCGCAAAAGTGGTGTTTTTTTTTTGGACAAAACATGTCTTTTTAGTCAAAAATCACTGAAAATAGGAAAAAAAATGTGAATATATGGTATTTTTGATGCTCTTTCAGATGAAATAAGTTTTAAGTTCCAATTCCTATTTTTACTGTGTGTTTTGGGGTAAAAAAGTCGAATTTTTGCCAAAATTCACAGAAATTTGAGGAAATTTTAATCTATTCCTGCTTCTCAGCTCCTCAATATTGCATATGATCGTTAATGATGATTTAAAAACATCTTTAAAGTCTCCTCTTTCAAATGACATATATTTCATATTCTTAATTTTTTGCAAAATCCTCGAAATTAATTATTACATACAGAAACCTGTATTTTCAATAAGAAATCGCAGAACCCTTATCTATTATGAAAGCAATGATTGAAAGCTATCTTCTAGTGTAACGTTTCACACTCTTTCAGATCATATATGTTTTACTAACATTTCATTCAAAATCAAAGTGTTTTGGGGAAAAATGGCATCTCACTTCAATTTTGTGTAATGTTGTTATATTTGGGGTAAAATACATAAATATTAGGACATAAATAAATAACTTAAGAAAGGATAAACAGTTAAATAGGAAATACAGAAGATAATAGTAATAGTTTGAAATATAAGACTTTCAATAGTAAGTTTCTTGAAATAGGCTACATATTTATATAAAACATATTTTTTGCCCCAAACTACCAATAAGATTAACAGAGGATACTTCAAATACATATGACGTACAAGGACCTACTATGATATACCCAGGAACACTTTAAAATATAAATAATAACGACACATTTCATAGCAATACGGATTTTCCAGAAATCAGCGGTTTTTAAATCAAAATTGAGATTTTCCACCCAAAAAAGCAAGATTATCAAAGAAATCTCTTATAAGTCATTAGATTTGATCACTTTTATGCCATCCAATTATATGAAACCTCTCCAGCTTTGATTATGTAAAAAAATATAGATTTCAAACAATTTTCATTGAAATAAGTGAATTTTGCATATAAATTAGTTTTTTTTCCCCAAAATACCAATTCAATTAACAGAAGATATTTCAAATGCATATGACTTACCAAGACAAACTATGATATACCCAGGAACGCTTTTGAAAATAAATGATAACGACTGATTTCATAGTAATAAGGATTTTCCAGAAATTAGCGATTTTTAAATAAAAATTGAGATTTTCCACCCAAAATAGCAAGAAAATCAAAGAAATCTCTTCTAACTCATTAAACTTGATCACATTTATGCCATCCAATTATATGAAACCTCTCCAGCTTTGATAAAATAAAAAAATGTAAATTTCAAAAAATATTCACAAAAATAAGTGAAATTTGCACATAAATTAGGGGTTTTTTCCCCAAAATAAGATATAAATTAAATTTCAGTCATCAAATGACATTCCTATCCATTTATAATAAGAAACAGCATAATATCAAAGCTAAAACATATCAATTTAGGCAAATTAAAAGAGCTAGTACTTATCTTCTCAAAATAAGTGGTTTTTGCATAAAAAATGCATAATTTACCCTAAATTATGGTTTTAATGAATTATTACATTAAATTTCACAATCATCTGACACGATGATTACTTTCAATTATGAAAATAGCTTTAAATGTATAGTTTTATTAAAGAAAATGTATTAATAGAATTTTTCCAGAAATCTGTTATTTTTAGACAAAAAACAAGCATTTTGTCCAAAAATTAGGAAGAAAATATACCTTTTATGTTTCATACATGTAATTTATGATTGAACCTAAACAATTAAAGTTCAAATTACATTCTTGCTATCATTTCAAGAAGTTTTATAGATTCAATAAATATTCTCCAGAAATCAGCTATTTTTAATGAAAAAATACGTTTTTTCCCCAAAAACACTTTGATTTTGAATAAAATGTTAGTAAAACATATATGATCTGAAAGAGTGTGAAAAGTTACACTAGAAAATAGCTTTCAATCATATCTTTCATAATAGATAAGGGTTCTTTAAATAAATATACAGAAATCTGCGATTTCTAATTGAAAATACAGGTTTCTGTATGAAATAATTAATATCGAGGATTTTGCAAAAAAAATTAAGAATATAAAATATATGTCATTTGAAAGAGGAGACTTTAAAGATGTTTTTTAAACATCATTGAACGATCATATGCAATATTGAGGAGCTGAGAAGCAGAAATAAATTAAAATTTCCTCAAATTTCTGTGAATACTGGCAAATATTCGACCCAAAACACACAGTCAAATAAGAATAGGAACTTGAAACTTATTTCATCTGAAAGAACATCAAAAATATTATATATTCACACTTTTAAATTTTTGAAAAAATCAACCATATAAAAGTTATAAATTTTTTCCTATTTTCAGTGATTTTTGAATAAAAAACATGTTTTTCCCCAAAACACCACTTTTGCAATGGAAATTTTCATGAGACAATTTTTAAGTGAAAAAGCGCAAAAAATGCTACAAAGTTAGGCCGGTTTTGGAGGATCAAGGGGGGGGGGGGGGTTACACCCAACCCAGTGATACATCCCAGACTAGAAACCGTTACACAGAATATCTGGAAACTTCACAGGAAGCAAATACTCAATGCCCTCTTCCAAGTTTGTGTTTTTTCCAGCTGCTGGGAAATCCAAGATGGCTGCCACAAGCTCTGATTGGCTTACACATTTTCGACTGCTCCTCTGAAACCGCTGCACAGAATCTCTGGAAACTTCACAGGTTGCAAGAACTCAATTCCCTCTACCAAGTTTGTGTTTTTCGAGCCGATCGGAAATCCAAGATGGCCGCTATAGGTTCTGATTGGCTGACACATTTTCGACTTCTGCTCTGAAACTGCTTCACAGAATTTCTTGAAACTTCACAGGAAGCAAGTACTCATTGCCCTCTTCGTCTACCAAGTTTGTGTTTTTCGAGCCGATCGGAAACCCAAGATGTCCTCCACAGGCTCTAATTGAATGACACATTTTTGACTCATCCTCTTAAACTACTGCACAGAATGTCACCAAACTTTACAGAAAGTAATTACACATTGTCCTTCTCAAAGCTTCACTAAAAGTGATTTTCTTCAGCTCTTATACTGACTTTGATTGAAAACATACATACAGTCTCCTCAGGTGAGCGATGTGGCCCCCTTGGGCCTTTTGTTTTATTGTTACATGATTTTCCTTCAAACTTGGAATACAATATATTGGATATACTACTGATTGATTGAAGCGAAGAAATTGAAACCTTCCGGCATATACACCTTTGTGTAAAATGACATAAAAACTTCCCACTTTCAAAAAAATTTCATATACCTTCCTAATGCAAATTGGAGTTATCTTTCTTGTAAGTCAGAAATTAATACAGAAAATTTAACCTTTATGTTATATAATTTAAGCATAATTTGACTTTATCAATATCTTAAACAAAAACAAATATTGCAAAAAAATAATGCACTGTTATCATGTAGGAATAAACATGTACATCATGTCCAGTCGGTAATATAATATTGACTAACATTATTTCTATGTGACTTTATATGTATATAAGTGTGGGGAACTCTTCGATATGAAGACTAAAGATTTTGGATGCCGGATATGTCCTTAAGGCATTCTAATAATTGTAAAACGTTAGAGTGTTGTGCGTGTTATTCATGTACATAGCATCATGCTTTGCGCAACTTTGATCACTTTAAGTTTTTTTTTAATATCGACTATCCTTTTTTTCAGATATGCCAATGCAGAGGTAAAAGCTCAGGCTTATTTTGGACAAGGAAAAGGGTCCATCACCCTTGATGACATAGTTTGTGCAGACAAATATGTAAACTTTTTTACTTGCAAAGTACGTTTGGTTGGAGAATTAAGTTGTTCTCATCCTGAAGATGTTGGTGTTATATGCAAATAATGATCATTCCTCTGTACTTTCGTGTGATTTGAAATAAATCATGTGCGATTACATAGCTCGATTAGATAGTTCTTCAGATTATTTTATGTGAAAGTCATTCCAATATTAGCGCGAAAAGACGTCTGATATAACAAAAAGGAGCACAATTGCAATTATATCAAATATAGGGGATAAACAAAGGAACTCCGACATAAAATGAGACAACTAAATACACATAAACAATGGATGAACGAGTAATTGATTATAGTTAAACAAAATACTGTGCAGGCGTAACATTACGTTATTAATGGTGACCTGAGTATACTCAAGAACGACAAGTCGAGAGAATTGATCAAAAAAGGTCCCAAATACAGAGAAAGTAAATCCTTTACATGGAACCAAAATTTAAAAAATTATAATGGATGGACTCTTGTGAGGAATATGCAAGACGCTGGGCTAGGAAAGAGGATGTACAGCTCGATACCCTTTTCGAATGGATCAAATATATCAGAGGGTTCAGCATTCTATCAGTATAACCTCCCTTCTTTTATATCTACACTTATTTAGTGTTGCAGTGTGGAGTTGGTAAAAAAAATTCCCCATGACCCGATGTTTGGAGTGTTTTAATTTCATTATGTTCTCTAACTTGGCTTTGTTATAGTGTCTTCTATTTAGGACGCTTATTCACCTTTCTTCCATTATCGCATTATGGCATTTTTAAGGTCGACTCGTATTTAATCAACCCCCTTGAGATTTCCCTCTGTCACTACAGTCACTTTACCATCATCTACATTCAACAGTGAAAAACTTTTTTCCTCACCAAGAGTACTCTTATCATCCCTCAAATCTAGTCTCCATAGTCTTTTTCACGCGCTACTCCATTCGCAGGCTCTACATTCAACAACAGACACAGAGGGTCCTTAATTATTTCAAAGTGCAACAGTAGAAGATGATCTATGTGGTGCCTCATCAAATGCGACTCCACAATAAAAAAGGGAGGGGATCTCCAACAAGATCCTGTTGCTGCACCAACAGCAACACACCCGATGCAAAAACACAAAATACGAACATACTATGAGACGGAAAAGAGACATACGACACATAAACATCAAACACAAAAGACTACACATAAACCGACGAGACCAATGGTCAACCGGTGCCGACTTCTAGTGTGAATGGGCAGAATTTCAACATCGAGGTTAAATAAGACATCGATTGATCGTTCCAGATCTAATTTACGTTATGACTTGAAATGCCAGGGGATGCGGCGCAAAATATGTAGGTGAGACAGGCCAATTTTATAAATCTCGTTTTAGGAACCATTCTTTTAAGATCAGAACCTCAAAAACACAGAAACGTTCTTTATAATCACTTTGTTAAATATAACCATTCTATTTCGGATATCACTATTACCCCAGTTCAGACTTTTCCAAAACGTAAAAATGAAAGTAAGACTGAAATTAAAAAAAAAAAACGCCGACTACAAGCTGAATTGCCTGGATCATCAAACTTTAGACTGCGTACCCTCTTGGTTTAAACGATAAAACCTATGAACAAGGAAACATTTCACAGCCTCCACCAATATCAACATCTTTTCAATTCACCCAAACACTAAAGGAAAATACAGGTCCCACAAAAAAGACGAATCAGACAACAAAAAAACAACTCTAATATTTTTCGGGATCATCGCGTATAAAGTACCATTCCTCAATATTTTGAAAATTTAGAACCACCTCTTATTTGTTACAAGTACAAGAAACATATTCGAAACTTTGTTTTTAACTATAATAAATACATCGGATCCTGACAACTTGAATAGTGTCCTGCTTCTTGAGAATGTGCAACTTCTGGGTAATCGGAAAGTGGGAGGGTTGTGCGCACGTAATCCATGATAACCACACCTTCTGCTATTTCCGTGGCAGATGGCCGTCCTAAGTCGGCACCGGTTGCCCATTGGCCTTGTTGGTTTATGTGTAGTCCTTTGTGTTTGATGTTTCTGTGTTGTGCGTTGACGTTCCTTGTCCCTTATGCGTCTCTTTCCGTGCTTGTCTGCTTTCTGTTTTTGCATTGGGTGTTTTGGGGTTTTGCTGTGGGTGCTGCAACCTGGTGTTGTTGGAGATCCCCTCCTTTGTTTCTAACTATCTCTACAAACCAGCTGGTGATAATGTTACAAATGAATTAAAGAGGATCCTGACGATATTCTCAACAGCACTCACAATAGAGCACAAAATTAAACATCGACTGACCCCTAGCAAGCTAGAGGTGGGACCAGGTGCCCGGGAGGAGTAAGCATCCACTGTTGGCTAGCCGCACCCGCCGTCGATATCAATGAGTCATGGAAATGAAAATATATAAAATTCATGCACTGTCTGACGTTATGTCTATATAGAAAATGCTATGGCGACAATGTCAGGGAAGTTGATTCAAAACACTTACTGTCAAGTTACTTTTCAATTATCCAAGATAGGCAGCTCCGTGGTATTCATGAAAAAAACCTATGCATAGAATCCCATCCAAGATAGATTTTGTCAAATGCCGTGAGGTGCATATGGAAGCCTTAGATAATTATACCAAAAGATGTTGTAATGACAAATATGGATAATGACCATATCCCTGTATACAGCACAAAATCGATAATTCAGGGTAAGCATCCCCTGTTGGCTAGCCGCACCCGCCGTCGATATTAATGAAGGATGGAAATGATAATATATAAAATTCATGCACTGTCTGACGTTATGTCTATATAGAAAGTGCTATGGCGACAATGTCAGGGAAGTTTATTCAAAACACTTACTGTCAAACCCCTCGCGGGGATGATGAGCGCTATTGCGGTCAAGATATTGATATGTGTTTGTAGGCTTAATAAAGGTTTTGATATCGAGAACTTTTTTCCAGAAATCTTGCACCTTTGTATACCATAGTGTCAAGGAAATTTATTTGATTGTGTTAATTTTAGGAGTGGATGAGAGGAATTTGCGATTGCAAATAGTTCATGAATTTCATTTTCATATATATGCACAACCAATGTTATTCCCTGAGAAGTAACTATTGAGAGGAAAGTGCTGCAATTCGTGTATTAACACTCGTGACGTCACAATGCATAAGATCTAAAGAAACATACCGCGACGGCTGTACTAACCTGCAAACTGAACCCGCGGTGAGATGAATTTTGACGTCACTCTTTTTCCTAGAAAAGGCAATTTCAGAAAACAAGAATGAAATAGACAACTATAGTGCATATATATAGAATAAATGTCATAATTTGTGTTTTGTTACGGGTATACAACACACAGCAAGTGCATTTATCTCATGAAATGCGCTAACGCGCATTACATGTACGATAAATGCACTTGCTGTGTGTTGTATACCCGTAACAAAACACAAATTAAGACACTTATTCTCTGTCTCCGCTATAGATAATAAACCCATCATCTCTACATATCCCGTGGTACAAAATTCTGCTCGCATGTGGGAATTTGTTTATAATTTCTGTTTTGATTTTATACATTCGTATATCGCAAACAGATGGACTGCATCTTGATCCCATTGCACATCCAATTATTTGTTTATATACCTTGGAGTTAGACTCAAAAACATTGTTTTCAAGTACTAGTCTCAGTAGATATGCAATATGCTTAGTAGGGGTGTCGGGATTTTGTGATTTGTTTTATCAAATTGAGAATATGCCTTTTCCAACAGCTGTGATTAAAGTTAAAGAAGATCCTGACGATAATCTCAACAGCAGTCACAATAGAGCACAAAATTCAAAATCGACGGACCCCTAGCAAGCTAGAGTGTAAACGTCTTCAAACTGAATAGCATCATCAAAGAACAGATAAATTGGCAACGTGGACCAGACATGCACGTTTCGGGTACATAACCCTCATCAGTGATCCTAAATCTAAACAATGTAATATACCAAAAAAGTATGAAAGTTACTATGTCGAAAAAGTGTACCGAAAGACGTAGCAGGACGGGTGGGATATGATGCTACAGGACCCACTTTTTAGAAATATCAAGATATTTTGATCACAGGTGGGACCAGGTGCCCGGGAGGAGTAAGCATCCCCTGTTGACTAGCCGCACCCGCCGTCGATGTTAATGAAGCATGGAAATGAAAATATTTAAACTTCATGCACTGTCTGACGTTATGTCTATATAGAATGTGCTATGGCGACAATGTCAGGGAAGTATATTCAAAACACTTACTGTCAAACCCCTCGCGGGGAACTTTTTTTACGAGCTCCTCACGGCAAAGGGCATAAGTGTGACACAAATGAGTTAAAGAAGATCCTGACGATAATCTCAACAGCACTCACAATAGAGCACAAAATTCAACATCGACGGACCCCTAGCAAGCTAGAGGTAACATCATAGCTGACCAATAGACAATCGTCTGGAAGTGTAAGACCTTCCATCATTAACATGAAATCAGAGCTATCTCTGATGTACGTTGCATGGGTGTTGACGATAGGAATTAAAAAGTAATCAACATACTGACTTATACGTTCAGTAGGTGACCCATTTTGTGATATGATACGTCTGCACGGCGGAAATATATTTTCTGTACAGAATCCGTTATCTTTGATTAAATCAAATGCTTGTTTGTCCAGTTTGTTGATTTTAGGGAGCAAATACAGCCTTCCTATTTTAGGATGACATTTCGTATCACACAGAAATTGATGAGTAATTTTATCAAGGCAAACTTCGTTATGCATTTTGATAACTATTGCAAGGATTTTTTCTTGTAGTTGAGAAAGGTTAAAATTGCTTATCTCAGCATTATATATCGATTGTAATTGGCGTTCACCTTCATCATGTGATCTGATTTGTTCATTACTACACACATGTCATTTTGTCTGCCTTCTTTATAATAATATGTTCATTTTGTCGAAGAGAAATAATTGCATCTCTTTCGATAGCGCACAAATTGTCATAATATTCATGTACTTGAATGGATGTTAATTCAAGTTTTGTTTTGTCAAGGTATGTTTTTAAAGAGTCACTTTGGACATTTGGTTTAAACCCATTTTTCATTCGAAAGGGATGAATATCATCATCTGTACCGGAAAACATGTCTTTACATTGCATTTTACGAGCAAATTCATCAAAATCTTTTACAAGATTTATTTTAGCAGCCCTAATTGACGGAGAGGGAATGAATTTCAGTCCCCTGGATAGTAGCAAATATTCACCATCGGTGAGTTTATCGCTCGTTAAATTAAAAACATGTTGTTTTGCAGATTGAAGTTTTGATTTAAGTTTTCTGCTTTTTCTGGCTATTCTATTCATAGCCCTATTAATGCGCTTTCTGCGCCAAGCGTTTCGATCGAAGGTATATAAACAAAATTGGATGTGCAATGGGGTCAAGATGCAGTCCATCTGTTTGCGATATACGAATGTATGAAATCACAACAGAATTTATAAACAAATTCCCACATAACAGCAGAATCTTGTACCACGGGAGATGTAGAGACGATGGGTTTATTATCTATAGCGGAGATGAAAATGAAATTCGTGAACTATTTGCAATCGCCAATTCTTCTCATCCACTCCTAAAATTCACTCATGATATGTCACACAGTCAAATAAATTTCCTTGACACTACAGTATACAAAGGTGCAAGATTTTTGGAAAAAAAGTTCTCGATATCAAAACCTTTATTCAGCCTACAAACACATATCAATATATTGATCGCAATAGCGCTCATCATCCATCTGTGTTTAAAGGATTTATCAAAGGTGAAACAATAAGGTATCTGAGAAATACAAGTGACAAAAATATCTTATCAAATATGCTGAGTGAATTAGAATGTAACTTAACAAAAAGAGGTAACGAGGATAAGGAAGTACATGATTTAATTAACGATGTGTTGAATCATTACAATCACACAGACGCTCGTAATGATCGGGTAAAAAAGAGAACAGTAACATCCCATTAGTTCTCATCACTGCATATAACCCTTGCATAAGGAACCTAAAGAGTAAATTACTGAAATACTAGCATATATTACGAAGGGATGAGGATTGTAAGAAAGTCTTTTCAAAAATGCCAATCATTGCATACCGCAGGCATAAAAATTTGAGCGATATGCTCACTTCTACAAAAATTAAATAATTATGCAAATGGACTCCTGACGATTGCGGATTTGCAATTTATTAAGAAATATATTGTGTGAAATACAAAGAAAACTTTGTATATTCATAATTAACCTCGTACGTATCACCCCACCCAAACACTAAATCAGTGTCGGTTCTGAGTGAGTTGAGGTACGTGGCTGATGGGAGCCACTCTTTAAAATAAAAAAATTGAAGTTGATCGAATTTGGCTACATGTGCCCTATATAAAAGACCATGCTCTATATGACATAAAGGACAATACATGGAAAAGGGGAAGGGGGAGGGGGGAACATGTCAAATTGCAGATAAAAGTCACATGTTCAGGCTCTGATCAAAAAAATTTGTTTATAAACAATACAAATTTCATTTAAGATATAGTACCATCTTGTATAAACCCCCTTGCACCACCCTGACTTGATAAGACTGTTCTGAGCACAAAAAAGAAAGGATTGTTCTTATGGTGGAGGACTTTGCTAAATAATTTTAAAGCCCGACATTTCTGATGATTTAAAAAGCATTTTACTCAAAACAGTTGGCGGAAATTAAAACATACCTGTGCAGATGATAGGGTATTAGAATAGTCCCTTTAAAAAACTGGCTTCGGTTACAAGGGACTCGAGCTCCCCCCCCCCCCTCGCTAAATATAATTGTTGCTCCTTGAGGTAATCATGTCAAACTTCATTTCATTGTGCCATAATTCAGCCCCGTCTAAATAATCTTTTTATATCAAAATCATAAACATTACATGCATACGTAACATATACATGTATAGGGAAACACCATAAAATCGGTGCATGGGTTAACTGCCCTGTTGGGGTAATGGATTGTAAGATTGTACAAATGATGTAAAACATGGTCAGAATAATTCTTTATTATTTTTTTTATTTATCTATTTATTTATTTTTGGCTCTGTAGCCAGACCCAGTTTTTCTGTCTCTACGCATTTCCCTCCTCCCCAGGAGTCATACCCAACTTTGAAAACTTGGCGCATGCAGTACATAATCGTCGGATATACCCATGGTCTTTTTCATTCTTATAAATTGATTTAAAAGTGCTCAGACCGGGGGCATCGAACGATGGACGTACACAGGCACAAGTCACACCTTATCCACGAATGAATAACCCATAGAAGAATTGTGTAACACTATGAGGAACCAGGAGGAGATTCCTTTTAGTCTAGGTGCCTTTCATGAAACCTAAAAAATTCTTACGCACAAAATGTTTTTGCATGAAAGTGTTGTCAATACCCTCTTATTTGATAATCCGGCGGATGCCACTCTGGCATCCTAGGGCATTTTGAAATTTTGGGGTAAAATGGTATTTTTCGAAGAAAAACCATTGAAAATAGGAAAAATTCAATTACTTTTTCCATGCTGCAGCTAGATCAACAAAATTGGTACCAAAAGAACGACAATTTAATTGTCTTTAAGTCGCAAGCTCAGTTTACCAATCTTCTTGTCACTAAAATGGGGAAAACTATGGATTTTCAATGAAAAATCGTTTAAAATTGGGACCATACTTTATTTTTTAAATTCTGTAGCTTTGGTACCAAACGCACAATAAATTTATTGCCTTTAATTATAAATAATACAAGTCAGATTCGCAATAAGCTTGTACGAAAAATTTGGAAAAACAACTACTCTTGGATGTAAAACGCTGAAAATGTGCAAATTGCAATGAACTTTATCAAACTGTAGTTAGTATGAGGTACAGCAATTATGGTATCAAAAGAAATATTTTTTTTATTGTCTTTTATTCTGAATTCGTATTAAGCAACTTGCTCATAAATAAAGTGGGAGAAGACCAATGAGGGAGAAAACTTTGATTTTTGAAGGGTATTTTCCATTAAAAGTTGGGACTTTGAAAATGCAAAACGTTTACAGAAAATCTTGAACAAAGATATGCTTATTAAAGTCAACACTTTTTTAAAACATTTTACTGGTACATGGATTCTTGTAGCGAGCTTTTGAAAGACGTCGGTGAAATTGGAGACATTGTTCAAAAGAGAGCGGCTACTGTCTATGATACATAACGTGCATGTCTGGTCCACGATATTAATTAATCTGCTTTAAATTGATGCTAATGAATTTTAAGAACGTTTAACATTTGTACCACTTGGTGAGTGTCACTGCTGGTGGACCAGGAGTCCCCAAGGGCACATGTAGCCAAGATCGATCAATTTCTGTTTACAAAATTGTCACAAATTCCTTAAACCTGTGTCCTGTAGCATCATATTTCAGTCATCTTGCTACGTCTTTCGGTATATTTTGGACATAATTATCACACATTTTGGCCATATTTCATTGTTTAGATTAAGGAACACTGACGAGAGTTAACTACCCGAAACGTGCATGTCTGGTCCACGCTGTTAATTAATCTGCTTTTAAATGATGCTAATGAATTTGAAGACGTTTTTAAAACATAGATGATTTCTGCCAGGGTTGTGTAGTTGTTTTCAATTATTGAAGTGGATCTTAAAGACCTGCTTAGTCATGACGTTGTTCTAGTCCCTACGTCGATGTTGAAAAGATGACTTCGGTTTTTGCAACTTCAAAACTTTGCAATGTATTTTTTCTAAAGACAGTGCATGTATTTTATATATTCTTTTCATTTTCATGCGTGAACATCGACGTCGGATTCTGCTAGCCATCAAGGGATGCTTAGTCCTCCCGGGCACCTGGTCCCACCTCTAGCTTGCTAGGGGTCCGTCGATTCTCAATTTTGTGCTCTATTGTGAGTGATGTTGAGATTATCGTCAGGATCTTCTTTAACTCAATCGAAATATGTTTTTAAAATAAGTTCCAGGTTATTCATTCGACAAGTTTGTCTGATGATCGCTTGATGTATGCAGGACTCTCATTCATGCAGAATTAATACCTTGAATGTTTCTGGTCGTATATTTCTAAAAAAAACTAAACACTTCAGATGTTGAACAATCAGTGTTCCAACTATTTACATTCTTGAAGAAAGTTTTAAACGTTTTTCGGATAGAAAAATCCTCATCAGTGATACTTTAAATTAAAGTGACTTCATGGCACAGCCAAAATTCTCTCCAGCAGCGCCCCTGGTAATATTTTCTGAACTTAAAATTGCTCTCACTTTACATAGAGCAAATTTAAATGATATTCAGTTGACCCCTACTTACCATCACAAAGACATAAAAGATTCAGTCAGGAAAGCTACAACTTTGGAAATGAAGTGCAACTGATTGAAATTACATGTACTTGCAATCAGTTGATCGAGAACGCAATCCCATTGACTAAGAACTCACATTCTACACATTCTGAAGATTAAGGTATTGAGAACAGATCATGATGATGGGTGACAATGGTCATCTTAGAGTTTGAACTCTTACAGCGCATTTCATTCAATCGTACACTGGTCCAGACATCATATATACTGTCCAGATTCTCTAAACCATAGTAATTCTTTATGAATACCATGGCCTATGTCACCATCTTTTCAATATATGAATTAACTTCTCTGACTTTTGACACGGAACACCACTTCAAAAACTTCCCACAGAATAAGCTTTGTCTCTCTAGTTAATTGAATAATTTCGATAACATGTCAAGAAAAACTTAAAATATTTTTAGCCATGCATAAGGAAACATTCTTAAGATGCAGCTCAACCAAACCTGGATCTGCTGAAAGAATTAAATTTCAAAAAAATGTTGAGACCAATTGTGATAATATTTTGCCAATCGCATCTGTACCTCTATCTGTTATCCTGTTGATTTGTTGCAGTCGCACGAGAAATCTGAGTTGTGTAACAAACAGATGTGACAAATTCTGTGCTCATATTTCTTTAATTCTGTAAATGCTTTGGAGTAGAGAATTGTCAGAGTACGATGCAAAGGAGGCATTTTGATCAACCATGTAAGAAGGGTTCCTTGTTGTTAGAAGTAGTTGCACACAAGTATTTCAATTGCATGTTGATGAAACAACAAGGCAACAATTAAGGAGGTGATCTCCAACAAAACTGGGTTGCAGCACCAATATCAACACATCAAAACACCTCAAGTAAAAACACAGAGAAGACACACAGCAAGTGAAACTAGAGAATATAGAGTAGAAAAAGGGTAATAAGAGAGTGCAAATCTAAAACTATCAATATGCAATCATTTTATACGAAAATTGTTGTTCTAGAATCTCTTTAAACCGATTGTATTTTTACAATTGAAAACCTTTTTTCAGCAAAAAAAAAAAAGAGCAAAAAACAACAAAACAAAACAAAACAAGAAGATTCCATTTGCTTGAGTGGAATTCTGAATTTAAATCAATGAAATATTTTTTCTCGTCGTTGTTCTACCTACAGAATGAAAAAAAGCATTGCAATATCCCAATTTTCAGCGATTTTTTTCCATTCAAAATGCATTCTTTTCCCCATTTTCGTACGTGCAAATTGCTAATCTGATATTTAAAATGAAAAGCAATACATTCATTATGCGTTTGGTACCAAAATTGTTATTTTATCTACAGTATGAAAAAAGATATGACATTTTCCCAATTTTCAACGGTTTTTCATAAAAAATCCATGATTTCCCCATTTTATGGACAAGTAAATTGATAAACTGAGCTTGAGACGTAAAGGCAATGACATTGCTGTTCTTTAGATACCAAATCTGTTGTTCTAGCTACAACATGGACAAAGTAATCGCATTTTTCCAATTTTCAACGGTTTTTCTTTGAAAAATCACACATTTTTCCAAAAATTTCGAAATGCCCATGGATGCCAGAGTGGCATCCGCCGGATAATCAAAGCATAGGGTATTAACATCACTTTCATGCAAAAACATTTTGTGCGTAACACTTTTTTGGGTTCCCCCAAAATAGCCATTTGGCAACTAGACTATACCGGATGAGTTATTTTGCAGATGGATTTTGACTATTGGAAGTATCTTTATACATTACGGTTGTTTTCTTTAGAAGAATTGTACCTTATCGTACTGGTATATACATTGGGAAAGGCAGAGAATCATTCGCACTGCATTTACTGATAAGGGTCGACCAAATCCTATGCACAAGTCAGATCCAAAACCATTATCAAGGAGTGTATACAGCTTGATTTTTTTTATTTCCATTTCTTGAGCAAGATAATGTTCTTCAGTGGTTTGTATAAATCAAACTCTCTTCCTCAGCTGTCTAGTTTTAGAATTTGCTATCATATACTTTTCTATTTTTTGGTGCTCAGATATATTGGCTATTATACTTTGAAATGCATTTTTCTATATTTCTGTAACTGCATTTGATATTTTCTTATTTGATAGTGGAAGTATTGATCATGTTGATTTGAAGAAGTAACATAATATTTGAAGAAGAACCCTTTCAGTATTGATATTTCGAATTATTTGCCTTTATTTCCCCTTATACTCCTAACTTTAGCATAAAAAAGAGTTATTACTTTTCTTATTGTGCATGAATATGTTAGTTATAATTTTCCTCTTTTTCACAGCTTTATTGATATTCGTGTTGAGTACAAGTTCGTTGCTGTCAAGTAAGTAATACGTGTCAAGAACTTGTCGATCATGTTCTCACTGGAAAATTATATCAGGAGCAAAATGTATTTCATGTGTCTGGTGCATTAAAATAGGGTTGAACCATATAATGTTCTTAAACAACTGGGATTTCATTTTCTTAAACAACTGGGATTCAAAGTGAAGAAGTAAAATCTTTGTAGATTTTATCAAGTTCAACTATACTAAAACATTTTAGTAATATACATGGAAGAAATATTAATTGTAAAATCACTAGTATACTATAATCAATCGGCATTTGATATCTGAAATCAACCAAAACAATTATGCTTGAATGTATTTTGAATAGCGGCCACGGTTTGCTACACATGTGATAATTATGACCATCCTAGAGATTGTGTCCACGTGACCAAGTGCTCGGCCAATCAGGTACCATTATCTGATCTTCATATGTTATCTTTACATTGCTTGTTTTGACTTATGGATAGGTCAACTTGATTTATTTGAATGATCATTGAAATATACATATTGGTAGTAAAACTTGCAAGGGAAATTTTTTATAGCGAGCAGAGCTTAATTGCTGCAAAAGGCCCTTTGTCTTTGCGAGCGAAGCTCGCCCTTATGCTAACGCGTATACACTTATTTTATTGAAAAAAAATTTGCTAGACATGAATGTACTATGTGTATTTTTCGACATTCAGAGTTGACGTATATGCTATTATCAATTTTTGTTTATAAGTTAAATTCACTGACATAATTTTTGATAAAGTAGTACACGAAATAGCATGAAAAAAGCCGCCATTTTCGTCAGATTTGTCACGTGATGCAAAACGGGATGTTTCGCTTCGATTGCTTTTCTCGTCACGGGTGGTTTCGTACTGAAAGAAGTCGAGATACCTTTTTTTCTTTTGTTCGATATGCAAAAAGTAATTTCTTTCCTTACAAAATTAAAATGGCTTGAAGTAAAAAAAGATTCACATGAAGGAAAGATATGAACTTAGGTGAATTCCGTTCTTAACCAAATCTTTCCTTGGTCTGACCAGTACAAGCAAAGATGACTTCTAGCAGAGCACTGTCTATAAGTACTGAGTTCTTTGAAACTTGGCCTACCGTAATTATCCGTAATCTGACTGGAACCCCCCATCTAATATCGACCGGTCTAGGGAAAAAACCCAAATATTTCTGTTTCCACTTGCCTTGCCCACTACCCCCTTTTTTGGCAATCATCTAACACAAAGTATGAAAAATGATAAACTATCATAGACAAAAAGAACAAATACTTCCGTGTTCTCACTCATCCTTCCTACCTCTTTTGACAGTCATCAAACAGAAAGTTTTACAAATCTTGCAAGATAAGATAAACCGTCATATAGTATTGAATACAAGAAAAAAGATTATATTTGGATTTAACCTTATTTAGGATTTTCCTTGATTCATATTAAAGGTACACATAGTCTAACAGGGATTAAATTGTCAATAATGAAGTTTTACCGTAAAAAGCTTCTAAATACTAACATTTCAACATCTATATATTACTTACATAAAATATCTCTCACATTTTTGTTTTATAGACGCTTTTACTCTCTGGTACACACGATTTCGGTAAACTTCGGATATTGTTATATGCATATACAGTATGTAGAAATATGTAACATTTACCAAGGTCAGAGTGAACACGCTTCCACGATCAGCCAATCGCTTGAATGAACTTCACATCGTGGGATTACTACAAAACATGTAGTAAACCACCTATACAGTCTTTTTGAAATTCTCTCTAAAAAACTAACTCACTATCATTTCATTAATTGCAAATACAAGGTTGATATCATGTATAGATGACAAATATGGATAATGACCATATCCCTGTTTACAGTACAAAATCGATAATTCAGAAAATCAGAAACCGAGGCATACGAAATCAGGATAAAACAGGAACAAAAGCAAACAAACAAAAACCTCCACCACATGAAAAGAAGCGAACTCCCGATATGAGAGTGAGACCAGGTGCCCAGGAAGAGTAAGCATCTCCTGCTTGCATGCAACACCCGCCGCTTCAATTCGGTAGAACTGTCACATTCGGTAACTTCCATTTCGGAAGACATAGAGTACAATCTTGGGTTGGATGGTTCAAATGGTCTACGATAGAATATCACCAATCATTCTGGAGAGTGGGACATCATAGTGTATGACGAGTTCCCCATATCGACCGTAGAACTTCCTCAGTGACGATGTTAGTCGGTCACAAGCATATCCCTGACTGAGAAGCTTATCTGAAAGACGCCTAGCTCTCAGAACAAAATCCGTATATTTCGTACTTGCTCTGGCATAGCGTATCAACTGAGATATGAACACGCCATAAGCAGGCGATGAAGGAATGTTGCTACTCAGAAAAGGAAAGTTTGTAATGCTGAAATTGAAGTCGTCACGTTTGTCATAGAGTGAGGTGTTCATGTGACCATCAGTGTCGTAGGACAACATTATGTCCAAATAGGATGCTGAATTATTTGTCTCTGTAGTTTCTTTGACCTCAAGCTCTGAAGGATAGATACTGCTCAGGAAATCCGCGAATTTTGGATTATTGATGGACAACACATCGTCTATGTATCTGTAAGTGAAGTTGAAGTCAGAAGCTAAGTATCTTTTCCCTTCAGAGACCAGAGATTGAATGAATTCAGCTTCGTACGAGTAAAGAAAAATGTCGGCAAGGAGTGGGGCACAATTGGTCCCCATTGGAATTCCGACAATTTGCTGGAAGACCTTTCCTCCAAACACCACAAAAATGTTGTCGATCAAAAAGTTTAACATCTGAATAATATCTGTTTCAGTGTACTTATTTTCAGAATCGGACTTTTCTTTTACAAAGTAGGTTTTGTCATAGTTCACAACAATAAATTTGTATTTGCGATTACCGTTCTTACTTGTAAACGCATTACTTATAATTTTTGCGAGTCTGTTTTTCAATTTAGAATGTGGAATTGTAGTGTAAAGTGTCGAAAAATCAAAGGCTTTGATCGAATGAACTTTACTAAAATGAGTGGATTTCAGATGTTCTAAAAGTTCCTTCGAATTCTTTAAAATCCACATCTGGTTGATACCACTGCGAGAATATACTGTCGAGCAATATTTTTGAAGCCCAGATTTGATTTCAGATAAAACTTTGGTGAGTAAGATCGATACAGATTTGGTAGAACATTTTGAGGAACCAGCGATGAAACGTTGTTTGTACGGATTCTTATGCATTTTAGGTATGCAGTATAAGTATGGTAAATCTAAATCTAAATTGTTAGTTTGGAAGCCAAAGGAAGCAAGAGCTGATTTGTGGTTATCTATTATTTCAGAGGCAGAAAGGTTTGTAGGGGTGTAAGTGGGATTTTCAGGTGTCGAATTTAAACCCAACTCTTTAACTAGACTGTCGAAATAGTACTTTTTGCAAGTAAATGTGTAATTATTTGAGGCTTTGTCCGCTGGTGTGAACATAATGTTCTTGGAGGTAGGTGAGCTCTGTGATAACATCAGGGTCTTTAAATATAGACTCGAATCTGGTGTTCACAGTTGATTTTAATCGGTTAATTCTAGATAAAAGTAACCCTCTGATGGATTTTATCCATTCGGAAAGAGTGTCGAGCTGTACATCCTCTTTCTTTGCCCAACGTCTTGCATATTCCTCACAAGAGTCCATGATAATTTTCAAATTTTGGTTCCATGTAAAGGACATACTTTCTCTGTATTTGATAACATGTCAGGCCATACAAATCACCATTTTGAACGTGGATAATGGAGCACTTTCAAATGACTATTAACGTGTAATAGTGTATGACGGCTTGACTGGGAGGCGTTAAACGTGTATAAATATCCACAGTAAGCATCTCCTGCTTGCATGCAACACCCGTCGCTTCAATTCGACAGAACTGTCACATCCGGTTACTTCCATTTCGGAAGACATAGAGTACAATCTTTGGTTAGATGGTTCAAATGGTCTATGACAGAATATCGTCTACCATTCTGGAGAGTGGGACATCATAGAGTTCCCCATATCGACCGTAGAAATTCCTCAGTGACGATGTTAGTCGATCACAAACATATCCTTGACTGAGAAGCTTATCTGAAAGACGCCTAGCTCTCAGAGCAAAATCCGTATATTTGGTACTTGCTCTGGCATAGCGTATCAACTGAGATATGAACACGCCATAAGAAGGCGATGAAGGGATGTTGCTACTCAGAAAAGGCCTATTATATTTAAGATTGCCATGACTTCGCGGTCTTCTTTGTGGTCTGTCGAATAAGCTAGTCACATTTACCGATTGACAACTGGGACTTGTTAAGTTTCCTATGCTGCTGATATTATCGTTGCACCCATAGGGCGCTGCAGTGTTAAGATTTTTTATCCAGAAGTCTTCTCTGACGCAAAGGAAGGGTGTGCTCAAATTGGATTGTTTGTGAGGATTCTGACTCTCATAGATAAAACAGAATGATCAGCTTGGTAAAAAAAAGAATTTGATTTCCTTTATTATTAATTTTTGACCGATGTCCTGACATCCTGGTTCGGAGCTGACATTTGGTTTCACCCACTAAATCAATCCACAAAGTGAGCACTCTATTCTGTAGACAACATAAGATGTCTTACAGTTTAGATTTTCAAAACTATAAGTGTTAAATGTGTGTTTTGTTAGATTACTAGAGAATGAAGTGTCTGTTATGAGGATGTTACAAGACTTGCAGTTCTTCGTGCCGAGCTTAGAAATTAAACAATCGCTTGGTGAATATATTGATGCTCTTTTCGTATATCGACCACTTCAATCTTAAAAGGCTTGACTTTAACATACCCATCATAAATTAAATTCTAGGGACACCTAAATAACCTGTAGCATATGTGTGCGTAGACGCAACAGGTTGAAGCCTTTTTATAGTGGGCGACGACCCAGCCACTTTGAAGGTCTCCTGAGTACTATCCATCCAAGCAAAAGACTGCCCGCCAAGTGCACTCGGGAACAATTTGTCCACCAGCAGTGGTACATGAACAGTGGTAAAAATGACAAATATGGATAGTGACCATATTCCTATATACAGCACAAAATCGATAATTCAGAAAATCATAAACCGAAGGCATTCAAAATCAGGATGAAACAGGAACCAAAGCAAACAACAAAAATCTCCACCACATGAAAGGAAGCGAACTCCCTAAATATATAATTGGAGCCCAATTTAATGACTTACGTTGGATGGATTCTCGAGAGAGGTTTCCGGAGCGTGGAAACCAAAAACATTGGTGAAGAGGCGTGTGGCAGGAATGTGTATCGTATCCGACAAGTTCAGTTGTTAAGAGCGTCTGCCCTTATAACAGGTCTTGGGATCGATTCCCGGTCCGGTCACATCTTTTCCTCTCCTGTTACATATACGAATAATTGCATATGCAGTAGTCGTTAACACTTAATTGACATTTCAGAAGGATTTTGTTCATTGTTTTGGATGTAAAGAACAGCTTTTCAATCATATACATGCCAATAGTACAACATTAATACAGATAGAGGAAAGGAGGGGATTTCCAACAAGACAAAGTTGCAGTACCAACAGTATAGCACCAATACACATGAAGTAATTATATTTATAATTCTACCTTTGCCTATATACTATTAATGATGTAGGAATGTTTTGTTGAGAGTAATGTGACACAGACAGGACGACTGACGTACAACTCAGGATGTATGCACAGCTCGGTATGTATTTCAAAGTCCTGTTATGTTATATCAAGAATGTCAATACTGTATACAAAGAAATCTTCGCCCCATGTTTTCTAGTTCCTTTCATCCATTGTCACGACCGTGAAATTAAGACGAAGCGAATAAAATGTTAAATGTCTTCAAATTCAATAGCATCATTTAGGAGCAAATATATTTGCAGCATGGACCAAGCATGCACGTTTCGGGTACTTAAGCATCATTAGTGATCATCAATCTAAACAATGTATAATATGACTATAAAGCTTTAAAGTCATTATAACCAAAACTGTACCGAAAAACATAGCAAGATGGGTTGGGAAAAAAGGAGGGGATCTCCAACAACACTAAATTGCAGCACCCACAGCAAAATCCCAAAACACCCATGCAAAAAAACACAGAACAGACACCCACAGAAAGAGACGCAAAAGGGACAAGGAATACCAACTCACACCATAGAAACATGAAACATAAAAGACTACACATAAACCAACGAGACCAATGGGCAACCGGTGCCGACTTAGGACGGCCATCTGCCAAGTAAATAGCAGACGGTGTGGTTATCCTGGATTACGTGCGCACAACCCTACCACTATTCCGATTCCCCAGAGGTCTCGAAGAACGCACAAGTATGGTGTAAAACAACCTCCTCACTGTTAGATGACCACACACAAACAAGACAGTAAAACACATGGGTCCAAACAACACAGATGAATATTTAAATGGATATAAAAAGAGGACATGCGTAATACAGTACGTGCTCTGCCGGCTGTAGCGAGCTCATATATGTTATCACCCGAGGAGTCCGACTGACATTCAGAGAGGACAGGTGGTCGGGCCTGTCTTCTCTAAGGAGGTTTGGACAGGGCCCGTCATGGAGTCCCGTCGTCACAGTCAGTCAGAGTGCAAGTCTTAAGAATGCGCACGTTTAAGAAATTTCGATAAGTTTTGATAACAGAAATTTTCGAACGCATTGAAAAAAAAAAGATCAATCGTAGTTGATCGACTTGGCTACATGTGCAAAGTTTTGAAATTAGTATTAAGGATTTTTTAACAAAATCGTTAAGTGGTTGAATTCGTAACGGCAGTAAATCAGAATGGGCGAATAAAAGACTGGTCAAATTTGGAACGATGATTCTCGAACGTTCTTTTGAATCTGTTCTTGATAATTGTCAATTGTTTTGAACCTTTTCTCAGAATGATAACTCTTAATCTTTTCTATCATGATCGTCGATAACCTATGATCAGTTCATTTGCTACATATAATACAAGATACCTTTTCTTTATAGGCCTCAGTTTTAAAGAATCTTGTTTTTTGCGATTGCCGTCCATGCTTGCAAACGCATAACTTATAATTTTTGCGAGTCTTTCTTTCAATTTAGAATGAGGGATTGTTGTGTAAAGTGTCGAAAAATCAAAGGCTTTGATCAAATGGACTCTACTGAAATGAGTGAATTTCAGATGTTCTAAAGTTCCTTTGAATTTTTCGTGCGGATTTGTATACATTTTAGGTATACAATATAAGTATTGTAAATCTCAATCTAATTTGTTTGTGTCAAACCAAAGGAAGCAAGAACCGATTTGTGGTGATTTATTGTTTGAGAGAAAGAAAGGTTTATTTGGGCGTAAGTTGGATTTCCAGGTGTCGATTTTAAAAACTCAACTATTTAACGAGGCTGTCAAAATAACACTGTTTGCAAGTAAATGTGTAATTATTTGAGGCTTTGTCTGCCGGTGTGATGACATAATGTTCTTGGAGGTAGGTAAGCTCTGTGATAACATCAGGGTCTTTTAAGATAGACTCGAATCTGGTGTTCACAGTTGATTTTAATCGGTAAATTCTAGATAAAAGTAACCCTCTGATGCATTTAATCCATTTGGAAAGGTTGTCGAGCTTAGTACATCTTCTTTCATAGCCCAATGTCTTGCATATTCCTCATACGAGGCCATGATGATTCTAAAATTTGGAATCCAAGCAAAGGATTTACTTTCTCTGTATTTGGGACCCTTTTTTAACAATTTTCTCAACTTATCGTTCTTGACTTTACTAAGGTTACCAATAAAAACGAAAAGTAGCAATTGTAGTCATTATCTAGATAGTGTGCCGCCTGTCTCGCTTGTGATGCTAGCAATAAAAGTCTGAATATATATTACATACACATGTTAAATATTGTAGGAGTGTACAGCAATCCTTCATCCTCGCATACCAGGTGATATGATTGTTGGTAAACGATCAGGGACTGTGTGTAAGCTCTGTTGTCATGACGATTACTGTAACTCAGAGATTTGTGACCTTCCGGGTAAGTATATACTTAATCATTACATTCTTACTTTCATTTGAAAGATTTTGCAATATAAGGAGTATTTTTACAACGGCTGAAGTAATCTTTGAGGAAGTTCTTCGGTTGCTACGGGGAAATGATAAAAGCAAATCAGATCCCCCTTTCCAGAATGATCGGTGATATTCTGGATCGCGATTGAATCGCTGTCATCATCACCAAACAAGAAATATCTACCTGATTTGTACATCAATATGTACATCGAAACAATAACCGAATTTGACAAGTTTCCATACATGCATGTTGCAATCAGGAAACGCTGACTCCCCCCTGGTCTCACTTCGGAATATTATTCCTTCCGAATATTATTCATTCCGTTGCCTTCACTTCTCGACTTTGAGACTAAATCACTGATATTTACTCCTTTGATGTTTATTATGATACAAAATGTTTTCCTTGAGAAGAAATATCAACCCATAGAAAGGCCTAATAGACACTATTACTATTTTAATCATAAATTCTCTGAAATAATGTCTTCATTAGCAATTCGCGAGAAAATCGAATGAGAGTTTGGGTATGTGAATTACGAGGACTGATTGATATGTTGTGAGCATCGAATTTTGGATTGCAGAAGGTATTTTGCTAAAAAAGTATCTACAAAAAGGACAAATGACACATACTGTGCTTCATTTCTGACACAGTTACGGGTAAATAGTAAACTTATGCTCAACTGAAAGCTGTGATGTTCCACCAGGAAAATGCTCCTATTCACAATGTTGACGTCTTCAAATTCAATTTAAGAGCCAATCCGGCATAAAACCATGCAAAATCGTAAGAATCGTCCAAAAGGGTGGTCAAAATTTAACATTTTTATGTATATTTCTGTAATCTATGATGAAAAACATTGGAGAAAAAAATTATTTTAAAATTCATATATGTCCCGTTTTATAGTAATGGGCCCATTTTGTTTGTATGGCATAACGCCATTAACAGGGCTCAAAAACAACACCAAAATAGCCCTATTTTCATCGTTGAATAAGATTTCATTTTGATATGCAATAATTCTTTTCATGATAAAATCAGATACTTACTCAATTTATCTTCATTTTAGTACTCGCAAAGATAAGATATACGAATTGACTTGCCACTAGGGGGCGCTCTAATACGACTTATATTGGGATTTGACAAAAGCGTCCCTAATTTGAACATGAATAAAATCTATAAGAGAGAAAATTTTCTCACAAAATTTCAGTATAATAAAGGAAACGTATCATACTTTAATATATAAAAAAGTTGTCGCTGCCAAATGTATCTAAGATATGCAAATTCTATTAAGAATATTCATCATTTTGCGAAATATGATAAAAAGATTTAATTGAAATATGTTCAAAAGTTAAGCATCTTTGATCATAATTTAGAAAAAAAATTATGATATTATCAAAATATGTTCTACAAATGATTAAAATCGTTTCAAATCTTTTTCAATTTCCCTTATAAGCTCCATCATTAATTAAGACGAGTTTCCATATAGCCCGGAACGACGCCACCGAGTCAGACTTTTAGTGATGACGTCACGTGGTTAGGTTCCCTGGTAGCATGTATACAATGACGATAAAATAAGAACTTGTCACGGATAAATTATCGCATTAGGTCATTACATTTAGAGTTTAGCTCAAGATTGCATAGCAAAACCGTTCCCTCGTTTCTAGATGCGATTACATGTACCCATCCCAATTCTTTTGAAATAAAATCTTCACAGATTTCTATAATCGTCGGTGCCGTGCTCAACTATTTTAAAGTTCTTAGTAGAATCTACTGGTTAGGATCACTATGCCACTGCTGGGTTCGTGTCATCAGAATTGTTACATGTATTGTCCTACAACGGGTCGTTCACTACACTCTTCTATGATCTCTGTTATATAGTACTGAACACATTGTCCTGTGACAGTCTTTGTGCTGTTGACATGACTGTGGTATTTCTTAAAAAATATCGAAATCGGAAAGAAAAGTTTTCTTTATGATCAGTCTACTCGCTGCTCTTTTCATTGAATTTCCAAATTCATTGTTTCATAGGAAATTGTGTTTAAAAAGTTCTTTCCCTTTGAAAACGATCTGTTGAATTATACTTGAATTGATAAAATAAACGATATTTTCTAATAGTGTTAGGTCGATCTTTCCTATACACATAACAATTTCTTCTTGTTTCAGAGAGAAAAATAATCGACCAGGTTGCACGAATGCTCACTTAAACTTTATAAGATTGATAAAATAAGTAAATCAATGAATTAACGATATATCCATTCCTTTTATTTCGAGAAAACCTCGAACATTCTGTTATTTTCATGCATAAAACAACAACAAAAAGAAAAAAAAATGTTTGATATGACTGTCTTATTATTGATTTCAACTCAAAGTCAAAGAGCGCAGTCAACCAAATCGGTCTTCGCCCCCTGACAACTTCTCCGTCATATTTCTTAACCTCCACCCACTCCCCCTCCCTCCCGCTTTAAAATAAATCTTACTGGAAAAAAGCAATCTTTTCCCCGGAACCCCCCCCCCTCACTCCACTCTAAATCCTTGTGTTTGTATAAGCTGTTTTGCTCCGTATTCATCCGCTCCGGTCCGTATGCGTGTAAATTATAAGAGTTATCACTTTCTTTCATAAAATCTCGATTCTTTCTTAAAAAGTTAATCTCCTTTATATCCTTAATTAATAAAAGGTATTTCTCCTTCGAAGTGTTGATATATTTTGTACAAAAGCAGAGCGGTCTTCGTTCTATAAAAAGGTACTTTTATTGAAAAGAAAAAAAAAGAGTTCATGGAACTCCATCTTTCAAACAAAAATTGTAAAAACAAAACAAAACACAAAACGAAACGAAACGAAACAAAAAAAAAAAAAAAAAAAAAAAAAAACCGACCCCCCTCCCCTCCGAAAAAAAAAAGAATAAAATGAAACACCAAAATTATACAAAACTTCTGGGCTAATCTAAGGGCGTAGATATACATGTATACATTATACGCCTTTCAAATATCAAAGAGATATATAATTTCATTGTATATAACTTTTTTCTGCAAAAGCGTAATTCATACATTGTTAATTCGTGTTCTGAATATGAAAAGAAACGAAGAGATGATGAGAAGAAACGAAATAATGAGGGAGGAAGAGGAATGATACGGAAAAGCGAAAAAAAGAGATAATTTCTTCGCTTCCTCGCATCATTTCCTCACTTCAATTTTAAAATTGCTTATAGTTTTCCATAATTTTCATCGATAACATTTTCATATTTATTCCCAACTATCGATTACACAATTTCGAACAAAGAGTTTGACCTTGACCTGCGTGTGAAAAGACAGGATCAAATCAGCTGTGGTCACAACTCGCCGCACATGTATGCGTATTTCTTTGGGATTCCGTACGAGGTCGGTGCGTTACATGACATCAGTTCGCCTCCATACGGATTTGGGTTCAGTCACAAAAAAAAAAAAAAAAAAAAAAAAAAAACACGCAGAACTCTCGCTGCGTGCGGTCTCGATCAGTGCGTTCTACGGATTCACCAAGAAGCAAGATACGCACGTTGTAAGTGAGTTACAAGTACATTCAACGCACTTACGGGTAAAGGACTTTATGATTTAATGGCGACAAAACCCGTCAGATAGTGGTTCCCCGTAACGCAAACGATGTCGTTCGCCTTGATACTAAAACAACGCTTTCTAGTTTTAAAGATCGCGCAAAAACGAATATATTATTATCATAATGTATATATAGATCTAACTGTATAATTCAGTGATAACGAAAAAAGACCCCCCCCCTTCTCAAAAGAGTGGACGTAGGTGTCAAATCTACTTCTGTCATACTTCAGGGTCATTGTTGCAAGTTATTTTTTTATTTGTTTGTTTGTTTTTAAATCATATTGATATTTAAAAATATTTTCCGCGTTACGGAGCATAGCGGAAAATAACTGTCCTTATGGTTCGTTTAGAAATTATTTGGTGTGGCCTTAAAGGCTAATCGAACACTCTGACTGAGTGGTCAAGCGTGTTTTATTAGCGTGGTTAGTCAGTTCTAGCCCGTCTCTATACCTGTATACATCGAATTTTAACGATTTAAAAATGTTAATAAGATTTTTTTCTATTTGTGATATTTTAAGATACAGAGATTTTGTTTTCGTCTCAGAAGGAATGAGAAAAAGTCAAAACGATTTGTATTTATTCTAGCTTCATGTTCAGATTTAAAATGCTATTTTTCAAAATTCAGTCATTTTCTATATAGATGTGTGTCCCAACATCTATGCACCTCAGGCAGCGAACTATTTTTTGACATTGGTGTGGGATACAGGTTTCCAGAGTATTTTTGAGAAAATCTTTTTATCTCTGGTTTTTCCTGGCCGGTCACGTTGCTATTGAGGGGCTTTATAACAGAAACATGTACTTACATGGTTAATTCTAAGCGTCGTCATATTCATAATGGCTATATTGCATGCCATTAAATTTCATTATGAAAATGAATCATGTACCACTGTCTGATACATTGTTGATTTGTGTGAATAAACGTCGGCTACAACTAAATGTTGATCTTTGAAATAGACATTTCACGGCATGTGTTTCTACTTCTTATGAAGTTTACACTCATTGTTTCTATTTTTTAATTAAACTATATTTCTGTATTAAATACAGTCATGTACATTTATGTTCAAGCAGAATGATCAAACTCATCTAACAGGGTGTTTTTTAATAGAAAAAAGCTATTTACGTCTATATGTCGTTCGCGTTTTTACAACGCAAAAATTCACTTTGATGCATATTTTAACTGTCTGTATCTCGATACATAATTATTTGGCATCGGTGGATTTTTGATATATTTATAAGAATAAAGCAAAGAGTTAAAAGATGAAATTTGAAAAAAAATCAAACTTCTCTTACAAAAGATATTGGCGCGTGAAAAACGTCTAAAACGTCGTTTTCTCGTTAAGCTGGTTTTTAATGCATATTTTAACTGTCTATATCTCGATACGTAATTATTTGGCATCGGTGGATTTTTGAGATATTTATAACATTAAAGCAAAGAGTTGAAAGATGAAATTTGAAAAAAATCAAATTTCTCTTACAGAAGATATTGGTGCGTGAAAAACGTCTAAAACGTCGTTTTTTCGTTTAACTGATCTTTAATGAATATTTTAACTATCTATATCTCGATACGTAATTATTTGGCATCGGTGGATTTTTGATATATTTAAAAAATCAAACCAAAGAGTTAAAAGATGAAATTTGAAAAAAAAATCAAACTTCTCTTACAGAAGATATTGGTGCGTGAAAAACGTCTAAAACGTCGTTTTCTCGCTGAGCTGATTTTTACCTCTTTTCAAGTTACGTTTTGGCTGTCTTTGGAAATTTATTTTTCACACATAATAATATCATAAGATAGAGTAAAACGTTATATTTCAATATACCAATAACAATATTTAGTCCAATTTAATTTATGCTTTAAATTCTAGAGAAGTATATCAGCGAAAATAGGGATATTTCTACGTCCTTTCTGTAAATTTGGCGGGAAAAATGATGGGGTGGCGTATCTCTGTAACCATGGACATTTGAACGTAAATATTTGACAGAATTATTCCTAATCATTTATCTATTAGAATAACTTAAAATCATTATATTTGGTTACTAGGTCATTTGGATCAAATTGCATGGTTTTATGCCGGATTGGCTCTTAAAGGCAGATAAATTTACAGCATGGACCAGACTTGCACGTTTCGGATATTTAACCCTCGTCAGTGATCCTCAATCTAAAAAATAAAAATAACAGTCCAAGCAATGCTTGTGTCGCCTGCGAAGCGGTTTGATTATTATTCTAGAAAGTGGATCAAAATTATTGGTATCAGTAGAAAAGTCTTGTCAAATGAAATTCATTTGAAATATCAGACCTCTTAATTACAAATTAAAAGAAATGGTCATTCTCAAATTTTCAGAAAAGAGTGTAAATCATCTAGGTCAAGGTCACTACGTAAAAATTGGTAACAAAAAGGTCTCATTATAAGAACTATTAAAGACCTATCGCCTACCAATTAAATGATATATACAACCTTAGAAAAGAAGGTCAAATAGCTAAATTAAGTTCAAAAGGTAGCAAATTATAGTATGTGTAGAAAGGCATTATTACAAGGAAAATACATGCGAAATATCAAAGCCCTATCACCTACCAATCAAAAGATACAGCCAATATTA
Source organism: Pinctada fucata (assembly GCA_028142955.1). Lineage (NCBI taxonomy): Eukaryota > Metazoa > Mollusca > Bivalvia > Pterioida > Pteriidae > Pinctada > Pinctada fucata. The sequence goes on along the minus strand of AP027110.1, from coordinate 1,756,889 downwards.
CTTTTCTTGAATAGTAGGTCAAATATCTAGGTCAAGGTCACAAGGTCAAATATTATGGTCTGTGTAGAAAGGTCTTGTCACAAGGAATACACATGTGAAATTCCAAAGCCCTATCACTTACCAAACAATAGATATATCCATTCTTATTTTTTTTAAAAGTAGGTCAAATATGTAGGTCAAGTTCACTAGGTCAAAAATTATGGTATGTATAGGAAGGTCACAAGGAATGCACATGTGAAATATCAAAGCCCTATCACTTACCAATCAAAAGTTATGAGCTGTGACACTCAAAGTGTGACAGACAGACAGACAGACAGACAGACAGACAGACAGACAGACAGACAGACAGACAGACAGACAGACGGACGGACAGACGGACAGACCGACAACGGACAAAGTGATCCCTAAGTGTCGCTATGTTCCCTAACGAAAAAGTACTATAGTATACTATAGTATACTATAGTAAACTATAGTATACTATAGTATACTTTACTACACTATACTACATGTGTAGTAAAGTAAAGTTTCGTGTAGTATAGTAAAGTTTTGTGTAGTATAGTAAAGTTTTGTGTAGTATAGTGTAGTATAGTAAAGTTTCGTGTAGTATAGTAAAGTTTTGTGTAGTATAGTAAAGTTTCGTGTAGTATAGTAAAGTTTTGTGTAGTATAGTAAAGTTTCGTGTAGTATAGTAAAGTTTTGTGTAGTATAGTAAAGTTTCGTGTAGTATAGTAAAGTTTTGTGTAGTATAGTGTAGTATAGTAAAGTTTTGTGTAGTAAAGTAAAGTTTTGTGTAGTATAGTGTAGTATAGTAAAGTTTTGTGTAGTAAAGTAAAGTTTTGTGTAGTATAGTGTAGTATAATAAAGTATTGTGAAGTATAGTGTAGTTAAGTATCATAAAGTATCATGTAGTCATTTAAAAGTATATTAGTACAGTATCATTTAGTATTTTGTTTTATTTCAAATAAAATTTAAAGTGAAAATTTCAAAATGACACTATTTAAAGAAAATAGTCCATGAAACAAAGATATGAATACATTTGTTTTTCTGTATCAACAATAGTACTTTTTGGTATTTATTATTGGTGTACTACTAGAATCATCGCTACTAGACATTTTTCATCGTGACGAACTTTGCACTTCGAACTTCGTACTTCGCACTTCGAACATTGAAGAATTAGTGGAGTTGCTGTCACTCACGTATAAACTCATTAGCGGAATCATCTACATCTTGATTAGTATACTCAGTGGAATTAGTATATTGGACTTCCTGTACAACTGACACGCTTTTTTGGCAACCCACTTATAAAATTAAAGTGCGAAGCTCGAAGTGCGAAGCGCGAAGTTCGTCATGGTGAAAAAAGTCTAATAATCGATTATTGCTCAATCATTGCTTTCGATTCTGATAATAGATTATGACTCTCAATAATCATGATATGACTCTCAATATTCATGATAATTGATTATAAAGCAAAATAGTTTAAGAATGAATTTTTATGAAAAAGACATTTCAACTATTGAGAGGCAAGATTTAGTTGGAATAGAAGTATGACATCAAAATGGGAAGACACAATGCTTGAAGATCTATATACAAGCTGATCTGTACACCAAAATATATCCTGTTTGTCTACAACATAGTAATAACTGTACTGAGATATTATAAAAGTATCATGTATATGTTGTAGTGCTGTAAATATTCACCATGGTTTTCAATTAACCACAGTTCTTGTTAACGGTTTGATTCACAGTACCCCACTGTCTCCATATTGAGCTTTTTCGATTCATTTGAAAAACACGTACATTAAAGATATTAAAGTAATTCAAGATATATTAAGGTGATTGACACGTCGTAGTATTGCTCTCTTATTGGGATTATTCTTTTATAGAGGACGCAGTCCGCGCCGCAGGCGCGGACGTAGTCCTCATCAAGGTAACACGTGTACATATATAGGAAAAATGGTGTTTTTCAATTGAATTCTATGCTATACCTATAGGTTCCAAAACCGTGGTCAATGACGTCATTCTCCCCATTGCCCATTTGATCGGCGTGAAGCACAAGCTTATTTTTTTGACAATGTCACTTGACGACAGAATGAAACCCATCGATGACCAAGATTTCTCGATCTCCTTTGAATATTCTTCGTTTGGCTTACTCCTCCAGTGTCCCAATGTATGATTTGTACTTTGCTTCACGTAATACTGACATTGCACCATCATTTCCAACATATATCATGTTTAGTCCGAATATCCTCTTTGAAAATTACAACGTGACGTCAGCATGCGACGCGACGTCAGCATACAACTTTGTTTCGCGGACTTTCTTTCATCGACAGCTCCCTCAGAAAAATCCATGGATAAACTCATAATGCTGGGAGAAAAAAACAAACAAAAAGATATCAGCGCGATCAGCGACTTACCGAACTTCATTCTGCTTTCGAGGATGATTTGCAGCTGATATTTTGATACCTGTAGATCGAATAATGTGGTTTCTCTCCACATATTTAAGATCTACATGTAGAATATACAGGAAATCTATGCAGTGTAAATCCCAACACAAACTTCTAAATGTCTGCTGCCTTTGGTTCTGTTTACAACGCGTCACAGCTTACGTCATCATTTACAGTATTTAGGACAAATAGGTCAACACAGCTTGGGCTCTGTTCAAAGCATGAAGTATATTTTTTTCTGTCAGAAATAAGGCTGGGTATTTTTTCCCTTAGAGGTAAATCAAAAGCGGATCCAAGGTAGAGGGGTGAAGGCTTCAGATTTTTTTTTTAGAAAGGGGGAGGGGTTGATTGAATTCAAAGGGGGGCCGGGGGCGGACAGGGGGTAGTTTTCTACTAACTTCTCTCCTTCTCTCCCCTGTCCCGCTCCCTTCTCCCACCTCCTAACCTCTCCCTCGCTCCCTTCTGCCTCCCTCCCTTCTGCCTCCCTCCAGCTGCCTCAGTCTTCCTCCCCTTCCCATTCATCCAATTAAGTGCCTTTAATGGGGATGGGGAGCAGACATGGGGTACCCGCTCTCTCCGCCCCCTTATCTCCCCTCCCACACCCTTCCTTCTTCCCCCTCCCTCCCTCTCCCCCTCTCTCCTTCCTCCCGCCCCTCCCCTCCCTTTCACCCTCTTTTAAAGTAAAGGAATGAGCAAGAATTTTGTCTTCAGATACATGTGTATTACATTGGAAAATCATTTACATTATTTAGAAGGGAAAAACCTGTAATACTAATGTTATACTGTACTTAATTTGTAAGTTTTAACCCCCTTTTCCAGATCATCCCATAAAACGATATATTGCTGATAACACTATAGACGGCGCCGAAAAGGAAGTTTTCTCTCTCTTCTACATTTTGAATGCTAATTTTTCCGGTGAAAGTAAAAGGGGAGATGGGTGGGTGCAAGGGGGGATACATATTCCTGATACGACAACTGACATTTCATCACCCAATGAAATTCAAAAAGTAAACATTTAAAAGTTTAATTGAATTCATTGAATAATCAAGATACATGTTAATCTTACAATATATAAATACTTCAGAAAACAGTAAAATTCTTTTTTCTTTTTTTAATTTTAATGGTTTGTGCCCACAGTTTTCTTGCCCGAGTTCTCTTTTCCTTGGTTTTCGTCAAGGTCCAAGGAATTAAAATGTATAGATTAAGATGACATCACTTGATCTTTTCTTATCTATCATTTATGTTTCAAAATTAAGCATTGCGATTTCATGTTTTAACTGATTGTTTTGTGACATTGAGAATTGTTTCCCCGCATTTACGAGTTATGTGCATGCTGTCGATTTAGAAATTGTCTATAATATCCCCTCTCCTGTAGATGATTCTGGATTTAAAGAAAAAAAAACTAATGTAAGGCTGATAAAGACGGTAAAAATGATGCTGGAAAAAATAACAAGAACACATATTGTATAACCTATTTTATTCTTATTAACTTAGTAAGAAAAAAAATATTCAATGATGTATGGTGAAAATTGGGTATTACTATTGAATTCATTGAAATTATATTTCATCTGCGTCCTCACAATGGCTTTGCCATAATTCATATTAACAGTAGAAAATTCAATGTAAGAGTGCTAAAAACCCATTTTTAAGTGTGATTTCACCTTTATAGTCAGAAATCAAAGACTTGAGATACGAATCACATCGAAAGCAAATAGAGTGATTCACATCGTACCGTGAGTTAAATTTGTTACAGCCCTAATATGTCGAGAGTGGAACAAGAGAATTTTGTAGCCTGCAAGTAGGCTCGCAGCTTATTTATGCAAGGACTAAATAAGTAATGAACTTCAAGGTAACAGTATGAATACCCATTCTTTCATAATTTGCTACACGGTTGTCAAATTTGAAAAAAATGTGACACCTAAATGCACACATATAACATGTGAAACAACTGTACTGTGCTATGTGTCATATGTAAAAGGAAATTCGATCTACCTACATGTATGTTGTCTATGCAACTGTAAAAAATCGCAGCAATTACTCGGCAATCGTATTCATAATTGGGTTTATTAAAAATACGATGGTCAGTTAGTATAATTTCAGATCAAGCATACCAGCAGGCTTGGCTATAAAGCTAATCTTCTTTCTTCTAATATTATTCGACTTCGTCATCGTACAATTCGTTCCAAAGTGTCTTCTCACTCTTCAATTTATTTCTAGTATTTCCCTCTGCTATTTGGAGTACAATGGGAACTGATATGTCAAAATTAAGAGAAATCCACCTCGATACCCAATCCTTTGTATCGACCCCATCCCCACCTCGGGACTCAAGGTCCGCATGGATAAGAGAGAGAATGTGAGAATCCTAGACCTGTACAACGTATAAATAAATGCGAAGGGGGGGGGGGGAGGCTCAACACAACAAGACTGTATCAACTCTAGGTATCATGTACCATTATCATTTTCTAGGGGTGGATTCAGGGAGGAGCGGAGGGGGCGCCCGCCCTCCTCCCGGCACTAACCCCAAATTTTCCAAAAACAGGTATATTTTTTGCCCATTTTCAGTATAAATCGGCAAAATTCGCCCCTTGACCCCTCCCCCGGCAAAGGGGGCGCTGGATCCGCCACTGTTTTCTACTCTGGGCAGATTTTCTAAAAGTGGGAGACATATTTTGAATTATCCCAAAAGTTAATCCCGTTACGTTTTTTTTTTTTTTTTTTTTTTTTTTTTTTTCTTAAACAGGCTGGAATCAAATCCCACCTACCACCCCATCTCCTCTTTCCGACAGGCTGTGACAGTGTCCAACCCTCTACCAGAGATCGCCGGTTACTTAAACAATTTCCTTCCTGAAGGGATCTGAATTGGGGAATTTTTCACATAATTTACGAATTCATGTACATGTATATATAATATTTCCAAAATCTGATCTCTGTCTTTATTTTTGGCCTTAGAAAATATGCTGGCCGGGACCGAGTGTGGTGAATCCCGAGTTTTTGACCGTAGGTCTCTCTGATATTTTTATTATTATTATTATTATTATTTTACGTCTTATATCTGATTCTCAGTACAAAATTGATAAATAAGGTAAATTGGGGGGGGGGGGGGGGGGGTTACTTTCTATATTTGAATGAGATACTTGAAAATAACCATGATAATGAAAAATTGCTATTTATAAAACTAGCCTTTTTATAAATTCTGAATCTGATTGGTTTTATCGACTTTGGAAGATTTAAATTACGTTTATATGGTAAATTAAAAAAAGACTTCTGGAGAGCTTTTTTTTTCATTTCTAGGATTTTGATCTTACGAACTATAAGATCACAAATGAATGTAGGGAATGGACTCTAGTGCTTGTTTGTGTGAGGGAGGGTGTGTGTGTGGGGGGGGGGGGGTGGTATGCGGTCACCTTTTACTTCAAAACTTGAATTTGTCCGATTTTTTTTCTTTAATTTAACATATATTCCTTTTTTTCCTTCCTTCTTCTTTTTTGTTTGCTTGACAATATTTTTGAAGTAAAATTTCACGCTTTCTATTTTACTCGCCACCTTTTATGACCCCCCCCATTGAACATAATTTAGGGGTCACTGTAGGACGGTATATATATATATGGAGCATAGAAATAGTATCTCCTTACAGTTTTCCAATTTTCGGTGACCTGTGCTCTCGCTTGCCAGTTGTACATACATGTATATATAAATCATAAAAGGGCTTCAACGGGTTTTTTTTTTTAAATTATTATTTATAGTTTATGGTTTTGTTTTTATATTCCTCTTCACAAAGTCCGGAATCTTCTTTTAACCATTTTTCTAGATCCGCCTTCAAGATTTGAATGATGTTTATGAAGATTTCCGATTAAGGAAAGGGATAACTGTTTTATTTCGTTTTATTGATTCATAAGCTCAGTCTCATTCAATTCATTAGGTACTGCAAGAATTTAGAGCCATTTATTTTCTGAGATGGGATGTTTTAATTGGACTTTTTCTTTACTTGCCGAGTCATTTTCTATCGGTTTGGCGCTGAATATAAAGAAACTCAGGCTTGACCCCCTCTCTTCTCTCTCTCTCTCTCTCTGATAGAACCTGCATAGCGTTGCATAATTGACATGCCGAAATTGCATGCATCAGTGATTGTGTACTTGTCAAAACAAACTAAGTACGCGGCCGCACCTCCCCCACACCTCCCCCGCACCTCCCCCGACTCCAATTGACATGCAATTTGCATGGGGTCAATCGTTACGTAACTGGTATTTGTGACCTTTTCAAAAGGTATACATAGCACTTCGCTAATGCTATAGCTCTATTGAATTTAGTTTTTGCGTACATGTATTAATTTTTACAGATTTTTTTTCTAGAAATGTCTTAATAAACATTAATGCTGAATCGTGTTGACTTTAAAAGTGTTTATAAGTCCTTGTTATTAGTAAAATACATAAATTAGAATGATACCGTAATTATATATGCAGATCCAGAGTCATCTAGCTTTGAGGAGGAGGAGGAGAAGGTTCAAGAGGAAAATTTGCTATTCCTACAATATAGGGCTTGGGAAGAAAAGAGGGGGACGGGCAGCCCCCTTGTCACAATGTATTTTTAGAATGTATGAGAATCCTTGAATACCATCAACTGTCTAAGACCAACAAAATATTGAGTTAAATCTAATTAATTCATTTACAAGAAAACGAAAGAAAAACACGAAAAAGGAAAATACAAAGGTACATACACACACACACTCCGGAGTACAAATAATACATGTATAAACAAAACCTAAACTAGTACATCTTGCTTTACATTGCAGTACAAATCAATGACCAAGTACAAATGCAAATGAACACAAACATTTCTGTAATCGTCGTCTTCTATGGGCCTCCTTATAAAGGATAGTGTCCTTACTTAATTGTTCATGATACTGGATGGGCCTCCATAGTTCGAAAGTGTCCAGACATCACAGGAATAAACATCACATTTTGGTCACCTAAAACAATATTGATTTAAATACTAAATACCTATCCATATTTGATTTGACTGTTAATTTCATTAAAACTTACAAAAATAGAGTGTTCGAATATCACATATTAACTTATCTAATTAATACATGTAAATCGTATTCTACTTAATAAAAAAGTGCAGGAATCTCAAATATTGGCATTTTCACAATATATATATTCAATCATTAAGTGATCAAAGAAACACAAACAATGCAAAAGTAAACATAGTAATAATATGTGAAACTCACCGTTGTAGACGTTCAATAAAAAGTTTATATTGTAAAACACTTCATATTGGGTTTCCAGAAGGGACTTTCATATCCACACAGGACTTTCCATTACACTTCCACACAGGAATTTCTATTATAAACTTCCACACAGGAATATACCGGCATTAACTATACATACTGAAATAACACATGTGCCACGTAGGCTATCTCGACCCGGTCTACACTAAGTACCTATAGCGAGTTATAAATAGAACGTCATGGACAATAACCACGCACTACCTATGTATTAAACACGTCTACAGCGGTGACCAAACAAATAAGGGGGGAGGGTTCTAAATGTGACAATATCCCCCTTTTCAAGTCACAAAATTGTCAAACACATATTTTGTAATAACACAAATGTACAAAAAAGAATGTCTTTCTACATCTTACACATGTCGGCTCAAAAAATCAGCCCCAAAATTGTCTGACCCTTTAATCGAAACACATCTGAAGTGATAAGATTGTAAAAACAATGCCCATCTCATTAATCTACCATTTGAGACCTTTGCTTTCGACAAGTATGTTAAAGGTTGGTGATCTGTTTCTATCACAAATGCCCTTCCATACAAATACAACTGAAATTTCTCAAGTGCCCATACAATCGCTAAACACTCTTTTTCTATCACTGAATACCCTCTCTCATGCACAGACAGTTTCTTACTAGCATATGAAACTGGAAACTGCCACCAAAAAATGTCACAATGTATTTTTAGAATGTATGAGAATCCTTGAATACCATCAACTGTCAAAGACCAACAAAATATTGAGTTAAATCTAATTAATTTATTTACAAGAAAACGAAAGAAAAACACGAAAAAGGAAAATACAAAGGTACATACACACACACACTCCGGAGTACAAATAATACATGTATAAACAAAACCTAAACTAGTACATCTTGCTTTACATTGCAGTACAAATCAATGACCAAGTACAAATGCAAATGAACACAAACATTTCTGTAATCGTCGTCTTCTATGGGCCTCCTTATAAAGGATAGTGTCCTTACTTAATTGTTCATGATACTGGATGGGCCTCCATAGTTCGAAAGTGTCCAGACATCACAGGAATAAACATCACAGGAATAGACATCACAATTTGGTCACCTAAAACAATATTGATTTAAATACTAAATACCTATCCATATTTGATTTGACTGTTAATTTCATTAAAACTTACAAAAATAGAGTGTTCGAATATCACATATTAACTTATCTAATTAATACATGTAAATCGTATTCTACTTAATAAAAAAGTGCAGGAATCTCAAATATTGGCATTTTCACAATATATATATTCAATCATTAAGTGATCAAAGAAACACAAACAATGCAAAAGTAAACATAGTAATAATATGTGAAACTCACCGTTGTAGACGTTCAATAAAAAGTTTATATTGTAAAACACTTCATATTGGGTTTCCAGAAGGGACTTTCATATCCACACAGGACTTTCCATTACACTTCCACACAGGAATTTCTATTATAAACTTCCACACAGGAATATACCGGCATTAACTATACATACTGAAATAACACATGTGCCACGTAGGCTATCTCGACCCGGTCTACACTAAGTACCTATAGCGAGTTATAAATAGAACGTCATGGACAATGACCACGCACTACCTATGTATTAAACACGTCTACAGCGGTGACCAAACAAATAAGGGGGGAGGGTTCTAAATGTGACACCCCTCCACACCCCTAAATTTGCCACTGATGTACAAGACGATTCATAGTCAAATTTTCAGGAATTTGACTAGAAAACTAAAATGAATACCTGCGAAAACATATTTTGTCTCTGATATAGAAAAGGAATAGGAAAAATATGACATTTATTGAGGTAGGAACTACATTTCTTTAAATTTCTCAATCCGTTTCCCAACTAAAATTCTGTTTTAATTGGTATTGACAAAACGTATATTGTTGCATATTTCAGTTATCTATTTGTTTCTTTTAAAAAATACGTATAATAAAATAATAAAATATACGTATTTGTGACCGACTAACATCGTCACTGAGGAAGTTCTACGGTCGATATGGGGAACTCGTCATACACTTTGATGTCCCACTATCCAGAATGGTGGATGATATTCTGTCATAGACCATTTGAACCATCCAACCAAAGATTGTACTCTATATCTTCCAAAATGGAAGTAACCGGATGTGACAGTTCTACCGAATTGAAGCGACGGGTGTTGCATGCAAGCAGGAGATGCTTACTCTTCCTGGGCACCTGGTCTCACTCTCATATCGGGAGTTCGCTTCTTTTCATGTGGTGGAGGTTTTTGTTTCTGTTTGCTTTGGTTCCTGTTTTATCCTGATTTTGTATGCCTTCGGTTTCTGATTTTCTTAATTATCGACTTTGTACTGTAGACAGGGATATGGTCATTATCCATATTTGTCATAAGAGAAACAAGAAAAAAAAAAAAATAAATAAATAAATAAATAAATAAATGAATGAATGAATGAATGAATGAATGAATGAATGAATGAATGAATAAATAAATAAATAAATAAATAAATAAATAAATAAATAAATAAATAAATCACCCTGCCGCTATGGTATGAATGTGAGGCAAAGTCGCCGTACGGAATGGCGTCCGCTAGTCGACAAAATTCCACCTCCTCCAATTGCAAATCGAAGTAGAAATAAATAAAGTTTTCTTCACTCTGTGTTAAAATTTGATTAGTAGTTTACAAAATGGAAACCTAATGGAAACCACTCAACCAAGTTTCAAAAATGGAATCTTGGTGGAATTAAACTACGTGATCCGGATTTCCATGCCTTGGAAACCACTGGGAAACTGTCAACTCCGGTTTCTATGCAGTTTCTAGGTGGTTTCCAAAATATGGAAACTCGAATTTTCGTGCTGTGGGAGATCAGGGAAATACATGTATCAAGTAAGCGGAGGGAGTTCAAGATAGATGAAAATAGAATTTCAGATAAAATGTTTATTTGGGTTGGGTACATATACTTTGCTTTTGAAAATTGTGAGGCCGGAGGATATGGGAGGATGTTCCTCCTATCGATGGGAGTCCGGGCCTTCCGAGAAATTGAAAAAAAAATTGACAAATAGATTCCTCTTGAGAGTATTCGAACATGATTCAGTTTTAGCAAACGATGTACAATATAATTCTTTGACATTCTCTACACCTACAAACGCAGCTCAGTTACCGGGACCAGGAATTGCCCGCAAAAATCCTCATGTTTACCCGTTTTTTTTTTCTTAAATTTTTATAATTCTTAATTTATCTTTATAAAGATATCGTCATTTATTGTTGTATATATCTTGTGATGCTTGTTTGCATATACACAATATGGCCAATGTCATTCTTCCTCCACCACTTGTACAAGAACATTTTATAAGAATTATTTTCCTTTTACTGTTTTCTTCATTCATAAGAAATAACTTTTTCTCTCCATTTTTTTCTCATACATATCTATTATTGTGGCTACTCACAGTGTTTCAAATATGCTTTATTACATTGTAACTGTTTGTATGCTTTAGCCTTATGGGCCTTAATGACTGTTTGCAAATAAACCATACCATACCATACCCGTTTATTTTCTAATGTACATGAATATAGTATATACTATACTCTGGATCCCTTGACCCTGGTTGCACCCCCCTTGAAACAAAATCTAGGGACGTACATATCCGCCCATGTATTGTTGTCACCAACTTATCCTTCGAAAAATCTTAAATAGATGAATAATTGATTTTATTAAAATACTTAAAAAAAACACAATATGTTAACATTTTCTATTTAATCACCTTTGATACTTAAAATTATAATAATAATACATATATTAATAATATCAATAAATTGTGGATTATTGTGTATATGCGGTGAAAGATTAAACGGTTTATGTGACCTTGAAGATACCGACAATTCGAAAGCATTAATCGTACATGTACGGAATACCCTTCGAATATACAACGGGGTAAGTAAATGAGATCGATACATGTACCATTCATCGCGAATGTAAGCGCGGATCTAGAGGGGGTATGTAAGACCCCATTCATCGAATGTAAGCGCGGATCTAGAGGTGGTATGTTGGACACCCCCAATATCCCTTGGATTTGAAAATATCATCAAAGCTTATTTTTGCATATATATATTTTCTAAAATTATATAATTAACCCCTTCTCCCACGCCGGACTCGGTGGACTACATGTGTATACTTCAAAGTCCTTGTATAGTCTTGTTTTTATTCTTTATTGTTTTTAATCTTTATTCGCTTCGCATCTACGTTACCTCTCTCTCTCTCTCTCTCTCTCTCTCTCTCTCTCTCTCTCTCTCTCTCTAACGTATAATTAGTAGATCAATACAACCTCCTCTAAGCAGTTGATGATCGACAAATGAATGTTACTTTGAAAAAAATAGATTTACATGTATACATGAATGCTTTGAATGTACTAGTACACATTTTTTTCTAATTTTAAATCAGACATAATATAGTTATGATTTCATTTGAACCACCGCCACCATGCGTGCCTCTCCTTCCTCTGAACAACACTTTCCCGTGAAAGGCCCCCGAATCCCTACCTACAGAATCGGATGTTACTCCCCCCCCTCCCCTCCCGCTCGATACTCAATAATTCTTTAGGGATCCGGCTTTGGGGATACCTCCTATATGCTTGTAACCCTGGACCCGCTCCTTTTCATCGCTTTCGCTGCAACCCTCTTTCCCCGGGACTCTTGAAAATATGCTCTGGTCTTGACTACCCAGTACTCCTAACATAGATATGGAGTGTCTTGGACTTCCTATATATAGACGTCAGGACATCGACGAGAAATTGGATAAAAGTGAGAAAAAGCAAGGTAAACTGAGTACTCACAATCATATTTTACAAGAATTTGATATGGAATATGATTGATGGGAGAAAGCTTCGTTTAAGATATTCTCGTGGTAATGTTAACGTTTTGTAACTCGAATTGCCTCTGACTGTTATTCACTATTGTGATATATCTGTAATCATGATGTAAACAAAGCCTACCTATCTTTTGTGTTACATAATTCAAATGTATTCCACTTACTGAATTTATATTCAATCTTAGAAACTTAAGCATATTTATTTGAAAGTAATTTATTCTCAGAAACCGGAGGGGGGGGGAGGGGCTTGCATCAGTTCAATGATATAAATGCTACATGTACCATCAATAGTGCATTGGGACAAAATTCTACCTGTCCTTTTTAAATGATTGTCTAATTTCAGACACTATGCACATTAAAAGATGTACTACAAGGAAGTTGCGTAATAAAAAATATTGATCATGTAATAATCCCCCATACACTGTAGTAGAGCGAATGCAAAGCGAAACTATTTTGCATTAAATCTGGCACATGCATATATGATATATATTGATTCTACAGTATATACCATACTTTGATATTGTATCAGCCTTTCTGAAAATTCTAAAAGCCTAGACGAAACTTATTAGAAATACAATAATTGGGCATAAATTCTACTTTTTTTACGCCCGTCATTTGACGGGTTGTATTATGGTATGGCGAAGTCCGTCTGTCTGTCCGCCTATGGAACGCAATAACTTGAATATGCGTCAACGGATTTTCATGAAATTCAAACATTATGATTGGACTGTGGAGAGGAAGCCGCCTTTCGATTTTCAGGTTCATCCGATTTGTCGTTACAGAGTTATTTGACTTAGATTTTTAAAATACAGTGAAAATATACTAAAATAGTTTAAAATTATTTAAAAATCTATTTTTGGTCGGAATGTTTTGAAATTTTGTATACTTCAAGACGAAAACATGTTCTTTGACATATGTAACGGGTTTTTAATTTTTTTGTTGCATAATCGAGATATTGTGTGCAATGGGAAGGGGGGGGGTTATATGCACATACATGTTAAGCTAAGGGCACGCAATAACTTCAATATGCGTCAACAGATTTTCATTATATTCATACATTATGATTGGACTGTGGAGAGGAAGCCGCCTTTTGATTTTCAGGTTCATCTGATATGTCGTTACAGAGGTATGGGACTTAGATATTTTAAAATACAGTGAAAATATACTAAAATAGTTAAAAATTATTTTAAAAATATATTTCTGGTCGAAATGTTTTGAAATTTTGTATACTTAAGGTAGAAAGGATTCTCTTTGACATATGTAACGGGTTTTTAATTTTTTGGTCACATAACCGAGATATTATGTGTAATGGGAGGGGGGGGGGTTATATGCACATACATGTTAAGCTAAGGGCAAAATATAGGTGCATGGAACGCAATAACTTGAATATGCGTCAACGGATTTACAGGATATTTCTACATTGTGATCAGACTTTGAAGAAGAAGCTGCCTTTCGATTTTCAGGTTCATCTGATTTGTCGTTACAGAGTTATGGGACTTAGATATTTTAAATACAATGAAAATATACTAAAATAGTTAAAAATTCTTTAAAAATCTATTTTTGGTCGAAATGTTTTGAAATTTTGTATACTTCAAGTACAAAGGATGTTCTTTCACATATATAACGGGTTCTTAAATTTTTTGTCACATTATCCAGAAATTATGTGTAATGGGGGGGGGGGGGGTTATATGCACATACATGTTAAGCTAAGGGCAAAATGTAGGTGCATGGAACGCAATGACGTGAATATGCGTCAACAGATTTTCATGATATTTGTTCATTGTGATCAGACTTTGAACTTAAGAGGAAGCCGCCTTTCGATTTTCAGGTTCATCCAATTTGTCCTTATGGAGTTATGGGACTTAGATATTTTGGTGGTGTGAAAAAAATCCCAAAGGGCGTATCTTGCTGCGTGAGCGTAAGCTTTATTTCTGTTATAACTATATATGACTTTCAGTGCAAATGTACGAAAATCTAATGCGCATTCGTGTGAACAAGGCATTATAAAAAAAAAACATCCTGATTGTCCATGCCGTTACATTTTATGTTATAAAGTTTCCCGTAGTGTAATTAAGTTTTATAAAGTTTTGTGTAGTATAGTTAAGTTTCATAAAGTTTCGTATAGCATAGTAGAGTTTCGTGCAGTATAGTAGAGTTTCGTGTAGTATAGTAAAGTTTCATGTAGTATAGTGTAGCAAAGTTTTGTGTAGTAAAGTTTTGTGTAGTAAAGTTTTGTGTAGTAAAGTTTTGTGTAGTATAGTGTAGTAAAATTTTGTGTAGTAAAGTTTTGTGTAGTATGGTAAAGTTTTGTGTAGTATAGTAAAGTTTCATGTAGTATAGTAAAGTTTCGTGTAGTATAGTAAAGTTTCGTGTAGTATAGTAAAGTTTCGTGTAGTATAGTAAAGTTTTGTGTAGTATAGTAAAGTTTCGTGTAGTATAGTAAAGTTTCGTGTAGTATAGTAAAGTTTCGTGTAGTATAGTGTAGTATAGTAAAGTTTTGTGTAGTATAGTAAAGTTTTGTATAGTATAGTATAGTAAAGTTTTGTGTAGTAAAGTATACTATAGTATACTATAGTATACTATAGTATACTATAGTATACTATAGTACTTTTTCGTTAGGGTTAGGCGACACAAAAACGGCCAAAATATGTAGAAATTATGTCCATAATATACCGAAAAAAGTAGCAAGATTGCTGGGATATGATGCTGCAGGACCCAGGTTTCAGAAATTTCAGAAAATTTTGTAAACAGAAATTTTGGAATGCGTTTGAAGAAATGACCAACTGAAATTGATCTAACTTGGCTACATGTGCCTTCGGGGACTCCTGGTCCACCAGCAGTGACACTCAATAAGTGGTACAAATGTTAACGTCTTCAAATTCATTAGCATCATTTAAAGGCAGATAGGTCTGTCACTGCCATGCCTGTCATTCATGATTGTGGCTTTAATTTGCCTGAGATTCCGCCTTATTCACCTGATTTTGCTCAATAAGACTTTCATCTAATCCCTAAACTTAAAGCAGTTATTTCTGGCACCCAAGTGTATTCCGATGATGAAGTCATATATGCAGTGGATGGCTCTTTGGCCAGTCAAGATAAGAAGTTCTTTTTAAAGTTGAATTATGCTCTTAGTGAAAATCGGTGGCAAAGTGCATATAAAGGGATTATGAAGAAGAGATATGCAAAATGTCTGATAAATTTCAAATTCTTCAATACAAGGCTCACAACTCATTAAGCAGTCCTCGTATATTATCAAGAATAGGTTGACATGAAAAACTTTTCTATTAGAATTACTAGATCTAGAAACATATTTATGAAAGGTTTCGACTTATTTATCGCCGCACAAAAGCAGTTTTCAATTTCAAAATTTTGAACATAGAACAATACATTTTATAATTTATCATTTTCGTTGATCTTATAACTAAATAGAATACTTTTCCACTGGAAAGAGTGTAGGTCATGTTATTAGTTCTTATTATACGGACGAAAAACATGTAGAACGCCAGCTCTATCTTTCTAATATTACTAACTTTAATTACTTTCTGTTGATGATTTTTTTTAGATTCAAAGCCTCTAATATATCAAAATAGAAATATTGTTTTCGATAAATAAATCAAGCTCACAATATTTGCGACAAATTGCTATTTGATTAGTTTAAACATATTTTATTCAGATAGTAAGCTGAATGGGATTGGGCGTAAGTTATGCCAACATTATATGTTGCCCGTTCCCTACATAAATATTACATACAATGCATGCACACATATTTATCTAAAAACAAAACAGAAACAACGAAATGATAATGATAATTTCTAAATTCACAGAGAATAAATTTAAATGAGTCTTATCTAACAAAACGGAACAGAGAGAGAGAGAGAGTGAGAGAGAGAGAAAGAGAGAGAGCGCGCGCAGTGATGACCTTGAGATGAACCTATACTAGCATACCTAAGATTGAAACTAATAATTTTTTTTTACTTAGAATCGATGTGTTGCCTTTATGTATTCAATTAAAATAATCTGTATTGAGACATTATTGGATGGATTTTGTGGCTCACTACCGTAAAGCATATCTTCAGCAGACAGATTACCAAACTGAGATAAGTTACGTAGAAATATTGTCCTTGGCAAATTGAATTTGGTACATTCAAATAAGAAGTGAAAAACGTCTTCTGATTGAGATCCGCAGGAACAGCTTGGTGTATTTGTTAAATTTACTCTAAATAAATCCGCATTTAAAGAACTACAGCAATTTCGTAAGCGTGTGAGAATGACATTGTACTTTCTATTTCCAACTAGGAAGTGAGGGGGGACTGGATCAGGCCGGTATTTTCGTTTTAATGAATATTTAAACTGATTCAATGTTGGTCTTTCTCGAATGTCGGGATTAAGCGAGTTCCATAGGTTGATAGAGGACGGTAAAAAGGATAAAGTAGAACTGCGTAATCTGTAATTTGGAATTCTATAATCGCTATCATGACAAATATGGATAATGACCATATCCCTGTATACAGCACAAAATCGACAATTCAGAAAATCAGAAACCGAAAGCATACAAAATCAGGACAAAAAAGGAACCAAAGCAATTAAACAAAAACCTCCACCACATGAAAAGCGAACTCCCGATATGGGATTTAGAGTGAGACCAGGTGCCCAGGAAGAGTAAGCATCTCCTGCTTGCATGCAACACCCGCCACTTCAATTCGGTAGAACTGTCACATCCGGTTACTTCCATTTCGGAAGATATAGAGTACAATCTTTGCTTGGATGGTTCAAATGGTCTATGACAGAATATCATCCACCACTCTGGAGAGTGGGACATCATAGTGTTTGACGAGTTCCCCATATCGACCGTAGAACTTCCTCAGTGACGATGTTAGTCATGTCGTCTAAGGTTATATGGAGTGGAGCCCTGGATCTGATGAGGGAGCATATCAAGAATATAATCAGGAGCCATACGATTATGTATTTTATAGAAAAGGTTTAATTTTTTATACTCTCGTCGTTCTTTCAGTGACATCCAACCAGTTTCGAGATACAAAGAATCAATACTAGTGTAAAGAGGAAGTCCCGTTACAATGCGGGCAGCCTGGTGGTGGATTTTCTTTAACTTATAAGAATCTTCTTCAGAGCACCCGTTCCATGCTTCAGAGGCATATTCTAGAGTGGGAAGAATAAATGTATTGTAAATCTTATCCAAAGATTTTCTAGAAAGGACATATTTAAGTTTATTTAAAACATTTATTTTCTTGTAAGCAGCATCACAAATATTTTTTATATGGGTAGACCATATTCCGTCAGAGCTGAAAGTAATTCCGAGATGTTTATGAGTGTTCGATTTTTAATTCTTAAGGGGGTCCCCCACACCTCCAAGTGTTACTTATTTTGCCATATCACAATGTCATGATAACCCTATATTCGATAACATACAACGTAACGCAGCTTTTTATGTTATGACATGTTCCATTATAACGTATCACTTCAGGTACATTATCATGGTATGGGTAAAATAGTCAAGAATAAACACAGCAACATTGGAACGCAAATTCATGAAGATACTCTTTTAACGTTATTTTGATCAACTGAAATGATGTTTTTCTTTCAGAGACTTAGCTACAGATACGAGTTTTAATCCCACCTCAAGTGCTCGCGTATATTGAAATAGACCGAAACAAGCCAACTTGATTTTATGGGGTGTTGGAATCATCGGCATTGAAAATGTGGTAGAATTTACAATGAGACAAATCGGCACCTACTTGTAAATCAAAAACATCTCCCTTTGCAATAATCAACCAGTTATTCATTCACCCGAGACCACTCATGCTGTTTATGAATTTATGTTGTTTTATTTATTTATGAGTTTATGTTATTGACTCTAGCCAATCAATTTGCTTCCTTTTCAAATTGCAATCTTTTCGGCGTACCAAGACGTGCTTCTGTCATAATTGCATACTTATGATGGGAGAAGAATATGTTAAAAATTGTATGCCCGAATTAAAGGAAAAATATGAATTTGAATTTAATTAAAAAAAAATAGATAAAATAAGCCTGTGTATAAGACGACGAGTGGAATTACATCCTTTCTTTGTTTTGAAATGCGCTTCCTCTGAAAATAGGCCAGGTTTTCCCCTGTCTATCTCCGTCTTCGTACTGGGAAAAGAGAAAATTTTCGGTCGCCACGGGGATATCAGATCCCCCTTTCCAGAATGATCAGCGACATTCTGGATTGTGATTGAATGGCTGTTATTATCACCAAACAAGACATACTTACTTGATAAAAACACCAAAATGCACGTCGATACAGTCACAAAATTTGACAAGTTTTCATAGAGCTGTTGCGACTGGTATTGCATGCAATCAGGAGACGCTGACTCTCGCCGGGCACCTGGGCTCACTTCGGAATGTTATTCATTTCGAGCTTCGCACCCGTTTCCATGGAAATTCGAATGAATTTGCTTACCTTCTGGACTTTGAGACTGAATGACTAGTAGTTACTTCTTCGATGTTTATTCAGGAGAAGAAAAAACAGGACCTCGCTGTCTTTCTTGCAATGGTGCAAAGATAGATCGTCCTGAGGACTGCCTGTCAATCACAAAGTGTGCCAAAGATGAGGTTTTGTTTTATAAATATCTTTTAGACAAGTAAAGAATAAAGTTTTCCTGACTATGCTTTCGCTTATTGTTTGAAAAATGTTTTTTACTCTAAGCTTCTTAAAGAAGAACTATGCGTGTAAATTGTTTCTTTGATAACATAATGCGTTTGACTTTAGTAAACAAATGTCATAACATATCGTCCGTCATGCATCCTTCGTATGTCCGTCTTTCTGTCGTTAACATCTTCGCCATCTCCTCTGCAACATCCGCAGGGAATTTAACCATACATTACAGGAAGTTTGTACGGAAGGTCTTCTATCAACTTTGTCGAGTTTTTTTTTGCCGATCGCTCAACAAATATAATATCCGAGGGTTCCTATTGACGGATATGATTTAGACTTCTTCTCTACAACTACCGCCTTACAGAAAGCAAGTACGCAAAGTCATTCACCAATGCTTCGTCGTCAAATTCATAGCATCATTTAAGAACAGATAAATTAGCAACCTTGACCAGACATGCACATTTCAGGTACTTGACCTTCGTCAGTGATCTTCAATCCAAACAAAGAAATATGGTAAAAAAAATATGTACAAAAATACCGAAGGATTTTGCAGGACTGGTACCATGTCTTCCTCCTCACTTACAATATCATATAATATAACATTACATTTAAGGAATGAGTGTCTTTTTTTTGCGTACGTGGGATATGATAATTCAGGACCCATTATTCAGAAAGTTAAAGAACATTCTGTGAACAGATATGTTCGATTGTATTTGAGAAAATGATCTTGGTGTTTTTTGTGATATGTTCACTGAGTTCTCTGGTTGGCTGACAAATTTGCAACTTCTCCGCAACCACTTCGAACAAATAAACGAAACCTTACAGGAAACAACATATTTTGAACATATATATTATTTGCATCTTATAACATAGTTCAAAATGTAAAAAAAAATGCAGAGTAAGCATTACATGTAAATCCAAATAGAACAATTTCAAATAATCTTGTTTCTTGTTATTAACAAAATATTGCAAATAGGTTTATTTTTGACAGTAATAGATATCTCCATCTCTTGTACATTTTATTGACAGTACAGAATCTGAGTACTAAATCACTATCAGATGTTCTGAGCGATGTGGCCTATAGATCTCTCGTTGATGCTGCTTTCATTATTGCTTTCCAACGAAATATCTATTTTTGTTTGTTGATAGATTTGTTATACGGAGAAGACTGGTCATACTTTAAAGATGGGTTGTATTGTTGAAAAGGTATGATATTTCCTTTTCCATGTTATTAACATTAATTTGACAACAAGATAACTTCAAATAATTAGGGATGCCGGTTGGAACGTCACTTTCAAGTATTAAATGTAGGGAGGTTTATCAATATTGATGCCTTTTTTACGCTGTTGAATGTTAAACGTCTTCAAATTCAATAGCATAATTTTAGAACAGATAAATCTGCAACATGGGACTTACTTAAAGATTGGCCTACAACGTGTAAATTTTTCACTGGGGTACATTTATCGAAACAAAGTCAGCATCACATTATGGAGAACCTTTGCACTGTGCTTTCTGAGAAAAAAAATAAAGAAAATTGAAATTCAAATTGACTTTTTGCTGCTTTACGAATGATCATACAGAATTTACTGAACAGTAATCTCTTCACACTGTTAAATGCAGGACTGTAAACTTACTATAGGACATAAAAGGACATATTTGAGATACAGCAAAGACACGGCCTCATGTGCTGAATGCTGTGATAAGAGCTACTGTAATGCTGAGCTTTGTGGAAACTCATCTCTCGGTAAGATGTAAAGCAAACAAATTATGAAAACGCACAAAGATGGGATCTCCGACATGACTCGGTCGCAGCACTCAAAGCAAAACACCGAAACGGTGTATAAACAAAGAGAGAACATACACAGCAAGAGACGTTACACGGACAAGGAACACTATTTGAAAATACATAGGACAAAAGACGAAACATAAAACACTAAATCCAAATAGACAATAGTTGCTGACGGCCAACTGGTAAGTTCTTCAAAACCCTTTTCATGAGTTTATACTGATAGACGTGCACATATCTTATTAAAATAATTCAAAATGTCAGATATCTTATGCTTAATCTTTATTTTTCATGTATGTAGAAATACGGAAGGTTCCAACTCTATTCCTTCCAATTTACATGTACCAGACACGTATTTGGTGCATGTAAATTGTTTTGGAATTTTCTTCAAGAATCTAGAGAGTTGGAACCCTTCGACATGATTAATATAGACACTTATTTCACGTTGAAGTGTGGAGCAGTTGAAATCGTTCCCCGTGGCCTGATGTTTGTCAAGTGTATTAGTTACTTCTTTCTAGCTCTGTCACCTGAAAAGCTTTGTTTTGGCCTTTTATCAATGTGACATCATATATATTTTTTTGCTATTTTGGAAACTAACCATTTCACCGATAAATATCATCGAAATTAAAGGAGTTTAACATCTTCGCACCATCCCTCCAATGCTATTTTGAACATAGATTTTATTTGGATATGCTACTGAATCGACCCTACATGAAATTTGGAGCCGCGAACTCTCCGTAATGTAAATGTAAAAATCTAACTTCAAAAAATTAAAGAGGGCACTACTGAAATTATTTTTGGTGGCTCCGCTGAAAGCATCACTGATGAGAAATTAATATTCGAAACACGTGTCTGGTAATTGTAAATTGTTTTGGAATTTTCTTCGAGAAGGTAGAGAGTTGGAACCCTTCGACATTATTCCGAAGTCTATTTACTATGTACGACAAAGGAGGGGATCTCCAACAACACCAAGCTTTAGCACCCACAGCAAAACCCAAAACACCCAATGCAAAAACACAAAGCAGACAAGCACAAAAAGAGACGCGCAAGGGACAAGGAACGTCAACGCACAACACAATAACATCAAACACAAAGGACTACACATAAACCAACGAGACCAATGGGCAACCGGTGCCGACTTAGGACGGCCATCTGCCACGGAAATAGCAGAAGGTATGGTTATCCTGGATTACGTGCGCACAACCCTCCCATTTTTCCGATTACCCAGAGGTCTCGAAGAACATACAATTGTGGTGTAAAACAACCTCCTCACTGTCAGATGACCACACACAAACAAGACCGCAAAACGCAGGGGCCCAAGCAACACAGATGAATATGTAAATGGATATAAAAAGAGGGCCTACGTAATACAATCCGTGCTCTGCCGCCGCGAGCTCATGTATGTTATCATCCGAGGAGTCCGACTGGCATTCAGAGAGGACAGGTGGTCGGGGCCCTGTCTTCTCTAAAGAGGTTTGGACAGGGCCTGTCATGGAGTCCCGTCGTCACAGTCAGTCAGAGTGTAAGTTTTAAGAATGCGCTTGTACATGTACAAGACTGTAGATTGGTCAAGTACCAAGCCTAGTGTCCATCTGGTGACATTAGGATCATACCCACGGTATAAAAGGCGTTTGATGATTCTGACGCATTTTCGATAATGATGTTGTCTATCTTTGATCCTTCTTATCTTGTTAATAATGTCACCATAAAATGCAGGTTGTGAAATACCCAAAGTAATATACTCTGTTGCCCGTATTGGTCCGAATTTCAGAAGAAGTTGACAATATTTTTTGTAAAATTTCCAGAAAGTCTTTACTAGTTTGTGAAAGCGAAAACTTTGTCCTAAAAGTTTCTTGGTAATTTGTAAATTTCTACTATGAAAATCCAAAACATCAGTACATGCTCTAGCATACCGGATGAGCTGTGAAATATAGATACTATAGGACGGTAATCTAGGAACATCACCGTCAAGCCAGGGGAAATTTACTATGTTAAATCCAAAATCATCTCTTTTGTCATACACACTTGTATGGATCTCTCCATTAACAATTTTGATATTTAGGTCCAAAAATGGTGTTTCTGTGTTTGAAACGTTTGCCTTGTTTAAAATCAATTCTTGTGGATAAATAACATTTTTATATTTCTCAAAAAACAGGATTGTCGATAGCAAGAATATCATCCAGGTACCTAGAAGTACCAATGAAACATTTCACATCATCATTTTTTCTTTGTTTTTGAAGATTTTGGATAAATTCCTTTTCATACTTGTATAAAAATAAATCTGCAACAAGAGGCGCACAATTAGTACCCATTGGAATCCCTACAACCTGCTTGTAGAGTTTCTCACCAAATGTTACATAAATATTGTCCAAAAGGAAGGACAAGGCAATACACAGGTCACCACATGTCCATGATTTGTATGATTTGTAATCTGTGGCGGAAAAGAAACCCTTCGATTCAGAAGTACAAATATAAGTTTTCCCCTCTCGATCAAAACACCATTTAAAGAATTTGGACGGTCGATCATTTTTTTTGTCGTGAGGAAGCGTGGTGTACATATTAGAAAAGTCGTATGAAGATATAGTATTTGCTTCAAAATTTCTTGATTTCATTTTGTCAATCACATCCCCTGAATTTTTAATAGACCAAAAGAAGTTTACGCCATTCCTGTTCATGACAGTTTCACAGTATTTTGCCACGTGTTCCTTTATAGACACGTGTTTCGGATATAACATAATCAGTGATGCTTCCATCCAAGGTGATTTTAGACACAGCCAAATTTCATTTAAGAATCGCCCTCTCGTTCTATTTGTTTTTAAATTTGTGCAATTTGCAGAGAGGGTGCAGCTCCAAATTTCCTGTAGTGTTGATTCAGTAGCATATTCAAATAAAATCTATGTTCAAACTAACATAGGAGGGATATTAACCTCCTTCAATTGCGATGATATTTTTGAATAAAATGACAAATTTCCGAAGTAATATTCATGCAATGTAATAATAATCATGACGTCAAATTGATAAAGTGCCAAAAGAAAGCTACTCAGTCAGGGATATGTTTGTGAACGACTAACATCGTCACGGAGGAATTTCTACGGTCGATATGGGGAACTCGTCATACACTATGATGTCCCACCCTCCAGGATGATATTATGTCATGGACCATTTGAACCATCCAACCAAAAATTGTTCTCTATGTCTTCCGAAATGGAAGTAACCGGATGTGACAGTTCTACCGAATTGAAGCGGCGGGTGTTGCGTGCAAGCAGGAGATGCTTACTCTTCCTGGGTACCTGATCTCACTCCCATATCGGGGGTTCGCTTCTTTTCATGTGGTGGAGGTTTTTGTTTGTTTGCTTTGGTTCCTGTTTTATCCTGATTTTGTATGCCTTCGGTTTCTGATTTTCTGAATTACCGATTTTGTGCTGTATACAGGGATATGGTCATTATCCATATTTGTCATTCTTTCAGGCGAAAGAAGCTGGAAAGAAGTAATTTATACACTTAGCAAACATCCATTCACGGTGAACGATTTTAAATGCTCCACACTGCAACAAGCTTCAGAAGAACATTTCAAAACAATCCTTCACATAAATATCAGAAGCCAAATACCAGAAGCAATTAGAAATAAGATACAGTCCAACAGTGTGTAGAGTGGCTATATGAAGAAAGAAGGTCAGAAATTAATATTTAGATGTAAAAAAAAAGGATATTGAAGAGCATATAGCGAAGGCTAGGATGTTGCTTAAAATACAAATTACTACTAGTTTTGTTCTATAATTAAATGTAAGTTGTGTTTATCACATGGATTGTTTAACAAAGCATAGATATTATTCTTCAAGAACAATATACAAGCATAATTATGTGCACATTATAATTTTTGGATTTGAATTTTGTTTTCGTAATTCTTTGTAGATTCAGAAAACTAATCATTTGATAATGTTGAATAAGCATAATTTTATTCCAGTTAATCCTAATTTCAACGTGTTCACCATGTCAGCCTCTCAAACACTTCACACGGACTCAGGAAGATGTGAAGACTCCAGTTACGAGGCATGTCAGTATTTTATCCATTCAAAAAATGACAGCTGTCAGGATGTCAACATGCAGAGAATCTGTCCTAAATCCTGTGGTATTTGTGGTAGGTAACCATACAAGCTGTCAGGATGTCAACATGCAGAGAATCTGTCCTTAATCCTGTGGTATTTGTGGTAGGTAACCATACAAGCTGTCAGGATGTCAACATGCAGAGAATCTGTCCTTAATCCTGTGGTATATGTGGTAGGTAACCATGACAGCTGACAGGATGTTAACATGCAGAGAATCTGTCCTAAATCCTGTCGTAATTGTGGTAGGTAACCATGTCAGCTGTCAGGATGTTAACATGCAGAGAATCTGTCCTAAATCCTGTCGTATTTGTGGTAGATAATCATGACAGCTGTCAGGATGTTAACATGCAGAGAATCTGTCCTAAATCCTGTCGTATTTGTGGTAGATAATCATGACAGCTGTCAGGATGTTAACATGCAGAGAATCTGTCCTAAATCCTGTCGTATTTGTGGTAGATAATCATGACAGCTGTCAGGATGTTAACATGCAGAGAATCTGTCCTAAATCCTGTGGTATTTGTGGTAGGTAACCATTCAATATCAAAAGAATCTTTCACGACGATGGAAGTGGGACAGGGGAATCTCATCAGAGTGTAAAAGAATTTCAATTCAAGATAGGCTCGCCGAGTAGTGAATGAAGCAAATCTTTTTGCACAAGGATGATATTCTATTTCTCTGTCGCAATGTCAAGATTGCTTGTTCTTATCACTTAGCTTATCTTTTTTAACACTAAAATGATTTTATTAAAAAATTGATTTCTAGTGATTTCTATTTGATTCATGTGTTATGCTGGCTATTTATAAGATCATCTAACAATGTGGTCATTTTACGACACCATTGTGTTTCTTCGAGACAATATATGCTACTGGTGTGGCAGATGGCCGTCCCAAGGCAGCACTCGTTGGTTTATGTGTAGTGTTTTGTGCGTGGTTTTTCTATGGTGTTATATGGTGTTCCTTGTTTGTTTTGCGTCTCTTTCGGTGAGTGTCTGCTCTGTGTGTTTGGATCGGGTGTTTTGGAGTTTTGCTTGGGTGCTGCAACCAAGTGTTGCTGGAGATCCTCCTCCTTTCTTTTGCATGGCGTGTGTTGGTGTTTGCCGTAGGTAATGCGACTGGGTGTTAATGGAGCTCCCCTCCTTTTTTTAATGTGCAGATATATAATGCTGACAAAACATAACATGCTATGGCTTCAAGTTAACTTCAAAATACTAAATGTGCGCACGTTATCCAGATAAATACATCATCTGCTACAGGTGTTGCAGATGGCCGTCCCAAGTCGGCACCGATTGCCCACTGGTCTCGCTGGTTTATGTGTAGTCTATTGTGTTTGATGTTTCTATGGTGCTATTTTGTGTTCCCTGTCCCTTTTCCGTCTTTTTCGGTGAGTGTTTGTCTGTGCTTTTGCCCCGCACAGTCTGCTACTTGCTTGACAGATGGCCGTTCTAAGTCGGCACCGGTTGTTCATTGGTCTCGTTGATTTATGTCTGGTCCTTTGTGTTTCATGTTTCTATAGCGTGAGTTGACCTCGTTGGTTTATTTGTGGTCTTTCGTGTTTCATGTTTCTATGGTGTGAGTTGCTATTCCTTGTACCTTTGCGTCTCTGGGTGTTATTGAGGATCCCTCCTTTTTTAATGCAAAAAACTAACCCTGACAAGACTTATCATTCTATGACGTTATGTTAACATCCAAATACTAAGTAAGTTAATAATGTCAAACACAAACCCGTATCAGAATCAAAAATTCAGAAACAAAAGGCTTACAAATCCTTGGATAAAAATAAAAACAGAAATTTCTCTTAATCAGGCAAATAAACGGAGAGAAAAGAATAGCACCTTAAAAACAAGAAGTCAGGACAACTTAATCTATTACACATCTCCATTTTCGTTATCTAATTGTTATTTTTACAGTTGACAAAGCCTGCATTGATAATGCAACCTTCGACTGTGAATCGGTGGACAGAGCATTTAATATCTGCCAAAATTCCAAAAATGCCCAACAGTTTTGCAGAAAGTACTGTGGATACTGTAATTCAGGTAAATATCAGTCACGTGTGATAAGGGAAGGCATTTTGTTTAATTGTGTAGTAGCAGCAAATGAGATAAGCATATTTCTCATGTTATAATTCACAATTCACAATTCTAATTGCATCCTCGAAGAATAGAAGGGAATTTTCAAATGAGCGTTTTTTCCGATTGCAGATTGTTTTGAACTCTGCTCTCAAACATTTTCAATTGAATATAAAAACCATGGTAACTAAAGCAGATGTATAATGTAACGTTATTTACTTTTGGGGGTCGCTTTGGTATTAATTTACCTCGATGTTTCTTGATGTTAACGTTGTCGTTAAGGTATTTCAAACCTTATACTATTTCGATGTCCTCAATATTGGACGATAATTTAGGATACATGTGCGGGTGCGGCTAGCCAACAGGGGATGCTTACTCCTCCCGGGCACCTGATCCCACCTCTTGCTTGCTGGGGGTCCGTCGATGGTTAAGGTGGTGCTCTATTGTGAGTGTTGTTGAGATTATCGTCAGGATCTTCTTTTACTCATGTAGAACCATCCAAAACACTGAATTTAACCATTTTCCGTATATGACTTTTCTCTGAAGGCATAAGTAACGAGTATTGTTATCAAACAGGATATGCTCAATTTTCTCAAGCATGTGATCTCATCTCCGACAGGATTCACTTTTGCCTCTTAGCAGAATGTTTACGTTGATTGTATCCATTGTTGGGGAACTGTCTTTGATCTTTCTCTTTTTGGATATGGTAGTCATCAGTGTGTGCAGTATTTCTATTATGTAATAACAGATTCCACACGAAATCATTATCAGCGGATAAAGTCAAATACAAAATCCAAATATCAGAATAAAAAAAACCAAGAATGCTTACAAATTCTTGAAAAGGTTAAAAAGCAGAATTTTTCTCACGAGGAAAGAGACAGAGACAATACCAATGTAATGAACAATTTCAAAAGTTCAGTGCAATATATGCGATATTTGCTGTAAGTAGCGCTGTCAGTCCCTAAACCTTGGAACACACAGAAAGCAAGTCATGTTATCTAAGCAAGAAGGTACAAAAAGGAAGACCTTAGCCTGTTATGTTTGGCAGGCTTTGCGATAAATGATATGATATTTTTTAATTACTCACTAAATCTTATATTCTACAAAATTCAAGATTACAATTTCAGCAATGAATTTTGGAATTTTTGCGGAGCCAAAGTGTCATTCCATGTTTTCGAATAGTTCAGCGAGATGAAAAGCAATAAACGTATGCACAGTATCACGTGGAATGCAAATGATCTCTAGCCCGGGAATCCCCTTAGATTAAATATGGTAAATACAGTCTAAATCTACTTTATAGGAAACTAATTTAAGCATGTCATATGAGCATCACTATCATCTATATGCTGGTAATCTTTTCTGGTCAAGAATGGAGGTATATTCAGAGAACACTTCAACAGAATTGTTTTTTTTTTAAATTTTGTTTACATGTTATGATATGTGCACGTAAATGAGCAAAATTCTCTGTTGAAGTGTTTTATGAATATAATTCTATTCTTAACCAGAATAGATACTCGTATGATAAACCTTAATTAAATTCATATAAAGTTAGATTTAGACAGTATTTACCTGTTTAATCCGAGGGAATTTCCGGGCTAGAGATTATTTGCATGTCAAGTGATATGCTACTGTGGTATGGCTTCCGTCCAATTGGATACTGCTGCTTGTATTATGTATGTAGTATAAATCATGCAAGATTTGAATATAGTAAAACTTAACTAATACATACACATAGAAGTTTAACACATAGGATCTACATGAGAGTCATATGATTATATATGTGAACTCACATGATTTTCATCAAAAACGGGGATCACGTGATTCTTAGTGTAAGGTTTCATATTATTCACATATGTGAATCATATGTGAATCATATGTAAAAATATCATATGAGAATCATATATAAAATTTCACATGTGAATCATATGAAACCTCACATATGATCCTCATATGAAGTTGTTCACAAATGATAAACATATGATTTACACATGATTATCATATGTAAATACTATCATATGAGAATCATATGTGCCAAATTGTCTATGTACAGAGTGGAGTAAACAGCGCATCCAACAATAAACTTCGTTTTTGCACTTCAATCTTGAAATCAGTAGATAGTGTTGTCCGTCGTGTTTCTATGGGGATGTGTTAATGTCTTCATCTGTTGGTCCGCTTTTTCATCCATTGGAAAGTGTTACTTTACTTAATTTTGATAAAACATGTTCTAGTTTATTTTCTGTGATTTATGAATTTGTTTTTTCACTTTCATTAACTTACTCAGCAGATTCTTACGAACAGTAGAAAATGTACATAAACGTTAATCATTTCATTCACAATGTCAATATTATACATATCAAGTCATCTTTTCCAAGATACAATCTCCCCTAAAGGCTATATATAAGTCAGTCTCCTGGAAAATCAACCCCATCAAAAGATATTCGGAACTAAATCCTTTGCTTCTTTAATGCAAAAAAAAAAACGACCGCAAGAAAATAATCCCATCAAAATATTCATCGGCCAAAGATATCACACCTCATAGCTGGCATCCACATGGTTACCGACTGCGCCCACTGCTTGTAGGCTTATTTTTATATTTATACGAAGCTGACTTCATTGAGACCTTGCTGTCGATTGGGCAAAAGCACCTCGTATCTCAGTTCAATTTAACCTTCAGATACATAGATGACGTGCTGTCCATCAATAATCCGAATTAAAGGAGCATGTACATGAAATCTATCCTTATGAACTAGAGATCAAGGAAACAACAGAGAGGGACAGATCTGTATGACAAGCGTGATGATTTCAGCTTCTGCATACCTAACTTCCTTTTCACGAGAAGCAACATTTTGTCTTCTCCAGCTGATGGCGGTTTTGTTTCTCACTCAATACGGTACGCCAGGGCATGTTCCAAGTATGAAGATTTCAGCGTTAGGGCCAGATGAGTTTTAATCTACTTGTTCAGAGTTATATTACACAACGGCTGAAAGCATAATTGAGGACTTTCTTCGGTCGCTACGGGCATATGATAAATAAATATAAAAGAAGTACCTTACTGTTATTCAGTCTCAAAGTAGAGAAGGCAAGACAAAATCGTGAGAATTCCCATCGAAACAACACTCCGAATTGAAACTAGGTGCCCGGAGAGAGTCAGCGTCTCCTGATTGCATGCAACACCCGTCGAAATAGCTCCATGGAAACCTGTCAAATTCGCTGATTGTCTCGATATACATTTTGATGTACAGATCAGATAAGTATGTCTGGTTTGGTAATGACTACAGCTTATCAGACCCCTCTTTCCAGAATGATCAGTGATATTCTGAATTGCGATTGGATGGCTGTCATCATCACCAAATAAGATATATTTACCTGATATGTATATCAATATGTCATCAATACAATCACTTAATTTCATGGAGTTGTTACAATGGATGTTGCACGCAAACAGGAGACGCTGACTGCAATCCGTCTTCTTAAGAATTGAACTCTGACTGAATGTGACGACAATACTTCATAACGGGCCCTGTCAAAACCCTTTCAGAGAAGACCGGGCCCCGACCACTTGTCCTCTCTGAATGTCAATCGGACTCCTCGGGTGATCACATACATGAGCTCGCTACAGCGGAGCACGGACTGCATTTCGTATGCGTTTTGATTTCATATCCATTTATATATTCATCTGTGTGTTTCTTGGGTCCCTGTGTCATGCTGTCTGTTTATATGTTCATTTAACAGTGAGGAGGTTGCTTTACACCAAAATTGTACAATCTTTGAGACCTCTAGGTGATCGGAAAGTTGGGAGGGTTCTGTGCATGTAATCCGATGAACAACACCGTCTGCTATTTGCGTTGTAGATGGCCGTCCTAAGTCGGCATTAATTGCCCATCAGTCTCTTTGATTTATGATACAAGATACTTTATTTCCAATTTTGGGCCCATGGAAGGATGTACTTGAATATATATATTTTTTAGCAATCCAAATGATGTGATATGTAGAATATAACATAATAGACGAAAATTGAGTTTTAGAGTTATATGCACTATACTCTTATACAAAGGTGGTACAATAGATAATCTCACATTTTTTCAATAAGTTTCATTCAAGTATCAATAGTATTATTTGAATTTTTTTTAGAGAAAATAGCCTAATATGAATACCGATCAATTATTCAGTCTCAAAGTCGAGAGGGCAAGACCAAATAATTCGATTTTCCGCTGGAACGGTTGCAAGCCTCGGAATTAATAAAATTCCGAAGTAAAACCAGGTTCTCGGAGAGAGTCAACATTTCCATATTGCATGCAAATGAGTAAAAGAAGATCCTGACGACAATCTCAACAACCCTAACCCTGATTGCATGCAACACTCGTCGCAACATAATATTTAAAAATATATGAAAAAATATGTTGGTGTCAACATATTCCCTACAATTTATAAACAGTTTTTATTTATTCTGACAGTCTTATTCCTTACATTTATGAGATATGTCGTGCCTGTTATTCCCTTACAGGTACTTTGTTATAAGACGCCCTATTTATTCTGATTGGATACGGAGGTAAATTGCCGAAACAAGTGATGGGGCGGACAGGGGTACCACCCTTCCCTCTCGCCCCCTTCCTCCCTCCTCCCGCCCCTAATGCACTAAACTGACATACTTATAACATTGTATGTATATGAGTAAATAGAAAAAGGCATTAGAAAACTTCAAAATCACACGAGCGGACATGGTTTTATTAGCTCACCTGAGCCAAAGGCTCAAGTGAGCTATTGTCATAGTGTGGCGTCCGGCGTCCGTCGTCCGTCGTCCGTCGTCCGTCCGTCCGTCGTAAACTTTTAACATTTTCAACTTCTTCTCAAGAACGGCTGAAGGGATTTTGATGAAACTTGGTATGCATGAAGTACTAAAGGTCCTCTACCAAGTTTGTTCATTTCGGCTCGATCCCTTCAGGGGTGGATCCAGGGCGGGGTCAAATAGGCCCCGGAGGGTACCCCTCTTCAAAAATCTTCTTCTCCAGTTCCACTGAATGGATTGAAAAACTAATTGTATCTATGTGATCTAGAAGGATGTATGATTCAAGTTTGTTCATTTCGTTAAAATCCGACAACTAATTTTTGACGCGTTTTTGACGTCTTTTCGGACTTAGTCAGAAATGCACATTTTTGCACTTTTTCTTTAAATAACTCAATAAGTGTATGATTTTACACACTCATTTACTACATATTTATCATATTTAACTTACTTAATGCTTTGATATGTATTTTATGCTTAAATTTTTATTTTTTTGATTTTTTATGAATTTTTTTCTTATGTAAAAAGGAAGGGGGGGGTGATTTTCATACATTTTCTGCTTCTTTTCTATAACCACTCTTCAGATTGTCATGACAATTTGTAGGTATGAGGTACTCATGCATGGTACCCTACAAGTGAAAGAATTTTGTCCAGATATCCACTTTTGGATTTTTAAGGAATATTTTTTTAGATTGTACATAGGTATAATGTATGTTTTCCATGCCCAATGGACCCATGGGGAGTGGCTTCAAACCCCGGCGGGATCCCAACAAAATTTTTTTCCCCTTTTTATTAGCTCACCTGAGCCAAAGGCTCAAGTGAGCTATTGTCATAGTGTGGCGTCCGACGTCCGTCGTCCGTCGTCCGTCGTCCGTCCGTCCGTCGTAAACTTTTAACATTTTCAACTTCTTCTCAAGAACGGCTGAAGGGATTTTGATGAAACTCGGTATGCATGAAGTACTAAAGGTCCTCTACCAAGTTTGTTCATTTCGGCTCGATCCCTTCAGGGGTGGATCCAGGGCGGGGTCAAATAGTCCCCGGAGGGTACCCCTCTTCAAAAATCTTCTTCTCCAGTTCCACTGAATGGATTGAAAAACTAATTGTATCTATGTGATCTAGAAGGATGTATGATTCAAGTTTGTTCATTTCGTTAAAATCCGACAACTAATTTTTGACGCGTTTTTGACGTCTTTTCGGACTTAGTCAGAAATGCACATTTTTGCACTTTTTCTTTAAATAACTCAATAAGTGTATGATTTTACACACTCATTTACTACATATTTATCATATTTAACTTACTTAATGCTTTGATATGTATTTTATGCTTAAATTTTATTTTTTTGATTTTTTATGAATTTTTTTCTTATGTAAAAAGGAAGGGGGGGGGTGATTTTCATACATTTTCTGCTTCTTTTCTATAACCACTCTTCAGATTGTCATGACAATTTGTAGGTATGAGGTACTCATGCATGGTACCCTACAAGTGAAAGAATTTTGTCCAGATATCCACTTTTGGATTTTTAAGGAATATTTTTTAAGATTGTACATAGGTATAATGTATGTTTTCCATGCCCAATGGACCCATGGGGAGTGGCTTCAAACCCCGGCGGGACCCCAACAAAATTTTTTTCCCCTTTTTATTAGCTCACCTGAGCCAAAGGCTCAAGTGAGCTATTGTCATAGTGTGGCGTCCGTCGTCCGTCGTCCGTCGTCCGTCCGTCCGTCGTAAACTTTTAACATTTTCAACTTCTTCTCAAGAACGGCTGAAGGGATTTTGATGAAACTTGGTATGCATGAAGTACTAAAGGTCCTCTACCAAGTTTGTTCATTTCGGCTCGATCCCTTCAGGGGTGGATCCAGGGCGGGGTCAAATAGGCCCCGGAGGGTACCCCTCTTCAAAAATCTTCTTCTCCAGTTCCACTGAATGGATTGAAAAACTAATTGTATCTATGTGATCTAGAAGGATGTATGATTCAAGTTTGTTCATTTCGTTAAAATCCGACAACTAATTTTTGACGCGTTTTTGACGTCTTTTCGGACTTAGTCAGAAATGCACATTTTTGCACTTTTTCTTTAAATAACTCAATAAGTGTATCATTTTACACACTCATTTACTACATATTTATCATATTTAACTTACTTAATGCTTTGATATGTATTTTATGCTTAAATTTTATTTTTTTGATTTTTTATGAATTTTTTTCTGATGTAAAAAGGAAGGGGGGGGTGATTTTCATACATTTTCTGCTTCTTTTCTATAACCACTCTTCAGATTGTCATGACAATTTGTAGGTATGAGGTACTCATGCATGGTACCCTACAAGTGAAAGAATTTTGTCCAGATATCCACTTTTGGATTTTTAAGGAATATTTTTTAAGATTGTACATAGGTATAATGTATTTTTTCCATGCCCAATGGACCCATGGGGAGTGGCTTCAAACCCCGGCGGGACCCCAACAAAATTTTTTTCCCCTTTTTATTAGCTCACCTGAGCCAAAGGCTCAAGTGAGCTATTGTCATAGTGTGGCGTCCGGCGTCCGTCGTCCGTCGTCCGTCGTCCGTCGTCCGTCCGTCCGTCGTAAACTTTTAACATTTTCAACTTCTTCTCAAGAACGGCTGAAGGGATTTTGATGAAACTTGGTATGCATGAAGTACTAAAGGTCCTCTACCAAGTTTGTTCATTTCGGCTCGATCCCTTCAGGGGTGGATCCAGGGCGGGGTCAAATAGGCCCCGGAGGGTACCCCTCTTCAAAAATCTTCTTCTCCAGTTCCACTGAATGGATTGAAAAACTAATTGTATCTATGTGATCTAGAAGGATGTATGATTCAAGTTTGTTCATTTCGTTAAAATCCGACAACTAATTTTTGACGCGTTTTTGACGTCTTTTCGGACTTAGTCAGAAATGCACATTTTTGCACTTTTTCTTTAAATAACTCAATAAGTGTATGATTTTACACACTCATTTACTACATATTTATCATATTTAACTTACTTAATGCTTTGATATGTATTTTATGCTTAAATTTTATTTTTTTGATTTTTTATGAATTTTTTTCTGATGTAAAAAGGAAGGGGGGGGGGGGGATTTTCATACATTTTCTGCTTCTTTTCTATAACCACTCTTCAGATTGTCATGACAATTTGTAGGTATGAGGTACTCATGCATGGTACCTTACAAGTGAAAGAATTTTGTCCAGATATCCACTTTTGGATTTTTAAGGAATATTTTTTAAGATTGTACATAGGTATAATGTATTTTTTCCATGCCAAATGGACCCATGGGGAGTGGCTTCAAACCCCGGCGGGACCCCAACAAAATTTTTTCCCCCTTTTTATTAGCTCACCTGAGCCAAAGGCTCAAGTGAGCTATTGTCATAGTGTGGCGTCCGACGTCCGTCGTCCGTCGTCCGTCGTCCGTCCGTCCGTCGTAAACTTTTAACATTTTCAACTTCTTCTCAAGAACGGCTGAAGGGATTTTGATGAAACTTGGTATGCATGAAGTACTAAAGGTCCTCTACCAAGTTTGTTCATTTCGGCTCGATCCCTTCAGGGGTGGATCCAGGGCGGGGTCAAATAGGCCCCGGAGGGTACCCCTCTTCAAAAATCTTCTTCTCCAGTTCCACTGAATGGATTGAAAAACTAATTGTATCTATGTGATCTAGAAGGATGTATGATTCAAGTTTGTTCATTTCGTTAAAATCCGACAACTAATTTTTGACGCGTTTTTGACGTCTTTTCGGACTTAGTCAGAAATGCACATTTTTGCACTTTTTCTTTAAATAACTCAATAAGTGTATGATTTTACACACTCATTTACTACATATTTATCATATTTAACTTACTTAATGCTTTGATATGTATTTTATGCTTAAATTTTATTTTTTTGATTTTTTATGATTTTTTTTCTTATGTAAAAAGGAAGAGGGGGGGGGGGGGGGTGATTTTCATACATTTTCTGCTTCTTTTCTATAACCACTCTTCAGATTGTCATGACAATTTGTAGGTATGAGGTACTCATGCATGGTACCCTACAAGTGAAAGAATTTTGTCCAGATATCCACTTTTGGATTTTTAAGGAATATTTTTTAAGATTGTACATAGGTATAATGTATTTTTTCCATGCCCAATGGACCCATGGGGAGTGGCTTCAAACCCCGGCGGGACCCCAACAAAATTTTTTCCCCCTTTTTATTAGCTCACCTGAGCCAAAGGCTCAAGTGAGCTATTGTCATGGTGTGGCGTCCGACGTCCGTCGTCCGTCGTCCGTCGTCCGTCCGTCCGTCGTAAACTTTTAACATTTTCAACTTCTTCTCAAGAACGGCTGAAGGGATTTTGATGAAACTTGGTATGCATGAAGTACTAAAGGTCCTCTACCATGTTTGTTCATTTCGGCTCGATCCCTTCAGGGGTGGATCCAGGGCGGGGTCAAATAGGCCCCGGAGGGTACCCCTCTTCAAAAATCTTCTTCTCCAGTTCCACTGAATGGATTGAAAAACTAATTGTATCTATGTGATCTAGAAGGATGTATGATTCAAGTTTGTTCATTTCGTTAAAATCCGACAACTAATTTTTGACGCGTTTTTGACGTCTTTTCGGACTTAGTCAGAAATGCACATTTTTGCACTTTTTCTTTAAATAACTCAATAAGTGTATGATTTTACACACTCATTTACTACATATTTATCATATTTAACTTACTTAATGCTTTGATATGTATTTTATGCTTAAATTTTATTTTTTTGATTTTTTATGAATTTTTTTTTTCTTATGTAAAAAGGAAGGGGGGGGGGGGTGATTTTCATACATTTTCTGCTTCTTTTCTATAACCACTCTTCAGATTGTCATGACAATTTGTAGGTATGAGGTACTCATGCATGGTACCCTACAAGTGAAAGAATTTTGTCCAGATATCCACTTTTGGATTTTTAAGGAATATTTTTTAAGATTGTACATAGGTATAATGTATGTTTTCCATGCCCAATGGACCCATGGGGAGTGGCTTCAAACCCCGGCGGGACCCCAACAAAATTTTTTTCCCCTTTTTATTAGCTCACCTGAGCCAAAGGCTCAAGTGAGCTATTGTCATAGTGTGGCGTCCGGCGTCCGTCGTCCGTCGTCCGTCGTCCGTCCGTCCGTCGTAAACTTTTAACATTTTCAACTTCTTCTCAAGAACGGCTGAAGGGATTTTGATGAAACTTGGTATGTATGAAGTACTAAAGGTCCTCTACCAAGTTTGTTCATTTCGGCTCGATCCCTTCAGGGGTGGATCCAGGGCGGGGTCAAATAGGCCCCGGAGGGTACCCCTCTTCAAAAATCTTCTTCTCCAGTTCCACTGAATGGATTGAAAAACTAATTGTATCTATGTGATCTAGAAGGATGTATGATTCAAGTTTGTTCATTTCGTTAAAATCCGACAACTAATTTTTGACGCGTTTTTGACGTCTTTTCGGACTTAGTCAGAAATGCACATTTTTGCACTTTTTCTTTAAATAACTCAATAAGTGTATGATTTTACACACTCATTTACTACATATTTATCATATTTAACTTACTTAATGCTTTGATATGTATTTTATGCTTAAATTTTATTTTTTTGATTTTTTATGAATTTTTTTCTTATGTAAAAAGGAAGGGGGGGTGATTTTCATACATTTTCTGCTTCTTTTCTATAACCACTCTTCAGATTGTCATGACAATTTGTAGGTATGAGGTACTCATGCATGGTACCCTACAAGTGAAAGAATTTTGTCCAGATATCCACTTTTGGATTTTTAAGGAATATTTTTTAAGATTGTACATAGGTATAATGTATGTTTTCCATGCCCAATGGACCCATGGGGAGTGGCTTCAAACCCCGGCGGGACCCCAACAAAATTTTTTTCCCCTTTTTATTAGCTCACCTGAGCCAAAGGCTCAAGTGAGCTATTGTCATAGTGTGGCGTCCGTCGTCCGTCGTCCGTCGTCCGTCGTCCGTCCGTCCGTCGTAAACTTTTAACATTTTCAACTTCTTCTCAAGAACGGCTGAAGGGATTTTGATGAAACTTGGTATGCATGAAGTACTAAAGGTCCTCTACCAAGTTTGTTCATTTCGGCTCGATCCCTTCAGGGGTGGATCCAGGGCGGGGTCAAATAGGCCCCGGAGGGTACCCCTCTTCAAAAATCTTCTTCTCCAGTTCCACTGAATGGATTGAAAAACTAATTGTATCTATGTGATCTAGAAGGATGTATGATTCAAGTTTGTTCATTTCGTTAAAATCCGACAACTAATTTTTGACGCGTTTTTGACGTCTTTTCGGACTTAGTCAGAAATGCACATTTTTGCACTTTTTCTTTAAATAACTCAATAAGTGTATGATTTTACACACTCATTTACTACATATTTATCATATTTAACTTACTTAATGCTTTGATATGTATTTTATGCTTAAATTTTATTTTTTTGATTTTTTATGAATTTTTTTCTTATGTAAAAAGGAAGGGGGGGGGGGGGTGATTTTCATACATTTTCTGCTTCTTTTCTATAACCACTCTTCAGATTGTCATGACAATTTGTAGGTATGAGGTACTCATGCATGGTACCCTACAAGTGAAAGAATTTTGTCCAGATATCCACTTTTGGATTTTTAAGGAATATTTTTTAAGATTGTACATAGGTATAATGTATTTTTTCCATGCCCAATGGACCCATGGGGAGTGGCTTCAAACCCCGGCGGGACCCCAACAAAATTTTTTTTCCCTTTTTATTAGCTCACCTGAGCCAAAGGCTCAAGTGAGCTATTGTCATAGTGTGGCGTCCGGCGTCCGTCGTCCGTCGTCCGTCGTCCGTCGTCCGTCCGTCCGTCGTAAACTTTTAACATTTTCAACTTCTTCTCAAGAACGGCTGAAGGGATTTTGATGAAACTTGGTATGCATGAAGTACTAAAGGTCCTCTACCAAGTTTGTTCATTTCGGCTCGATCCCTTCAGGGGTGGATCCAGGGCGGGGTCAAATAGGCCCCGGAGGGTACCCCTCTTCAAAAATCTTCTTCTCCAGTTCCACTGAATGGATTGAAAAACTAATTGTATCTATGTGATCTAGAAGGATGTATGATTCAAGTTTGTTCATTTCGTTAAAATCCGACAACTAATTTTTGACGCGTTTTTGACGTCTTTTCGGACTTAGTCAGAAATGCACATTTTTGCACTTTTTCTTTAAATAACTCAATAAGTGTATGATTTTACACACTCATTTACTACATATTTATCATATTTAACTTACTTAATGCTTTGATATGTATTTTATGCTTAAATTTTATTTTTTTGATTTTTTATGAATTTTTTTCTTATGTAAAAAGGAAGGGGGGGGTGATTTTCATACATTTTCTGCTTCTTTTCTATAACCACTCTTCAGATTGTCATGACAATTTGTAGGTATGAGGTACTCATGCATGGTACCCTACAAGTGAAAGAATTTTGTCCAGATATGCACTTTTGGATTTTTAAGGAATATTTTTTAAGATTGTACATAGGTATAATGTATGTTTTCCATGCCCAATGGACCCATGGGGAGTGGCTTCAAACCCCGGCGGGACCCCAACAAAATTTTTTTCCCCTTTTTATTAGCTCACCTGAGCCAAAGGCTCAAGTGAGCTATTGTCATAGTGTGGCGTCCGGCGTCCGTCGTCCGTCGTCCGTCGTCCGTCGTCCGTCCGTCCGTCGTAAACTTTTAACATTTACAACTTCTTCTCAAGAACGGCTGAAGGGATTTTGATGAAACTTGGTATGCATGAAGTACTAAAGGTCCTCTACCAAGTTTGTTCATTTCGGCTCGATCCCTTCAGGGGTGGATCCAGGGCGGGGTCAAATAGGCCCCGGAGGGTACCCCTCTTCAAAAATCTTCTCCAGTTCCACTGAATGGATTGAAAAACTAATTGTATCTATGTGATCTAGAAGGATGTATGATTCAAGTTTGTTCATTTCGTTAAAATCCGACAACTAATTTTTGACGCGTTTTTGACGTCTTTTCGGACTTAGTCAGAAATGCACATTTTTGCACTTTTTCTTTAAATAACTCAATAAGTGTATGATTTTACACACTCATTTACTACATATTTATCATATTTAACTTACTTAATGCTTTGATATGTATTTTATGCTTAAATTTTATTTTTTTGATTTTTTATGAATTTTTTTCTGATGTAAAAAGGAAGGGGGGGGGGGGGATTTTCATACATTTTCTGCTTCTTTTCTATAACCACTCTTCAGATTGTCATGACAATTTGTAGGTATGAGGTACTCATGCATGGTACCTTACAAGTGAAAGAATTTTGTCCAGATATCCACTTTTGGATTTTTAAGGAATATTTTTTAAGATTGTACATAGGTATAATGTATTTTTTCCATGCCAAATGGACCCATGGGGAGTGGCTTCAAACCCCGGCGGGACCCCAACAAAATTTTTTCCCCCTTTTTATTAGCTCACCTGAGCCAAAGGCTCAAGTGAGCTATTGTCATAGTGTGGCGTCCGACGTCCGTCGTCCGTCGTCCGTCGTCCGTCCGTCCGTCGTAAACTTTTAACATTTTCAACTTCTTCTCAAGAACGGCTGAAGGGATTTTGATGAAACTTGGTATGCATGAAGTACTAAAGGTCCTCTACCAAGTTTGTTCATTTCGGCTCGATCCCTTCAGGGGTGGATCCAGGGCGGGGTCAAATAGGCCCCGGAGGGTACCCCTCTTCAAAAATCTTCTTCTCCAGTTCCACTGAATGGATTGAAAAACTAATTGTATCTATGTGATCTAGAAGGATGTATGATTCAAGTTTGTTCATTTCGTTAAAATCCGACAACTAATTTTTGACGCGTTTTTGACGTCTTTTCGGACTTAGTCAGAAATGCACATTTTTGCACTTTTTCTTTAAATAACTCAATAAGTGTATCATTTTACACACTCATTTACTACATATTTATCATATTTAACTTACTTAATGCTTTGATATGTATTTTATGCTTAAATTTTATTTTTTTGATTTTTTATGAATTTTTTTCTTATGTAAAAAGGAAGGGGGGGTGATTTTCATACATTTTCTGCTTCTTTTCTATAACCACTCTTCAGATTGTCATGACAATTTGTAGGTATGAGGTACTCATGCATGGTACCCTACAAGTGAAAGAATTTTGTCCAGATATCCACTTTTGGATTTTTAAGGAATATTTTTTAAGATTGTACATAGGTATAATGTATGTTTTCCATGCCCAATGGACCCATGGGGAGTGGCTTCAAACCCCGGCGGGACCCCAACAAAATTTTCTTCCCCTTTTTATTAGCTCACCTGAGCCAAAGGCTCAAGTGAGCTATTGTCATAGTGTGGCGTCCGGCGTCCGGCGTCCGTCGTCCGTCGTCCGTCGTCCGTCCGTCCGTCGTAAACTTTTAACATTTTCAACTTCTTCTCAAGAACGGCTGAAGGGATTTTGATGAAACTTGGTATGCATGAAGTACTAAAGGTCCTCTACCAAGTTTGTTCATTTCGGCTCGATCCCTTCAGGGGTGGATCCAGGGCGGGGTCAAATAGGCCCCGGAGGGTACCCCTCTTCAAAAATCTTCTTCTCCAGTTCCACTGAATGGATTGAAAAACTAATTGTATCTATGTGATCTAGAAGGATGTATGATTCAAGTTTGTTCATTTCGTTAAAATCCGACAACTAATTTTTGACGCGTTTTTGACGTCTTTTCGGACTTAGTCAGAAATGCACATTTTTGCGCTTTTTCTTTAAATAACTCAATAAGTGTATGATTTTACACACTCATTTACTACATATTTATCATATTTAACTTACTTAATGCTTTGATATGTATTTTATGCTTAAATTTTATTTTTTTGATTTTTTATGAATTTTTTTCTTATGTAAAAAGGAAGGGGGGGGGGTGATTTTCATACATTTTCTGCTTCTTTTCTATAACCACTCTTCAGATTGTCATGACAATTTGTAGGTATGAGGTACTCATGCATGGTACCCTACAAGTGAAAGAATTTTGTCCAGATATCCACTTTTGGATTTTTAAGGAATATTTTTTAAGATTGTACATAGGTATAATGTATGTTTTCTTACCAAAAAAGAAAAGAAATTCTCAAATCGCACCGGGTTATACACATTGATACTACTTTTGAATGAAGAAATTTTATTTGAATCACAAAAAAAAAATTCCGTAAAGATTAAAAGTACACAACTTTTTAAATATTTTTTCAAAGCCATGCACCTGGTTCCGGACCGGAATTATTCGAATTTTATGATCTGAGGACCCATTTTCACACGTATTCTTCCACACATTTAGATGGTAAACAAAGACGCCATGTTTCTTGTGTTACAAATTTGATTGGTTCAATACCTCCCCGCCCCCTTTCACACGTATTCTTCCACACATGTAGATGCCTCACACACTTTAAAACTATATTCAAAATTTTATTTCATCTATCTAGTAAACAATCACGGGAAGACAATTCAAAAGATAAACATTGTGTGTATTTTCCACCAATTGTTGAAAATAATACGAAAATAATCGGAACTATTTGACAGGACAATGACCTAGATATGCATTAATTCATCTTCGTCCCCAAGGCGCATCGTATTCCGCTAGGCGCTTCATTGCAATACAAACCGCAAAGCAGTACTGCGATATGTTTCAGGAGATACAGTGCAAACGGAATAGATTTTTATACTTGGAACACTTTCATAATCTGTATCTGTATCTGTATGGGTACGTTGAATTACCAATACTGGCTTGTGATCAACGGAATGAGAGAGCGCATAAACTTACTTAATCGCGCTTCAGGCTGAATCTAAAGCCTTCCACAGTCCTTGACAGCACTTGATGGTTATCCAGTTCGGATCGTTCCACTCTGTGACTGTACGTATGAAGAATGAGTTCTTCCTGATGACGGAATTACATGTAGGTATGTTAAAGCAGCGAGTATGGTTTGAGCTATGAACAACGTTCATAATGGTTATCATTCATGTACTTGGAACACTTGCATATACTTGTTATCATGTATAAAGTTGGCTCGAATTTCCTCTGTCTTAGACTCTCTTAGATGAAGTAATTTACGGACTGATTTCTTGAAGAAACGTCTAATGAGTAATCTCTTCCTCTGGATTTTGAGAATGCATAGGACATTTAATATCTGAAATTCTTGAAAATAAATAATTCCGTTCAGAGTTCCTGAAATCTTCCAATGAAATGTTGGACCACAGAAGCTGTTGTTTTAATAGAGAAAATAAATTATTATTCACAACCTTAAGCCACTGTTTTCGTCATCTTGTATGTATAATATTTCTAAGAGGAACACAGAGGCCTGAGGTTGTGAATAATAAAACATTTTCTCTCATAAAACGACAGGATCCTGTGTTAAGACATTTGGGAATTTTTATCTGTTCAAATAATAGATACATAATGAGTTT
Organism: Pinctada fucata; assembly: GCA_028142955.1. NCBI lineage: Eukaryota > Metazoa > Mollusca > Bivalvia > Pterioida > Pteriidae > Pinctada > Pinctada fucata. Next base: position 1,713,486 of record AP027110.1, on the reverse strand, counting down.
TTATCAGACCAAATAACTTCTTGTCGGCAAATCCAATGCAACCGATACATTTCATGAACTCTCTCCGCTAACAACTTGCCCGTGTAACAGACCTATGATGAGGTAAAACAATTAGTTAACAGTAAATAACGATGTCGTAGGTCTGCTAGTTGGACAAGCTTAACAATTTCATGGGCCTTTTAATTTGTTTCAAACTGCGAAACCTTAGAGAAACCACTTGAGTTGTTGAACAGCGTATGCTGAAATGCGACGCTCCTTCTCGCCTGTTGAAATATGCATAGGCGTCGCATTTCAGCATATTTACTGAAAATTATTTGTTCAAGTGGCTTCACTGGGTCATGAGGTTTGATACAACATACACTGCTTTTTTGGAAAACAAACTGGCACAATTTCTGCACAACTCACTTGAATTGATGAATATTGGATCAAAACGATTTTAACTGTACGTTTCATGTATTTGAGATGAAATCAATACTATTCAAAAGCATAATTCATAGATTTCAGTGAATAAAGGCAAAACCGAAAAATCTTTGTTTTTTATGCCCCTGGAATAAAAGATTCGGGAGCATAAAGTTTTTGGCCTGTCCGTCTGTCTGTTTGTCTGTCTGTTTTCCAAAAAACTTTAACATTGGGCATAACTTTTGAATGGAAGCTGGTGATAGAGGTTTCATATTTCACATGTGTATTTACCAAAATTTTTGACCTCATGACCATAACCTTGACCTTTCACGTACTTCTCAAAAACTTTAACATTGGGCATAACTATTGAATGGTTATAGTGATAGGGCTTTCATATTGTACATGTGTATTCCTTGTGACAAGATCTTTCCATTGATACCAATATTACGCTGACCCTGACCTCTCACATACTTAACAGAAAATGGTGTTTATACTAACAAAGATGCCGCCGGGGGCATTCTCGTTTCACAAACACAGGCTTTATAATTTCTGGCATGCTAGCTATCAATAATGAAAGGTTTTGTGTTCAATTTTAAATAAACTTAATTTGTGAAATCATTTCATTGTTTTATTCTTTTTCTGCTGCACATTTATGTGGAATTTTACAATATGATTTTATTTTTGATGTTGCATAATTGAACTATACTAGCTGGGCATATGACGTTGGACCACTTTATCCGTTTTTTTTTTAAATCAGTAAAAAAGTTATTGTTTTGAAATGTGACTATTTTTTTCTTTTTTGTACCTTTAAAGGTTGTCTGAAAAAAAAACACTTCTCTGCATCCGGCAAAAATCATTTTAGAAAGGTTGTGGGCTAAAATCCTGGTACTGGCACTATCAGTATTCAATGTCAGTATGTCAGTTAGAGCGTGCATGGGTATCAGGTGAGCGTTGTGCCCCCTGGGGCTCTTGTTAGTGTACATTACTAAACTGTTGCTTATAGATATATGGTTCATTTGAATATGGGGGTGGGGGGCGGCTTGTTTTAATTTGTTTTTTGTTGACGGGGTAAGATTTTTTTTTCGCTCCGGACTGGGGCAAAATTTTTTTTTCTTACAAAGTTGGAACATAGAGTTTTTTTATCTATAGAATTACATGTATATAATACTAGTAAATCTGTAATGAACAGGCAAAATTATATGTGTAAGAGAAAGCTTTGGCGAGCGGAAATTATTTTAGTATTTCGTGTAATAATTCGATTTAGAGGAAACAGTGAATATTATCATTTAAGAGCAATATTTTGCTTTGAATGAAATCTTTTTAAATTACAGGGATAATATAGGAAAATTTGTGTTATTTTGGCCAAAATACAAGGAAAATATGCATATTCAACGGATGGAAAACTTGCTCTTTATTAGACCAAGGTATATGTTGTCTCTTTCTGATATGAGAATCGCCAGAAGATCCATAATCACGGTCGGACGATTCAAACGGGATACGCGTAATTTAATTTCATTTTTCAAAGACATGCGTAATTAATTAGAATAGAAGTGCGAAACTTATTTTGATATACTCCGTTTTTTTTTCGCAAAATATTAAAGGCATGAGACGATTTGATAGAACTATGATTAACAATTTATTTTGTATTCTAAGGCTTTTCCTGTGTTTAATGTACAATGTTAACAGCAAATAAAGAACAACGATACGTATGTAGACGAGGGAACTCTCCGAACGCAGAATATATTCGATAACCTAAGACAATCGAAAAAGTATTATTGTTTCTGAATTTTTATATCCACATTCAACGTTATCGATAAAAATGTCTAGAGAACATGTAGGTGTAATATACCTCTCTCTCTCTCTCTCTCTCTCTCTCTCTCTCTCTCTCTCTCTCTCTCTCTCTCTCTCTCTCTCTCTCTCTCTCTGTCTCACACACACACACACACCCCAAGCATTATAGAAGATCCTGACGATAATCTCAACAGCACTCACAATAGAGCACAAAATTAAGCATCGACGGACCCCTAGCAAGCTAGAGGTGGGACCAGGGGCCCGGGAGGAGTAAGCATCCCCTGTTGGCTAGCCGCACCCGCCGTCGATGGTTAAGCACGAAAATGAAAACAATATGTAAACTTCATGCACTGTCTGACGTTATGTCTATATAGAAAGTGCTATGGCGACAATGTCGGGGAAATATATTCAAAACACTTACTGTCAAACCCCTCGAGGGGAACCTTTTTACGAGCTCCACACGGCAAAGGGCATAAGTGTGACACAAATGAGATAGAGAAGATCCTGACGATAATCTCACCAGCACTCACAATAGAGCACAAAATTAAGCATTGACGGACCCCTAGCAAATGTTTAACGCCTTCAAATTCATTAGCATCATTTAAGAGCAGATAAATTTACAGCATGGACCAGACATGCACGTTTCGGGTAATAAACCCTTGTCAGTGATCCTCAATCTTAACGATGTAGTATGACCAAGCTAGAGGACCAGGTGCCCGGGTTGAGTAAGTATCCCCTGTTGGCTAGCCGCAACCGCCGTCGATGGTTAAGCAGGAAAATGAAAACAATATATAAATTTCATGCACTGTCTGACGTTATGTCTATATAGAAAGTGCTATGGCGACAATGTCAGGGAAATACATTCAAAACACTTACTGTCAAACCCCTCGCGGGGAACTTTTTTACGAGCTCCACACGGCAAAGGGCATAAATGTTTAGTTTGTCGAAAAACGCTGTACGCCGTGCAAGTTTATTTTTATCCTTCATAGGAAGTGTTTTCTTTAATTTGCGGAGCCCCCCCCCCCCGACCGGGTTATCAATATTTTTGTTTGAGTCCATGGGATTACATGATTCGATTTTTTGGATGATTAATGCGTTCTCTTTTATAAAGTCTTCCTCTCTTATGACGCATATCAGCAGTGAGATGCCCGTACGTCTTCAATAAGGCAGTCGCACGAAAAAAAGTATGTTGTCTAAACACTACGAACTCTTTAATCTATAATATTTCGTGCCGCAGTCTGGACTGCTGTCCCGAACAGTTATATGGTGCAGCCGCACGGCGTGCAGGATCGCAGAGACTGTATGGCTGCGGCAAGGCTAATGTGAAAGAGCCTTATTTAAGTTTTCCTTTAAAAGATTAATTATTTGTCGGAAAAAAATGTATGAAAAAAGATGATAGCTGATGATTTTGTTTTCGATATATACCCTTACTCATGTAAAGTTCCTGTATTGTATCCATATTTTAAATAAATGAGAGAACTGATGAAATTGTGTACGCACAAAAGGATCATGTAAACAGGAATATTTAGAATTGTCTGATGGAGTTCAAAATTTCAAATGTTTGCAGACATAACGCTGCTAAAAGAAATAAAGGAAAAAAATATTAAGAATAAAGATAAGGCGGAAGAGATAAAACAAGTTCGTGGCGATTAATCATTTTTATCATTATTTTTTTTTTTTTTGTTAATAGATAGAAATCTAGAGACGAATCACAGTAGATAGTGCAATTACTGCTAAAGTTCTATTTTCCATGTTTCAGTGTATTTCGGGCGTATACCTTGATTTTCTGTCGAAACGAAAAAAAAATAATACCTATAAAACGGAAGAGTTGAAACCATGTACCTTCTTGAAGAAAATTTAAAATCAATTTATTATGCACAAGACACGTGTTTTGGATTGATATTAAATCTCAATGACAAAGTTTCTGAAATAGCAAAATAATATAAATGCTGTCAAATTGATAAAAAAAAAAACATAACAAAGCTTCCTGGCAACAGTGCTGGAAAGAAGTAATTAATACACTTAACAAACATCAAATCACGGGGAACGAGTTTAACTGCTCCACGCTGCAAAATGAAATAAGTGTTTATTTAAATAATACGGAATTATTTTGCCTCGGACCAGTTCGAACCAATCAGAGCGCGTAAATCGCGTCACGTGCACGCCGTCTAAATTTTTATGAACCGTCAACAATTCCGTCATTGCCGTATAAATGCATTCGCACGTAAAGGGAGTCGTGAAACAGATTGTGGTCCTCGACAAAATAAAACAGTTATTAGGTTTGGTTCTGACCGTCCACATAGATTTGTCGGGTTCGCCTTGCCTTCTATGGACTTGATCAATCCGACAAATCTCTGTAGACGGTCAGTAACAAACCTAATAACTAATAGTGTTCCAATCTTAAACCTTCTTGAAGAAAATTTCAAATCAATTTATTATGCACCAGACACGTGTTTTGGATGGATATTAAATTCTCAAACAGTATTCATTTTGCTTCCAGCCAAAGTGATTTTCAGACGTCACCAATTCAATTTAGTAGCGCCCTTCGGTCTTATATTTTTAAAATTTATGCATTTACTGAGAAAAGAGTATGATCTTCAGCATGACCGTCCTGCACTCACCAAGCGAAACAAACCCACAAGAAAGTAATACGTAGGTTAAAGAAGATCCTGACGATAATCTCAACAGCACTCACAAAAAAAACCAAATTGAGCATCGACGGACCCCTAGCAAGCTAGAGGTGGGACCAGGTGCCCGGGAGGAGTAAGCATCCCCTGTTGGCTAGCCGCACCCGCCGTCGATGTTCATGCACGGAAATAAGAATATATTAAATACATGCACTGTCTGTGGTTCTTTCTATACAGAAAGTGACATCAGACAAAACTACAAACCACAAAAAACACACGACAATAATTACCAGAACATCATACAAGACAATCGAAACAGACGTACAGAAACATCAAATACCAATAACAACTCATAAAAGGAAGAAGACCAATGTGCATCCGGCACCGAGGTGCTTTTCACTAGCTAAAGATCATAATGATTTTCTTGTTTACGAGCACTTCAAACTTCTTCTCCTTTTGAAAAAAATCATTTATGATTGATTTGTTTTGTTCTCGATACAACTTAGTTTATGGATTATGATGAGGAATCTTTTGAAGTTGAAAGTGTGTGAGTATTTTAATTCCAAATTTTGATAAAATGATTGCTCTTAAGTGTTCCGAATGATATATACCGTACATATACATGTGAACTTTTCGTAAGAGTCTAGATATACACAATGATACCAATAAATATTCTATAATTTTCTTCAAAAAATTCAAGAGACTGAAAATAACAAACGCCAAATTTAAACCGGTTTCATTGGTATCATCAGGAGTTTTATGGTAATAATGTACTGCTTGAATGTTAGCAAAACTCCTATTTTAGATGAAAACATTTGAGCTAAGGCAATCACATGCTCTCGAATTGCTCGTCTTATTTGTGAAGAATCTTTTGATGAAAAGGGATTGATCATCAGCATGACCAACCTGCAATCACCCAGTGAATGCAATCACCAAGAAAGTGACACATAGATGACATCATACAAACTCCAAATCCCCAAAAAAAACCACAACAATATTCACTAGAACATCATACAAATCATTCGTAACAGACGTACGGAAACATTAAACATTGATGACAACACAGAAATGGAAGGAGACCAATGTGCACCCGGCGCCGGCTTTGGACGGCCATCTGCTTTGAGCAAATGGTGTGGTTATCCGGATTACAAGAAACCGTCTTCATGGATCCTGCAAAAGCTGAACAATATATACGTAAAAAATATGTGGCCTATATATAATAGCCAGCTCTGACCATGTCTCTATGTCTAACTACTATCAAGGGTACTCGCAATACTTGCTCTACATTTTATATTCACAAGTCAATGGTGGTTGGTCGTTATGGACTGACTGGTCAGCGTGCAGCAGATCATGCAATAGCGTTCAAACGAGAACGAGGACATGCACCAATCCAGTCCCTAAAAATGGTGGTGGTTCATGCCAGGGTTCTGCAAAAGAAACAAAACGATGCACATTTGATTGTGGTGGCAAGTATATTTTGATTTCAAATATTTTTGTATTTCATAACATACTTTAATTTCATCTTTGATAAGAACGTGGTCTCGAACTCGGAAACAGTTGTAGCAACCACGTCAAAACCGAAGTACAACAATAGAATCTTCTTTATCTCACTAGAATTACCATAAGACTACATCAAAACCCTCAACAAATAAGACTTTACATAAATCAACGATCCTTGTTGGTTAGAGGTACTGACTGAGAGCGGTCATCTACAATATAAGTGGTGCAGTTATTCGGACTAAGTGCGCAGAACTGATTACCAAGTACGGTCTCGAGAACGTACAATTTTTTGTGTGAGATATGTTAGTAGTCACACCATTGAGAGACAATCTTATTTCTCTTTCTAAATCGTGTCGTTTCCGAAAACATGTTGCTCGAAAAGATGCTGAATTTTCCGGCAACTGAATACTTTTTGAACTGTGGAAGCCTTAATGGTTGAAGATTTCATAATGACAAATATGGATAATGACCATACAAAATCAGGATAAAACAGGAACCAAAGCAAACAAAATTAAAAACCACCATATGAAAAGAAGCGAACTCCCGATATGAGAGTGAGACCAGGTGCCCAGGAAGAGTAAGCATCTCCTGCTTGCATGGAGATAAGTTTCATAATAATGCGGAAGGGATCAAACGCTATACCTTCTTAAAGAAAATTTCAAACATTGTTTTTATGCACCAGACAAGTGTTTCTGATTTTAAACGAATTCAAATTCAAGAGCAGCATTTAAGAACAGATAGATTCGCAACATGGCCCAGACCCCTCGTCAGTTATCCTCAATCTAAACAATGTAATATTGCCAAAGAGGGAGAAATTTATTAGGTCGAAAAACGTAGCAGGATGGTTTGGTTATGATGCTACAGAACCGATTTAATGTTCCGAAACTAAAGTTGATATGTTATAACGTTATCAAATAATTATGGTGTTGTTGGCCGTTTTATCAGCTGGTACAAAGGCATATTTATCACGTAATTTACTTCACTTTGATTTGAAATATCTTTAAGATTTGGAACTTGGATTTTGAAAGAGATGAGAGTTTTTATGTTACGTTATCTCTTCCAATATCCGTAATATCTAAAATGAAGTTTGTCCAGCCATTCAGAGCATTCGATTCGGCTCCATCTGATTAACACCATCTTCTCGTTTAGTTATCTAAGTAATCCTTTAGCACTTCGAAGCATTTGATGAAATCTATCTTGGATATGGTTCTATACAAAGGTCCTATTTTAAGAAGCCATCGGAGCTGCCTGTCTTGGATAATTGAAAAGTCACCTGTAGACTGGGTCTTGATATTCTGTCCTATCTGAAAGTTGGTCAGTTTTCTCGGGTGATTGATATTAAGTTCGCTTCAGCCAGCAGAGCACAGACTGTTATACGCATGCCATAGAATTGTTTTGATCCATTAACATAGAATCTGTGTTACAAGAAGCCGCTGCGTTTAACTATCTTCTATGTGATGTCACCTTACAGTGAAAAGTTTTATATTTATAAAACAATTGTGTGTCTATGGAGACCTCTGTGTATCCGGATAAATGGGAGGGTTGTGCGCACGTAATCCGGATAACCACACCATTTGCTAATAACAGATGGCCGTCCAAAGTCGGCGCCGTGTGCACATTGGTCTCCTTCCTTTTATGTGTTGTAATCAATGTTTGATGTATCTGTACGTCTGTTTTCCCTGGCTTGACGGTGATGTTCCTAGATTACCGTCTTATGGTATCTACATTTCGCAGCTCATCCGGTATGCTAGAGCATGTACTGATGTTTTGGATTTTCATGATAGAAATTTACAAATAACAAAGAAACTTTTAGGTCAAGGTTTTCGCTTTCACAAACTTGTCAAGACATTCTGAAAATTTTACAAAAATTATTGTCGACTACTTTTGACATTCGGACCAATACAAGCAACAGAGTATATTACTTTGGGTATTTCGCAACCTGCATTTTATGGTGACATGATCAACAAAATTAGAAGGATCAAAGGTAGACAGAATTACTATCGAAAATGCGTCAGAATCATCAAACGCCTCTTATACCGTGGATATGATCCTAATGTCACCAGACGGACACTAGGCTTGGTACTTGACCAATCTACAGTCTTGTACCAGCGCATCCTTAATACTTGCACGCTGACTGACTGTGACGACGGGACTCCATGACGGGCCCTGTCCAAACCTCTTTAGAGAAGACAGGGCCCCGACCACCTGTCCTCTCTGAATGTCAGTCGGACTCCTCGGGTGATAACATACATTAGCTCGCTACAGCCGGCAGAGCACAGGTCGCATCACGCATGCCCTCTTTTTATATCAATTTACATATTCATCTGTGTTGCTTGGGCCCCTGCGTCTTGCGGTCTTGTTTGTGTGTGGTCATCTGACAGTGAGGAGGTTGTTTTACACCACAATTGTACGTTCTTCGAGACCTCTGGGTGGGAGGGTTGTGCGCACGTAATCCAGGATAACCACACCGTCTGCTACTGACGAGGCAGATGGCCGTCCTAAGTCGGCACCGTTTGCCCATTGGTCTCGTTGGTTTATGTGTAGTCATTTGTGTTTTATGTTTTTCTGTGATTTGACGTTCATTGTACTACTGCGTCTCTTTCTGTGTGTGTCATTTTTGTGTTTTACAGTGGGTGTTTTGGGAGGTTGCTGTTGATGCTGCAACTAGGTGTTGTTGGAGATCCCCTCCTTTCTTTTATATCTACACTTATTTCGTGTTGCAGTGTGGAGTTGGTGATACAATTCCCCGCGACCCGATGTTTGAAGTGTTTTATTTCCAAATCGTTCTCTAACTTGACTGTGTTGTAGTATCTTCTACGCAGGATCTAAATTCACCTTTCTATCCTCGATTATTTCATTATGGCATTTCTAAGGTCACCTCGTATTAAATTAAAACCTTTGAGATTACCCTCTGTCACTACAGTCACGTTACCATCATCGACATTTAACAGTAATCAACTTTTTACCTCACCCAGAGTACATCTATCACCTCTTAAATTTATACCCCGTAGACGTATTACACCTACTACTCCATCTGCAGGCTTTACATTTAACAACAAACACAGAGGGTTCTCAACCATTCGCCAGTGCAATGGAAAGAGATGTTCCATTTGTCCGCTTATCAATTGCAATTCCACGATTACATCTAGTGTTAATGGGCATACGTTTAAGATCGAGATTGATAGCGACGTTGATTGATCGTATCAAGATGTCATTTATGTTATTACATGAAACGCCAGGGGATGTGGCGCCCAATATCTAGGGGAAACAGACCAGTCCTTAAAATCTCGTTTTCGAAATCATTCATATCAGATAAGAAACTCGCGTCACAAAAAGCACAGAAATTTCCTGTACCATCACTTCTTTAAATATAAACATTCAATTTCGGATTTAAGTATTACTCCAGTTCAGTCTTTCCCATAACTCAAAAATCTAAGTAAAACTGAAATTAAAAAACGCCGACTACAAGCTGAACTTGCCTGGATCACTAAATTACAAACTGCGTACCCCCTTGGTTTAAACGATCAAATTTACGGACAAGGAAATATTTCCTCGACCTCGACAAAGATCAATGTCTTTTCAATCCGCCCTGACGCTAAACGAAAGTTTAGGTCACACGGAAAAAGGCGAAACAGAAACCTTAGAAACAGAGCTAGAATACATCGTACCCTCAGAGATCTACTTATAATTGCACGAAACGGCGGCAGACATGAACTGCTTCATGCTCCCTCATCAATACCAGCAGTTCAATTGAAATCTATCTTGGATGAAGCAGAGGTTGCATTCTTAAGAAATACTGATTGATTCAAACTTAATATCATTGTTGCATTCGCACAGAATAAACTTTTTCCTGTCATTAAAAACATTCCCCTTAGAAGACGATTCATAAAAATTCCATTTATTAACAAAGGTTTCGATCTTCTTAACATCTCTAATATTTTTCGGGATCATCGCGTCCAAAGTGCTATTCCTCAATATTTTGAGAATTTTGAACCTCCTCTTATTTGTTACAAGTATAAAAAACCTATTCGAAATTTCGTATTTAACTACAATAAAGTAACATCAGATCCTAAAATTCTTGAATCAAGTCCTACTTCTTGAGAATGTGCAACTTCTGAATACCTTTATAAACCAGCTTGCCATATTGTAACAGGTGACTTTTCAATTATCCAGGACAGGCAGCTCCGCAATCTTCTCAAGAAAGGACCTAAGTACAGAATTCCATCCAAGATAGATTTTATCAAATGTCGCGAAGAACTAAAGGAAGCCTTAGATAACTACACAAAAAGATGGTGTAAATCGGAAGGGGTCGAATCACATTCTCTGAATGACTGGAAGAACCTCATATTGGATATTACCGATATTCGAATAGATAACTTCCACAAAAATCCTCATCTTTTCGAAAATCCAAGTTCTAAATCTGAAAGATATTTCAAATCCAAATTACGCAATTTACATGAAAAATATGTCTTCGCTCCTGCAGACAAAGCAGCCAACAACACCATAATCATTTGAAAACGTTACTACATATCAACTTTGGTTTCGGAACTTTCGTCTACAAACACTTATATCAAAAGCAATGAAAGTTTTCCTAACATTTTGAACAAACACAACAGTGAAATTTCTTCATTCAAGATCCCTATTTCTAAACTGGATCTTCCTACACTATACTGCATACCAAAATTGCACAAGTCTCCTTACAAATTTCGATACATTGCTAATTCTAGCAACTGCTCAACTACAATTTTGTCTAGAAATCTGACGTCAGCACTCACAGTGAAAAGGAACACGTTGCAAAATATTGTGAAACTGTTCTAAACAGGAATGATGCAAACTTATTTTGGTCTATTAAAAATTCAGGGGATGTGATTGACATCGAGAAATTTTCAAGCCAACTCGATTTCTTCGTACGACTTTTCAAATATGTACACCACGCTTCCTCACGATAAGATTAATGATCAATTGTCCAAACTCATTAAATGGTGCTTTAACCGAGAGGGTAAAACTTATATTTGTACATCTGAATCAAAGGGTTTCTTTTCCAATACAGAATACAAATCATATAAATCATGGACATGTAGTGACCTTTGTATTGCCTTGTCCTTTCTTTTGGACAACATTTATGTAAGATTTGGTGAGAATCTCTACAAGCAGGTTGTAGGGATCCCTATGGGTACTAATTGTGCGCCTCTTGTTGCAGATTTATTTTTATTCACGTATGAAAAAGAATTTATCCAAAATCTTCAAAAACAAAGAAAACATGATGATGTGAAATGTTTCAATGGTACTTCTAGGTACCTGGATGATATCCTTACTATCGACAATCCTGTTTTTGAAAAGTATAAACATGTCATTTATCCACAGGAACTGACTCTAAACAAGGCGAACGTCACAAACACAGAAACACCATTTTTGGACCTGAATATCAAAATTATTAATGGAGAGATTCATACATGGGTGTATGACAAAAGAGATGACTTTGGATTCAATATAGTAAATTTTCCCTGGCTTGACGGTGATGTTCCTAGATTACCGTCTTATGGTATCTACATTTCGCAGCTCATCCGGTATGCTAGAGCATGTACTGATGTTTTGGATTTTCATGATAGAAATTTACAAATAACAAAGAAACTTTTAGGTCAAGGTTTTCGCTTTCACAAACTTGTCAAGACATTCTGGAAATTTTACAAAAATTATTGTCAACTACTTTTGAAATTCGGACCCATACAAGCAACAGAGTATATTACTTTGGGTATTTCGCAACCTGCATTTTATGGTGACATGATCAACAAAATTAGAAGGATCAAAGGTAGACAGAAGTACTATCGAAAATGCGTCAGAATCATCAAACGCCTCTTATACCGTGGATATGATCCTAATGTCACCAGACGGACACTAGGCTTGGTACTTGACCAATCTACAGTCTTGTACCAGCGCATCCTTAATACTTGCACGCTGACTGACTGTGACGACGGGACTCCATGACGGGCCCTGTCCAAACCTCTTTAGAGAAGACAGGGCCCCGACCACCTGTCCTCTCTGAATGTCAGTCGGACTCCTCGGGTGATAACATACATTAGCTCGCTATCAATTTACATATTCATCTGTGTTGCTTGGGCCCCTGCGTCTTGCGGTCTTGTTTGTGTGTGGTCATCTGACAGTGAGGAGGTTGTTTTACACCACAATTGTACGTTCTTCGAGACCTCTGGGTAATCGGAATAGTGGGAGGGTTGTGCGCACGTAATCCAGGATAACCACACCGTCTGCTACTGACGAGGCAGATGGCCGTCCTAAGTCGGCACCGTTTGCCCATTGGTCTCGTTGGTTTATGTGTAGTAATTTGTGTTTTATGTTTTTCTGTGATTTGACGTTCATTGTACTACTGCGTCTCTTTCTGTGCGTGTCATTTTTGTGTTTTACAGTGGGTGTTTTGGGAGGTTGCTGTTGATGCTGCGACTAGGTGTTGTTGGAGATCCCCTCCTTTCCTTTACGATTGTTTTGTATGATGTTCTAGTGAATATTGTTGTGTTTTTTTGCGATTTGTAGTTTTGTATGATGTCATTTATGTTCACTTTCTTTTGGGTTTGTTTTGCTGGGTGAGTGCAGGGTGGTCATGCTGGAGATAATTCCCTTTCCTGTAACAACATGACCAGCTGGTTGGTAAAGATATTTAGAGGTTGCACATTCTCAAGACGCAGGACATGGTTCAAGTATTTCAGGAACCGATTTAACTTTATTGTAGTTGAAAACAAAATTACGAATAGGTTTCTTACACTTGTAACAAATAAGAGGTGGTTCTAAATTTTCAATATTGAGGAATGGTACTTTGTACGCGATGATCCCGAATGAATCAGAGATGTTAAGAAGATCACAACCCTTGTTAATAAACGGGAGTTTTATGAATTGTCTTTCAGTGGAGGTAATTTTTATGAATAGATAGATTTTATACTGTGTGGATGAGACAATGATATTAAGTCGGAATCAGTCAATGTTCTTAGGAATGCAACCTCTGATTCATCCAAGATAGATTTATTTTCATAACTGGCAATGACGATAGAGCGTGTAAGAGCTCATTTCTTCCTACATTGTGTACTTTGATAAGTAAATCGTTAAGAGAGTGATGTACACTGTATTTTTTTTTTATTTGTCGGTTTCGTCTTTTCCCGTGGGACCTAGGTTTTCGTTCAGCATTTGGGCGGATTGAAAATAAATTGATATTTGTGGAGGCTGAGGAAATGTTTCCTTGACCATAGATTTGATTCTTTTTACCAAGAGCGTACGTAGTCTGAAGTTTAGTGATTCAGGCAAGTTCAGCTTTCTTTTTGAATTTCGGTCTTACTTTCAATTTTTTTTTTTTTTGGAAAATACTGAACTGGGGTTATAGTGATATCCGAAATAGAATGGTTATATTTAACAAAGTGATTATAAAGAAAGTTTCTGTGCACGAGGTTCTGATCTTATTCGAATTATTTTTAAAACGAGATTCTCCCCTACATATTGTGCGCCACATACCCCTTGCGTTTCAAGTTATAACGTAAATAAGATCTTGAAATGATCAGTCTATGTCTTTGTAAACCTCGATATTGAAAGTAGCATCAATAGCATAATTTAAGAAAATATAAATTTGCAGCATGTAGACATGCACGTTTCGGGTACTTAATCAGTGATCCTCAATCAAAACAATGTAATTTGGCCAAAGAGTGTGAAAATGATCATGTCTAAAAATGTACAGAATAAAACGTAGCAGGATGGGTGGGACATCATGCTACAAGACCTATGTTTTAGAAATTTCAAGATTTTTTATAGAGATTTTTAACTTTTATTTTATTAAATCCTCATCAGTGATGCTTCGAGCCAAAGTCCTTTTCATAAGCCGCCAAGATTCACTTCAGTAGCGCCATCTGGTTGTATTTTTTTTTATCAATTTGTGTATTAACTTTACAGAGCGTATGCGGCTCTCCATTAGGGTCGATAAAATTGTATATCCAATTAAAATTAATGTACAAAATAGCCTTGGAGGGATGGTGCTAAGATGTTTATCTCTTTTAATTTCGATAACATTTTGGATGAAATGAGATGTTTTCGAAATAGCCAATTAATTCATATAATGTCGAATTGATGAAGTGCAAAAAAAACTTCTTTCATGCGACAAAGCTGGAAAGAATTAACAAATCCACTTAAAAACATCCAATATCACGGGGAACGAGTTTAATTGCTCCACACTGTAACAGGACATAGATAATTATATCAATAATGTGGAAGTGTTCCAACTCTATACCTTCTTGAAGAAAAATTTCAAACTAATTTATAATGCACCAGACACGTGTTTGGAATATCAATTACTCATCAGTGATGCTTCCAGCCAAAGTTCTTTTGAAGAGCCGCCCAAATTCATTTCGCCAGAGCTCTCTGGTTTTATGTTTAGAAGTTAGATTTGTGTATTTACTATACTGAGACTACACGGTTCCAAATTTCCTGTAAGGTCGATTCAGTAGCATATCCAAATCAAATCCATGTTCAAAATAGCAAGATCTGTTTGCGAACGTGCGCAAATAAAGGTATCCCAAAACCCCTAACAGATGCAGTAAAACAATCAAAAGACCACCAATATTAGCTTAAGATAACATCATCAAATAAATATAATCTTTAATAAACAAGGTTTGTTTGACCCGTTTATTTCGAAGAAAAATATATATAAGGATTTTCATTCAGATTTCTTTGCAGTTTATGATATTCCTTAAAACATGATAAATACTTTGAGATTGAGATCTTTTATACAGGTTGCATAAAAATGACATTGTGTGATGTATAGAAATATAATTCAAACAGAATCGATGGTATCATAAGTAATGAAAAAGTAGAAAAATGTGTATTCACTTTCTTTGATATGACGTCGTTGCACCGCAGATCACAGTGGAACAAGCAGGCATAGCTCGAGAAAAATAAGCAACCAAACAGATTGAAGCACAGAGAGAAATATCTACAAATGAAAACGAATAATCGCGATGGAAAATCACTTATTGGATTATTTTTCCAATTTATGAATAAATATTCCTTTCAAACAGGTCAGTTCGGGAACAAATTTATTCTAAGCTTTCCTGAAGGCTATACCAATACAACAGAAATACAGTTATTGATAGTATCCCTTGATGATGGAACGATTGATATAACATCGGATGAACCTGGTGTTGATAGAGTTGTAAACATCTCTTCCTACGATGGACTTTCTCTGTCTTTACCAATTACACTAGTGAAAGCAGGATCATATATTGAACGTAAAACTGTGACACTGGAGTCAAGTATTGAAATTGCTGTCTTTGTTGTTATCTTGCACTCATCAGGCTCTGGAGATGGATACATGGCGATATCAGAAGCAAGCCTCCAGAGGAAATATTTATACTTTTTTCTGGATATTAAGCCAATACTTTCAATTGTTTCCTTTCATAACGATACTGTAATTAGTTTAACAAGTGATTGGGGGAGAGGTATAAGTCTTAAGAGTTTGATTTCGAGGAGTCATGCAAATGTAAAGCTTGGACAAGCCGAAGTTTTACAAATAATGCCTTCGCCTTCGCCTTTATATAACTTTGGCAGAGGATATGTGATAGGCTCAAAACCGTTCATGCTTCTTCAAGGATCTTATGACGATGAAGTAAACCAAATAAACACAACAAGTTACATTGACTCTGTTTATACCGAATCAAACGTTCATATTATACCTTCGCTTGACAATGGAACGACGTCCTCCATTCAATGTAATAATGCAGAAACTGTAAAGCCGAATTGGTATAACCCTGATAGGAATGAAATTTACACTCACATCAGATATCCCCGATAAGTTAAGTATATAAAGACCGACGTTCCAACAAACTGCCATTACACAGGCCTCGGTTTCTCAGTAAATGTACCTCCTGTGTCCTCATACACAACATACTGTCGTTTCCTGACCCCTTACCAACAAAGGTTCACACATCATTCTGTTGTTCTCATCAAAACCGAGTACGAGTCGGAAGTAAAATTTATTGATATTGGAAATGGACATGATCTTTTGCCGAATGAAAAGGAAAGTGTAATGGCGGAAAAGGAATCTTACAGCGCACTTTACTACTCTATATCACCAGGGCAGTACGAGGTGTATAATGTCAATCCCAAAGCTACACTGGCAGTCATCTCTTATGGATTTGGCAAAGGAATTCAGGAAGCGTACGGATATCCTGTTTGTTTTAAGAAAATGTAATTTTCTGATATACTGATAAATGTTATCAGTACTATTCTTGAGTTTATTTTACAAGAAATAAAAAAAGAGATTAAGCTAATTGTTTGTCAATCATTTAGAGACGTAAAATAATTTTGGAAAAAGTATGTCTCAGTCCCAAGCCAAGTCACACTCCAATTTATCGGAAACACAGAGTTCTCTCGAGACATAATAAATAAAAATAAATTCTAAGATAAGACGGGAGGGGATGTCCATTCATACCCGGTTGCATTACAAATAACAAATATGGACAAAACCATATCCCTATTAAAAAGTACAAAATCGTTAATCGAAAAATCATCTAACCACGGGCATACAACAACTGGAGGGGATCTCCAACAACACCAGGTTGCAGCACCCACAGCAAAACCCCAAAACACCCAATGCAAAAACACAAAACAGACAAGCACAGAAAAAGACGCATAAGGGACAAGGAACGCCAACGCACAACACAGAAACATCAAACACAAAGGACTACACATAAACCAACGAGACCAATGGGCAACCGGTGCCGACTTAGGGCGGCCATCTGCCTGGGAAATAGCATAAGGTGTGGTAATCCTGGATTACGTGCGCACAACCCTCCCACTTTTCTGATTATCCAGAGGTCTCGAAGAACGTACAATTGTGGTGTAAAACAAACTCCCCACTGTCAGATGACTACACACAAACAAGACCGCAAAACGCAGGGGTCCAAGCAACACAGACAAAACCAGGATAAACCAAAACCAAGGCAATGGAACAGAAATAAAAAAAACCTACAACATGAAGAGAAGCGAACTCCCTACGAAGGAGCGAGATAATGTACCCAGGAAGAGTGAGCATCTCTTGCTTGCATGCAACACCCGTAACTTTTATTCGGTAGAAAGGTCAGAATCGTTTAATCGCAAAATTCGGTAGAAAGGTCACAATCATTAAATCCCACAATTCGGTAGAAAGGTCACAATCGGTAACTCCCACAGAGGAAGACAAACGTATAAACTGGTATGTCATGGCACAAAATGTCAACGTTAGAATATAATTTATGACTCCGGACAAGAGGACAAGAGCAACACAGAGAAGACGAGCACAGCAAGAGTAGAAAGAGAAGCATACGACATAGAAACATTTAACATAGAGCACTGCTCATAACCCAACGGGACTAATGGGTAACCGATGCCGAGTAAGGACGGTCATCTTCAAGCAAGTTGCAAATGGTGTGGTTATTTGGATTACGTGCGCACGACCCTCCTACTTTTCCGGTTGCAAAGGGTCTCGAAGAAGATAAAGAAGATCCTGACAGCAATCTCAACTGCACTCACAATAAAGCACCAAAGAGAGCAGTTCTTACAGTTTCAATTTGTACAATGAATATTCCAATGAGGAGAAAAAAGGTTAAATATTCTTATTAAAAAAACCAAACCCATGGTGCCCACTGATAATTTTTGTCAAAAAGATAAAAGTCTTGTACATTTTGTTGAAATTTGAACCAGTAGCTATGAAGAAGAAGTTGATTTTATATATTTACCACATTTTGTCAGATTAATCGGGAAATATACTTAAAAATGGGAAATAAGGAGGAGCCCCTTACTTATGTTTTGCGTTGTTGATGAGTTGAATAGTACCATGCTGAGTATCCCTCTGGTAATAGCAGGATCAGAACCATGGTATCAAAAACGTTTGATGAGTCTGACCTATTTTAGATTGAAATATCATCTGTCTATAGCTTTGATTTTCCTTATTTTGTTTATTATGTCACCATGAAATAAACTTCAAAGAAAGACTAATCAGTTATTCATTATCAAAGTCGAGAAGGAAAAATCATTTGAATTCCTGTTGGAATGGTTGCGAACCGCGGAATGAATAACATTCCGAAGTGAGATCAGGTACCCGGGGAGAGTCAGTGTCTCCTGGCAGGGAATATATTATGAAATGAATAATGAAATTATGAAATAAACCATCAAATATTATAAACAAGAGGCCCAAGGGGACCACATCGCTCACCTGAGTTGCAAACAAAAGAATGATAGTGGACCATTTTGTAGCGGACCTTGAGTACTTGCTTCCTGTAAGGTTTCGTTAAATTCTGTGTAGCCGTTTCAGAGGAGAAGTGGAAAATGTGTCATTCAATCAAGGCCCTGGTTTTCAATATGTGTTGAGCTATCGGCACGAAAAACACAAAATTGGTAAAGACCTTGAGTACTTGCTTCCTGTAAGGTATCGTGGAATTCGATGCAGCGGTTGCGTCAGTCACTCAGAGCCCTCGGCAACCATATGTTTTGACCGATCAGCACAATCAAAAACACAAACTTGGTAGAGGACCTGAAGTACTTGTCAATAAGGTTTCATGAAATTCTGTGCATCGGTTTGAGAGAAAAAGTTTAAAATGTGTCACCCAATCAGAGCCCTCTGCGGCCATTTTTGTTGACCGATCAGCACAAAAAACACAAACTTGGTAGCGGACTGCAAGTATTTGCTTCCTGCAAGGTTTCATGAAATTCTGTTTAGCGGTTGCAGAGGAGATGTCGAAAATGTGTCAACCAATCAGAGCTCTCGGCGGCCATATTTGTTGACAGATCTGCACGAAAAACACAAACTTCGTAGAGGACCTTGAGTTCATGCTCCCTGTAAGGTTTTATGAAATATCGTGCAGCGGTTGCAGAGGAGATGTCGAAAATATTAAAAGTTTACACCGGACGACGACAGACGACGGACACCGCTTCCCTAAGGTGAGCTTAAAACTATTAATACAAAAATGTCTTCAGCTCGTTAGAGCCGGCAGAGCACGGACTATATTTCGTACGCCTTCTGTTTTCTTTATCAATTTACAAATCCATCAATATGTCTCTTTGCGACAGATGTCTGTTTGTATGACAAATATGGATAATGACCATATCCAAATGCACAGTACAAAATCTATAATTTAGAAAATCACATACCGAAGGCATACAAAATTAGGACAAAAAAGAAGCGAAAGCAAACAGAGAAAAATCCTCATCTTACAGTAAGGAGAGTTAAACAATAGAGCAGAAAGAGAAGCAAAAAGGTCAAGGACCATTCACATAGCAACATCGCTCAAACACAAATTACTATCAAAAGCCCAACGAAACTGGGGGTCAATCGGTGCGTACGGCCATCTGTCACGTCGGTAGCAGTCGGTGTGGTTATCTGGATTACGTGCGCACAACCCTCCCACTTTTCCGATTACCCAGAGGTCCTGAAGAATGTACAATTGTGGTGTTAAATGATCTTCTCAATGTACCTAAAAACAGCATGACGCAGAAGACCAAGAAACACATTGATAGATATGTCAATGGATATAAAACAGAAGGCGTGCGAAAACAGTCCTTGATTTGCCCGCTGTAGTGAACCCAGAGATGACAGATTATCGTCATGTGTCATGTCTTCTCTAAAGAGGTTCTTACAGGGCCTGTCATTGAGTCCTGTTGTCACTGTCATTTAGAGAGAGAATGAGCTTGTACAAGGCGGTAGATTGGTCCAGTGACAATGACAAATATTGATAATGACCATATCTCAATACACAGCACAAAATCGATAAGTCAGAAAATCATAAACCGAAGGCATTCAAAATCAGGATAAAACATGAACCAACGCAAACAAAAGAAAACCTCAATCATATTAAAAGAAGCGAACTTCCAAAATGGGAGTGAGACCAGGTGCCCGGGAAGAGTAAGAATCCCCGGCTTGCATACAACAACCGTCACTTCCATTCGGTAGAATTGTCACATACAGTTACTTCCATTTCGGAAGATACAAGTATATTCGGTGGTTGGATGGTTCAAATGGTCTAAGACAGTATATCATCCACCATTCTGGTGAGTGGGACACCATAATGTATGGCGAGTTCCCTATATCGACCGTAGAAAACAAAGGAGAGGATCCCCAACAACACCAGGTTGCAGCACCCACAGCAAGACCCCAAAACACCTAGTGCATAAACACAGAGCAGAGACGCACAGAAAGAGACGGAAAGGGAAAAGAAACATCAACGCACAACACAGAAACATCAAACACACTACACATAAACCAACGAGACCAATGGGCAACAGGTTCCGACTTAGGACTGTCATCTGCCACGAAAATAGCAGAAGGTGTGATTATCCTCGATTACGTGCGCACAACCCTCCCACTTTTCCGATTACCCATAGGTATCGAAGAACGAATAATTTTGGTGTAAAACAACCTCCTCACTGTCAGATGACCGCACACAAACAAGACCGCAAAACGCAGGGGACCAAGCAACACAGATCAATATGTCAATGGATATAAAAAAGGGCGCAAGTAATGCAATCCATGCTCTGCTGGCTGTAGCGAGCTCATGTATGTTATCATCCGAGGAGTCCGACTGATATTCAGGAGGGTAGGTGGTCGGATCCAGGATCTAAAGAGGTTTGGATAGGGCCCGTCATGGAGACCCGTCGTCACAGTCTGAATGCAGGTTTTAAGAATGCGCTGGTACAGATTGTCGATTAGTGTAGATTGGTCAAGTACCAAACCTAGTGTCCGTCTGGTGACATTAGGATAACAGCCACGGTATATGAGGCGTTTGATGATACTGACGCATTTTCGATGGTTATGATGTCTATCTTTGATCCTTCTTTTTTTGTTCATTAAGTCACCATGCAATGCAGGCTGTAAAATACCCAAAGAAATATACTCTTTTGCTTGTATTGGTCCGAATTACAAAAGAACTTGACGATAATTTTTGTAAAATTTCCAGAAAATCTTTACTAGTTTGTGAAACGAAAACCTTTTTTCTAAAAGCGTTTTAGTAATTTGTAAAACTCCACTATGAAAATCCAAAACATCAGTACATTCTCTAGCACACCGGATGAGCTGTGAAATGTAGATACCATAGGACAGTAATCTAGGAACATCACCGTCAAGCCAAGGAATATTTACTATGTTGAATCCAAAATCATCTCTTCTGTGATACACACTTGTATGGATCTCTCCATTAACAATTTTGACATTAAGGTCTGTGTTTGTAACGTTTGCCTTGTTTAGAATCAATTCTGGTTGATAAATAACATTTTTAAACTTTTCAAAAACAGAGTTGTCGATAGTAAGAATATCATCCAGTTACCTAGAATACCAATGAAACATTTCACATCATCATTTTTTTCTTGCTTTTGAAGATTTTGGATGAATTCTTTTCCGTACGTGTGAAAAAATAAATCTGCAACAATAGGCGCACAGTAAGTACCCATAGAAATCCCTACAACCTGCTTGTAGAGGTTCTCGCCAAATCTTACATGAATGTTGTCCAAAAGGAAGGACAAGTCAATACACAAGTCACCACATGTCCATGATTTGCATGATTCGTATTCTGTGGCGGAAAAGAAACCCTTCGATTCAGATACCAATATAAGTTTTCCCCTGTCGATCAATACACCATTAATGAGTTTGGATAATCGATCATTTATTTTGTTGTGTGGAAGCGTGCTGTACATAATAAAAAGTCGTATGAAGAAATCGCATTTGCTTGAAAATTCCTTGATTTCATTATGTCAATCACATCCCCTGAATATTCAACATACCAAAATAGGTTTACACCATTCCTGTTCATGACAGTTTCACAGTAATTGGCCCTGTTCCTTTATAGCCGTGAGTGCTGACGTCAGATTTGTAGACAAAATTGTAGCTAAGCAGTTGCCAGAATCAGTAATGTATCGAAATTTGTGAGGAGACTTGTGAAGTTTTGGTATTCAGTATATTGTAGGAAGATCCAATTTAGAAATATAGATGTTTAATGAAGAAATTTCAATGTTATGTTTGATAAAAATATTGGGGACACTTTCATTGCTTTCAATATAAGTATTTTTAGATGAAAGTTCCAAAATTAAAGTTGATGGTGAGTGTCACTGCTGGTGGACCAAGAGTTCCCGAGGGCACATGTAGCCAAGTAAGATCTATTTCGGTTCGTCGTTTCTTCATTTGAAAATTTCTGTTTACAAAATTTTCTCAAATTTCTAAAACCTGGGTCCTGTAGCATCATATCCCAGCAATTTTGCTATGTCTTTCCGTATGTTTAGTACATAATTTTCTCAGATTTTGGCCATATTACATTGTTTAGATTGAGGATCATTGATGAGAGTTTATTACCCGAAACGTGCATGTCTGGTCCATGTCGTGAATGTATCTGCTCTAAAATGATGCTAATGAAATTGAAGACGTTAAACATTTGTACCACTTGGTGAGTGTCACTGCTGCTTGATCAAGAGTCCCCGAGTGCACATGTAGCCAAGTTCGATCAATTTCGATTGGTCATCTCTTGAAATGCATTTGAAAATTTCCGTTTACAAAATTTTCTCAAATTTCTAAAACCCTGGGTCCTGTAGCATCATATCCCAGCAATTTTGCTATGTCTTTCGGTATATTAAGGACATAATCTCTCAGATTTTTGTCATATTACATTGTTTAGATTGAGGATCACTGACGAGGGTTAAATACCCGAAACGTGCATGTCTGGTCCATGCTGTAAATGTATCTGCTCTAAAATGATGCTAATGAATTTGAAAACGTTAAACATGTAGTAGCGTTTTCAAATGATTATGGAGGTGTTGGCTGCTTTGTCTGCAGGCGCGAAGACATATTTTTCATGCTAATTACGTAACTTGGATTTGAAATATCTTTCAGATTTAGAACTTGTATTTTCAAAAAGATGAGGATTTTCGTGGTAGTTATCTATTAGAATATCGGTAATGTCCAGAATGAGGTTTTTCCAGTCATTCATTTCTTCCTCAGTGACGACGTTAGTCGGTCACAAACATATCACTGACTGAGAAGCTTATATGAAAGACGCCTAACTCTCATAACAAAATCTGTATATTTGGTGTTTGCCCTGGCATAGCGTATCAACTGAGATATGAATACGCCATAAGCTGGCGATGAATGGATGTTGCTAGTGTCGTCTGGTGACAGAAGAATAATATCCACGATATACAAGGCGTTTGATGATTCTAACAAAATATCGATGGTAATTCTGTCTACCTTTGTTCCTCCTCATTTTGTTAATCATGTCACCATAAAATGCAGGTTGTGAAATACCCAAAGTAATATACTCTTTCCCTTTCATGGGTCCTAATTTCAAACGATGTTGACAATATTTTTTGTAACAATTCTAGAAAGTGTTTACTAGTTTGTGAAAGTGAAAACTTGACCTAAAAAATTCTTGGTATTGTGTATATTTATACTATGATGATGTAGCTAATAAGAATAGTTTCCATTTGTAGCAAACGTTTAGTGCACAATTTATCAAAGATGGTTAAACCATTATAGATAAGGAATTGGTTTCGTGTGTATTTGGAAGACCTAGCTGCAAGGAGTGTCTTATTTGAAACATATCAGTCAATAACAGAGGATGTTCTCAAAAGGTAAGTTTAAATCTATATTCACAATAATATCTATAATAATAATAATATTTTCTCGCGATCATCGATCCTTGACATTTATTTTTCTTAGCATATAAATGATTTGTTTCTATATTCTTTTTACTTAGTTTTCCTGGTATATGTGGTATCTTCACGGTTCTTACTAACATGTAAGTATATAGGACCCCTCGCCCCAAATATTTTGGCTTTTTGTACAGATGAATTATGAATGTCTAAAACATTATTTGGAACCGCGAACGCTTTGTAAAGTAAATGAAAGTAAAGTGCTCCAACTCTTTACCTTCTTGAAAATTTCAAACCTATTTTAATGCACAAGACACACGTCCCATTGTTGACGATTTACTATCCGAAACACGTGTCTGTTGTCTTGTTCGAAATTTCATTCAAAAAGGTAACAAGTTCGAATACTTCCATATTCTTACAAAATCGATTCCAAAAGTGCAAACTTTCCAATCACCCAAACTCTAATTCTAATATTTATCCTTACCTCGATATTCGTTATTTAGTGGTATCAGTTCTTGGCATGCGTTATTTTCATTCCTTTATAAACATTGCTTAAGACTGAAGGTTCAAAGATATTCAAAATACCTCTGGTATAACCTTGCCATGAGAAAGAAATGAAAATTCACAGTGACTGTTGATAAATGACATAAGTTGATCAAATTCTTATCCTAAATATAAGATGTTTAATTTGTACAAATTAAATAGCATCATAAGAACAGATTAATTTACAGCATAGTAACTTTCATACTTTTTGGCATATTACATTGTTTAGATTTAGGATCACTGATGAGGGTTAAGTACCCGAAACGTGCATGTCTGGTCCACGTTGCCAATTTATTTGTTCTAAAATGATGCTATTCAATTTGAAGACGTTTACATTGAACAGACATGCACGTTTCGGATACTTAACCCTGGTCAGTGATCCTCAATCTAAACAATGTAATACGGCCAAAGAGTGTGAAAGTTATTATGAGTTAAAGAAGATCCTGACGATAATCTCAACAGCACTCACAATAGAGCACCAAATTGAGCATCGACAGACCCCTAGCAAGCATCCCCTGTTGACTAGCCGCACCCGCCGTCGATGTTCACGCACGAAAATGAAAAGAAAATGTAAAATGCATGCACTGTCTGAGGCCACGTCTATATAGAAAGTGCTATGGTGACAATGTCAGGGGAAAATATTCAAAACACTTACTGTCAAACCCCTCGCGGGGAACTTTTTTACGAGCTCCACACGTCAAAGGGCATAAGTGTGACACAAATGAGTTAAAGAAGATCCTGACGATAATCTCAACAGTACTCACAATAGAGCACCAAATTGAGCATCGACAGACCCCTAGCAAGCTAGAGGTGGGACCAGGTGCCCGGGAGGAGTAAGCATCCCCTGTTGGCTAGCCGCACCCGCCGTCGATGTTCACGCACGAAAATGAAAAGAAAATGTAAAATGCATGCACTGTCTGAGGCCACGTCTATATAGAAAGTGCTATGGTGACAATGTCAGTGAACAATATTCAAAACACTTACTGTCAATGTCCAAAAATGTACCGAAAAAAAAAACGCAGCAGGACGGTTAGGATATGATGCTACAGGACCCACGTTTTAAACTTTTTAAAGAAATTTTGATAACAGATTTTAACATTTCATCAGATGACAACACTATAATTTTTACTTTGATAAATTTTGATGATATTTGATTCACTAATGTATGATTACCTCACCACAACATTACACCTTCCTGCATCATCGATTTTATTGTTTTAATTGTTATTTTTGTGTTACCAAGTTTGTTTTACACATTAATCTTTGGGATATATGGCGAAGTTAGACAATGAAATAGACATGTTTTCAATTCTTGTTCAAGAAATTTATACAATGGACAATTATTAGGACTTAACCCGCGGACTTTGTAAATTCCTGTAGTACCTGATTGTACATATCCAGAATTGAAGTGTAGTTGTACATTCAAGATAAAAGTTATAGGAATGTTAACAAACAGAAAGATCTGAATTTTGGACTGCAGTACAAATTCATTTATTTCATAATTCTTATCATTTATTTCAATTTTAGTCGCAACCGTATGTTTTACATGTAACAACTATGACCATCCAAGAAATTGTGTTCATGTTACCAAGTGTTCAGCTAATCAGGTAATTACTCATCTCATCAAGGTATTACTTTATATAATTTGGAATAAGATAACCTGAATATTCAAAGATTTCAAGAAAAAGGAAGAATAACATATGTGCATGACGTGGTGATCAAAGGACGCCAACTCGATCTCCTCTTTTCAAACTGTATATCAGTACCAGAAAAGCATATAAACCAATAGCTTAGTGTTATGACAACCCCCCCCCCCCCCCCCCATTGAATTTTCGAGTGTATTACTTCTATGATTTCAACGTTTATTAGAAAATCTTACTTTCCACACATGCTCATTGTCACGACAACGGATGGTTTCCTTCATATCCTTACCTGTGGCATAATGTCAACGGACGGTTTTAAGTGCAGAACTTTAAATACTTCTGACAACGGTACTGTAAGGCGACGTAACGTGTTCCTGCCCGTGAAAGTGATAAGAAGTCTTTGTCATAAGTTATTTTCTTTTACATATTTCTTAACGACAAACTCTGTTCTTCAAAAACAATTATAAAAAAGTACATGTTTTCGTTCATCCTGATTCAAAATACTTGGTTGTCAAAGTGACGATTTTAAGGGGGTGGGGTAGGATGGTCAATACTGTTTAAAGAAGGGGGCGATTCTGAAATAAGAAACACAGAAGATGAAATTTCTAGGTATAGTTATATTTTAAAAGGCGGTAACAATGCAGAATAAGCGGGGTATTTTTTCAAAGTACAACGATCGCCGGCTGTCGGAGATACGGAAATATGAATTAGAGAAATAAGAAAAACGCTAACTACTTCCGGGCACCTTATCCTGTTTCTATTGAGATATTTTTTTCTCTGGTATACTTGATTCCTCCATCTCATTCAGTTACAAAGCTGTAATAATGAATAACCTTTTTACTTTTATGTGAAAGAAGACATATCACGCAGAGACCCGAGGTTACACTAAAATTGTGTAAATATATAATAACATAAATCAATGTCAAAACCAAGTGTTGACTTTTGTTAATTATATTGAATCATCAACACTATTTACATTTTATAGAAATGTTATGTTGAGAGTAATGTAACTCAGGCAGGACAAGTTACATACACGTCAGGCTGTATGGACAGTTCGGTAAGTTATATTATCATATGCATATAAATTAATCTTTGAAAGTAAAGTTTTATGTCAAGAACCATTTTGTACATTCGTCGTTTACAAAATGCAATGAAAGGATTTTTTATAAAGTGTTATACATGGAAAAACACTTTTCGTTATATCAGTTTAGTAAACTGCTCTCTGGAGGTACCATCATGCTTGTAATACCTCCGTATTATTTTAATACACACTTATTTTCCTTTCTGTGTTGGCAGTTAAACGTAATTTAAATTGTAATATGCAAGATATATTACTTCTTTTCTTTCTAGCTCTGTCGTCTGAAAGAAGCTTTGCTTTGGTCCTTTATTAATTTGAAATCGTATATTATTTTGCTATTTCTCATTTCATTATCATTTCGTCCATAACCATCATCGGAATGAAAAGAGGTTATAATATAACATCCTAGTACCATCCCTCTATTGCTATTTTGGACGTTGATTTTATCTTACTATGATTCTGAATTGACCCTTCGAGAAATTTGGGGCATAGATTGAAATTTTGAAAATACAACTAGAGGGAGCTACTGAAATACATTTGTTGTGTCTGAAAATCACTTCCACGTTTAATTAAGGAGTGTTGAGGGTTTACTATCCGAAACACGTGTCTGGTTTATTACATTTTCTTTAAGAAATTAAAGAGTTGGAGCACTGCCGTATTATTGTATGCGTTTAAAATATATTGAAAAAGAAATAGAAAAAGGAGTTATCTCCCTGTTTGGAAAATTTATGAAAAGATGTCGCAGAAGATCTTGTAAGTGAAACGATATGCGGTGAAATGTAAATAATATCATTTTGTTTAGATATTATATGCCTAATTATTCTGCTGAAAAATGGCTTTAAATCGGCTTTCAAGCTAATTTCATTAAGATATTGATATTACAGGAATGCCAGGCAATCCTTCATGCAAAGATACCAGGAGATATGATCGTAGGGAAGCGATCAGGTACTGTGTGTAAGCTGTGTTGTCATGGAGATTACTGTAACTCAGAGTTATGTGACATTCATAGTAAGTAAAAATGTCAAACATACCAGGAAATATGATCGTAGGAGAGCGATCAGGTACTATGTGTAAACTCTGATGTCATGGAGATTACTGTAACTCAGAGTTATGTGACATTCACAGTAAGTAAAAATTCCAGGAGATATGATCGTATGAAAGATCTGGTTATTCTCAAAACAACTGTTAAAATATTGAAATATATTTTAAGCATACAGTAATGAAAAAGGAATATCTATCGTATAATCAATTTTAGCCTTCCGAAAAAAAAAAAAATAAATAAATAAGTCATATGAAAATGAGTATTTTTTCGGGAAAAAACTTTAATAAACTTGGCCGATTATTTTGCGAAAAAGAAGTTTCAGCACTTTATCGGCCCGATTCAGTAACTTGCCTCCAGAAAACATATCTAAATGGAGATATTTGAAACTTTAAGTACAGCAAAATGATAATTTGAAAAAGGAAAACAATTATAGAGGTGTAGTTTTAAATACTGATCATAAAATCTCTACATTATTTGAGGATATGTCACGAAGGCTTTGTTGGTATAAAATATCTGAGTAAGATTGCTGTTCAGTGCGAAATTTATACATTAGACATATATGTACTTCCTTCAGGTAAAGGGTTAAATTACTATAAAAACGGATTTATCTGAATGTTATTCCTACTTAGTGCAGGATATTTAGTATTGCTAATTGTATCCTCATCATTTCTTTACAAGTTTTATACATCCAGTAACAGCATATCAAATTAAGAGACGTCCAAAATAAAGTCATCGTTTATTAACCCGCCAAATATTAGAGCGGTGAAGAGAAGATGAAGAACGACACCAGTCAAATGTGTAAATCAGAAGAATGAGGTTTTTAAGCTGACAAACCTCTTCTTATTTGTCCTTTTAAGGATAATTACTTTTTACCATAAGTACATGTAATGTTAAACGTCTTCAAATTCAATAATTGATTCCATATATCATGAATATTTTATCCCTCAAATGTCTGAAGTTGGCTTTTGTGCATCTTATTGTCTACATTTCTTTACAGGAGAGGAAAATATTGGACCACGATGTCTTTCTTGTAAAAATGTAAAACTGGACCAGCCTCGGGATTGTCTGTCAATCACACAGTGTGCAAAGGACGAGGTAGAAGATAAAAAAAATTGTTTCAGTATAAAAAATTAAAGGAGAAAGAACAAGACTCGGTTGCAGCAAATACAGCACAACAACGAAAGACCTACATGCTACAACATTGAGTTGTCAAAAGAGAATCCCAATGAAATCAGGTGCCCGGAAAGAGTAAGCTTCTCCTGTTTGCTAGCATCATGCGTCACCGTGCAGAAAGAGTCACAATTTACATTTTTAAATTTATAAATGTGTTGTGAAGACAACGAGAAGTTTACTGTCCTTATTGATCTTACACTTTACTAATTCTGTGTCATTTTATTTAAAGATTTGTTATACGGAGAATGATGGAAAACTGTACCAAATGGGTTGTATTGCTGAAAAGGTAAGCGGTGAAAGATGCTATTGAATTTGAAGACGTTTAACATTTGAACTACTTGGTGAGTGTCACTGCTGGTGGACCAAGAGTCCCCGAGGGCACATTTAGCCAAGTTCGATCAACTTCGGTTGATCGTCTGTCTCTGTAATGCATTTGAAATTTTCTGTTACAAAATTTCTTGAAATTTCTAAAACGTGGGTCCTGTAGCATCATATCCCACCCATTCTGCTGCGTCTTTTGGTACATTTTTTGGACATAATTGTTTTCATACTTTTTGGCCATTTCACATTGACGAGGGTTTAGTACCCGAAACGTGCATGTCTGGTCCATGCTGTAAATTGATCAGTTCTTAATGATGCTATTGAATTTGAAGACGTTTAACATTAATACTTCTTTCGTTCTATCAAATTGCATTGAAATAATATAGCTTTTAATTCACCGACACTAAGGAGGATAGAGTTCATTGGTAAAACAATTACTCTTCCTTCTATCTATAAATTGAGATAAAAACAATCAGTACAATCAGAGAATGCCTTCAATGCAGCTAAAGAAGTAATCTGGAAGTTTTGATTTTTAATGTAAAATGTTTCTGTGGTGAGAGTTGGTGTTCCTTGTCCGTTTGCGTTTCTTTTTGTGGGTGTCTGCTCTCTGGTTTTTATTGTAATGGGTGTTTTGGGGTTTTGCTGTGGGTGCTGCAACCGAGTGTTGTTTGAGATCCCCTCCTTTCTGTCATACTTTGTTCACTTGCCGCTGGACTTTGTTTACATAGGGAAATTTCATTTTCATGTTTTCCACCTAATTTTTATATATTGAATGCTTATTCCTTAAGAACATAAAGAGGTTTTTTTTATTATTAACACTAAACATTCACATGAACTTACATATTATAGATATGTTAAGTATTCAAACGACATATATAATTATGTAAGCATATCATTCACTCACTCTCTCATACAGAACGTAAAGAGTTGGAACACTCCCGTATTATTGATATTGAGTATATAAATTTCCCTGATCTTCATTCATTTCTCAAAAGTTTACAGTTGTATTGCAATAGTTTTGAATTTCTTTCTTATTTCTCATAACCATATTTAAATTTTCAGGCATGAATAAATAATCTATGATTTTAGATATCTCTTAAACTTATGTAACTTAAAGTTATACTTTGGATGAACAATTTGATAATTCTCAACTTTTCGCAAAGGTCAAAATTAAAATTCTTATGATTTGCCTTTCTTCCCGAAATTGAAACTTAATTAAATAATGTTTATTTTATTTCTTACAATCAGAACTGCAGACTTGATAACTACAAACGGAGCCCCCATATATACAGTCGAACACCTGCCGCGTGTGCCAAATGTTGTGATGATAGCTTTTGTAATGCAGAACTTTGTGGAAACTCAACACTAGGTAGAATATAGCGAAAATGTTTTTTTAGATCTTAGGTCTAAAGCAAAAAATGAAATATCCAATTTCCTCTTGAATCTCATAATTTATTTTTAAAACTTTATCAATCACAAAAGTCAATAAGTGTTCTTGCTTGATATTCGGTTGTTTATATGTTTGTTTACATACTTTGATTCGTGAAAAAATATGTAGTATTTCCTTTGAGTAATCAATGATTCTATACCGTAGACATGCAACTTGGAATAATACTTATTCAATTTAATGAATTCAGGTTAAGATATTCCCTTTCTGTCATCACAAACACAAATGAATGCACCCACGTTTAGCATTTGTTTAGATTTTGAAAAGACACAACATTTAAGGAGGTATGAGTGTGAACCGCATTTTCAGGGAATAATAGAAATTGAAAATAATTGTCTACATATAAAAGAAGATCCCTTCCTTCATCGATTGCAATATTTCGTGAAAAAAAGAAGTGTAGCCGTTTGTCCCCTATATACCGACAAAAAAGGGAGGTAACTCTGCACATTTTTTTTCCAAAACAATGTCCCAACTTTGGACTTTATTTCAAAAATCAACATAATGCAGTACGAAGTAAATCTTTATCCATTCACGTAGCAAATGAAGTAAATTTATAATTTTCGAAAAAAATATTTTTGTTGCCATGGTAACCATGCTGGAGAAGGACATTTATTTCATCCATTTTTTGACAGTAAAAACTGTATGAAAAGTTTAAAAACATTCATTTTTGAAGTAGTTGGCATAATAGAATTTTGATAAAATGTTTCTTTTATCATCTAGTGATACATGCTAAAGATAAAAAATAATTTATAGAAAAAAGAGTGTAGCCGTTTTAAAGATATTTAATTTAGAATTCCTCTGACCAAGCCTCTGGGTATGATAAATCCGTTGTTTATGATTGAAAATGGGAAATTGTTATATATCTATACATTTTATCTGAGATTTCTTATAATCTGGACTTCAGACTAAAAACTTGAGTCATATTCTGATCAATTTCTCATTCATTTTCCCAACATTTAAAGCTTTTTTTCGCACCGACAAAGTAACGTGACGTAGCGCACATTGTGACGCTCACTTTATGTAATGCTCAGCGATATTGTGTACTGTTAATCTCAGTGAATTAGAAAAATGGATGTTTTAGATTCTTATCTATATGCTTCTTCTGTATATCATTTCTCTCAAAATTGATTTTGCGGCATCTACACGTATCTATTTATTCATGTACATGTAATCATGTGTAGTTTTGCCATTCGTACATATTGTACCAGATTTAAAAAAAATTAAGCAACTTTAGTAGAACAACGATACAAAGGATCTCTTAATCTCTAAGTTTGCTTTGAAAAAATTTATCTAAAGTTAGCTGAGGCACATTTCTAGTTTCATTTTAATAAATGCTGGGATTAGAAAGAGGGGGGGGGGTGTTGGTATGATAGGAAAGGTAGTAAACGCACACCCTGTCTTCCGCATTGATTTCCTGCACATATTCTCTTCAATGAATGTCGTTATATCATACTTGGATCTTCTTTAACTCATTTAGTAAAATTGAAACAGAATAATTTCCTTTTCAACAGGGCGTACAATGGGAGGTGTGTTTACGGAGTCCTTCGGATCGATTTATTTTACAACGTACATGTACGTGATCTTTGGTCCTTTTGATGATTTGACAGTCGATCGTCATGCTCACTTATTACAACTACTAGTCAATAGGCCTCGTGATATTTATTCTAGCTAAATCATTATAACACATACCTTTTGTAAATGATAGAAAAGTACTTTCAAGATATATTATTATTACATGTTTTCAATATTTGAGGTAAATTGCGTGGTCAGTAACGCCGCATCGTCAACTTGAACAATAAAATATAATCATTCTTTTTTAATTTATTTGTGTCTTTTTTATGCAAGAAAAAATTTGAAATATTAACTTACTCAATTCATTGGCATAATAAAAATAATATAAGACAAACTGAATTACCGGACTTCTAAAGAACAAGCACAAAGCGCTTTTATAATAATTCGCGGAAAAATATTACAACGCCATAATTCAGTATAACGTCAAATAAACTCCCATTGATGATGTAAACTGTATACCAAGGGTTAGACAATGTCGTGATAGAAGCGTATTCTAGATGTAAGCAAGGATATATATTGTTCGTCATTCGAAATACATTGCTCTTTAATCTAGAGGTATATTAAATCTTTATTTCAGTAAGTTTTCAGATTTTGTTTTCTTTACGACATCGATACGGTTTACGTTTGATTTGTTCACGCTAATACCCTCTTAAATCAATACATTAGAAAATTGTAGGACACTAAAATCGAAAACATTGTATTCCAAAGTACTTTTCAGCTACAATTCTAATTAAAGCTGATAGATTGGTTCTTCTTACATGTATTAATTTGTTCTTTCTACTGTTGTATTGTTTTGTAATATCAAAGTTGACAAAGTTGCCTTAATACGGAATGGACTCTCTTTCAGTTAATCCCGATTTTAAAGTATTTGTGGTATCGCAAATCCCAACATTCAATACGAGCTCGGGAACATGTGATGACTCCAGTTATGAAGCGTGTCAGTATTTCATACATTCACACAGCGACAGCTGTCAGGATGTCAACTTGCAGAGAATTTGTCCCAAATCCTGTGGTATTTGTGGTAGGTAACCATGACAATATCTTCAAAACTTTTTTTTTCAAGTATAAAATACAATGTATATGGTGTGCTAAAGGCAAATGAGGATACTTTAAGTCAGTAAATGGTTACTAGTAATCCTTTATTCAATTATCCATTATTGCTCATATTCGTAGCACATTTATTTTAATTTGTTTCCATTCAGTTTGAAGTACTGACTGTTTAATACTTTGTTATCATTTAGAAGAACTTTCTCTCCAATAAATCGATTAATAAGAATTTCTTCTCTGACTCATACTAGTTGACAAAACCTGTGTTGATAACGCAACATTTGACTGTGCTGTTGTGGACAGATCATTCAATATCTGCCAAAACCTCATGAGTGCCCGACAATTATGCAGGAAACATTGTGGGTATTGCAATTATGGTACGTACATTGTCTGAATTTTAAAATATTCTATCCATAATTTACGTGGTAAAATAATATGCCAAACTTCTACGCACGAATCAGCTAAGTATCTCATTGATTTTGGTTTTTTCCTGCTTTTATTTGTATCGAAAATCTCTTGGTTAATTAATTACATTTTGATGGTTTGACTCTATGTCAATGAAAAAAGTAATGGTTTACAGTTCAAATTCAAATTCAAGCTAATCTTCAAATATTGACCTATCAAATTTAATTTGAACAACTTATATTTTAGTACATAGACATACATCGTTTTTTTTTTACAAAGTATTCTATTGTACATCCCGATGTCACTGCGTCTTGTTGTCTTTAAGCTACATATTTTCTTTCAGCATAAATTGTCATAGAAACTGTTCTTTTGGGTAACCTCTTTGTATCAGTGTTAATTCAAAGAAAGGATGGGATCTCCTGCAAAACTCGGCTGCAGCATTCCAAAACACCCAATGTGAAACAAAGCACGACATCCAAAGAAAGAGACGCAAAAGGGAGAAGGAACACAAACTCAAACCATTGAAACATGAAACACAAAAGACCACACATAAACAAACAAGACCAATGGGCTACCATTGGCGACTTAGAATTGCCATCTGCTACGCTAGTAGCAGACGGTAAGGTTATCCTGGAATTGAAGGTTTAAAATATATAGCAAACTAGACAATGACCCGCGCAAGCGCGGGAAAGATTGTCATAGATATGTTGAGTTTTAGAAGATCCTGACGTTAATCTCAACAGCACTCACAATAGAGTACCATGGTGAGCATCGACTGACCCCTAGTATGCTGACATACATTGTACATGTTGTATTTAGATACGTTATGCATTGCTCTAGTATGCAATCTTCCATTCAGATTTATATTGTTTGGCACTGATATTTTTTAAAATAAACTCACTATATGCAGTGGCGGATTTAAGTGGGTGTGAAGAGGGCGCCTCCCCCGGCACTGACCCCACATTTTCTCAAAACGGGTATATTTTTGCCCATTTTCATTAAAAATCGGCAAATTTCGCTTCTTGACCCCTCGACAAAGGGGGCGCTAGATCCGCCACTGATATGAATTTATTATTTTTCATTGTCAGCGGTAAGAGTATGACCGTATCAATTATGGCTATCTTAATATTTAAGTATAATAAACGACTAAGCAAAATCTATTGATATTTTTATTTATTTTTGAATTATAAAGTGGTTAAAGATTCACATTTAATGATTCATTAGGTTTCCAAAGTGAATTTAAGGAACTTTGAAGTCAACGAAGTTGACTTAAAAGTTGAGTCTACTTTTAAAAGTTGAAAAGTGACTTAAAAGTTAAGTCAACTTTTAAGTCAACGAGGTTACTTTCCGAAGGGAAAGTAGTCACAAACGCTTTCATTCGTATCATATTATAAGAACATAACTTTTAAACACATTTCTTGAATAGAAAAGTGTAAAAAAAAATGTAAGAAAGTGTCCATATCTGAGTTTGACATTTATCCAATAGAAAACGTCATTGAAAAAAATAGCATGGGAAAATGCATAGCGTATTTAAAAAGAAATACATATTTCATACCATCAGTGTTGTTGGGGGTCTAACCAGACAGTTCTAGTTCCATCCTAGCGAAAGAACAGACGGGGGCGAGACAATAAATCATCTCTGAGAAAGTTCTCCCACAACGGGATTCGAACCCAGACTCTTCAGATTGGAAAATCGGGCCGAGTGTCCTGCGCTCTACCAACTGAGCTATGAAACCTCTTTCTCGAATATTCTCTAATTCATGGTTAGTGTCCGATCCCGGTATGAAATTAAGAATTTCAAAGCCATAATAAATGATTACACAATAATTAGAAACAATTCCTTCTAAACAATGATCAAATTCATATTGTCATATCATATGCTATACCTTCATATCACACAATTCATCCTTTAGTAGTATAGATGTTGATTTAAATCCATTGATTTTTATATGCCTCTCCTTGCTTCGTTCCTCATGTACATCTTCTCTGTTTCTGGTGGAATGGTAGCGCGGTTGTTTACCCTGAAATACTTCTTTTGTTGCATGTTAAACGCCTTAAAATTGAATAGCTTCATTTATGAACAGAGAAATTGGCAGCATGTGTGAACGAACTTTTCTTCCACATAATATTTCTTCCTCCTGGAAAGTTTATTATTATAATGAGAATTCCCAAGAGTTTTCACTATGGAATATTTTTCCTTGTCCATAATACTTTTTCCATAGTACTTTCGGTAAGTGAAAAAAGAGTAAAACATCAACAATTTTCATGACAACGTTTCCGTCTATATAGAATAAACGTTGTTATGAAAATTGTTGATGTTTTAATCTTTTTCACTACCCAAAGGACTACTTTTACTTTTTCTTTGAAATAGAAGAAATATTATATGTAAGTATGATATTTTGTTCCTTCTGTGCTTCAAACACATAAATTCCTGACTTACAAATATTTTCTCATAATTCAAACATTTCAATGATTACAGTAACATGGTTAGCTTCAGGAATAATTCTCTGGAATAGTTCATATGTTCATATGTATTAATACATTTATCTTTTCAATTTTATTATAATAATTTTTACTTTTCAATTTTTTTTCTACAAGTAAAACTGACTCAACTCTCGGAAGAACTAATATATGGATCAAATTTTCATGCTGAACAGTACATTGCACAGTGCAAAATTTTTTTTAAATTTATTATTTCTTATTCTGATTTCTATTTTTAAATACATGTAAGTTCATTATAATATTTTTTCCAGTGACAATTATAAATTTATTATGCACATATATGAAATCCTTATTTTTGTTCTCTAAGATTTTCCATGTTACTAGTAAAAGAACTTTTTTTTATAAAAATTGAAAAAAAAAATTCCAGATGGAACTTTTGTTATGTAATATACTTTCCATGGCATGAGAACTTTCATTATGATCATGGAAGATTCATTACATAATAAAATTTCCTTGTGGAATTTTTAATACATAATAAACGTTCCTGGGAAAAATTATTATATGATAAAATTTCCAAGGAAAAAACATTTTACTGGAAGAAACATTTCATCACACATGGACCAGACATGCACGTTTCGGGTACTTAACCCTCATCAGTGATCCTCACATCTAAGCAATGAAGTATGCCAAAATAGTATGAAAGTTACTGTGTCGAAAAAGCGTACCGAAAGACATAGCAGGTTGGGTTGGATATGATGCTACAGGACCCACGTTTCAGAAATTTCAAGAAATTTTGATAGCAGATATTTAAGAATGCGTTAAAGAAACGATCAACCTTTTATATTCGTCTTTTGTTTAGATTTATGTACATATGTTTAACGTCTTCAAATTCATTAGCATCATTTAAGAGCAGATAAATTTACAGCATGGACCAGACATGCACGTTTCGGGTAATAAACCTTCGTCAGTGATCCTCAATCTAAACAATGTAATATGACCAAATCTGTGAAAATTATGTCCTAAATATACCGAAAGACGCAGCAAAATGGCCGGGATATGTTGCTACAGTACCCAGGTTTTAGAAATTTGAGAAAATTTTGTAAACAGAAATTTTCAAATGCGTTTGAAGAAACGACCAACCGAAGTTGATCGAACTTGGCTACACGTGCCTTCGGGGACTCTTGGTCCACCATGGGTCTTTGTGGAAAGGTTTCGTTCAGATTAATGGCTCAAATTCCTGATAAAAAATCTCTTATTTATCAAAGTTGCTTCACCTGCATCGCGTTACTACTTATTGAAAATTCTGTTTATCATGAAATGAAGTAAATGGAGCATGGACAGCATAGTCAGGTTGGTCTAAATGTTCTAAATGCCGACACGGTTCAAAGCGGAGAACAAGGACATGTACAAACCCTGCTCCTGCAAATGGTGGTGATGAATGTCCAGGCAACAAGGAAGAGACAAATAAATGCAGATTTCAATGCGGACGTAAGTATAACTTTCATAATTCATTTTGTCATAAATATGACATCTTATTTAATAAGAAACATAAGAACTTCATTATTGAATCATTTTCTCTGGCACAAATGAAGATGCAGCAGTATTTCCCTAATTTCATATGTGTGTTGCTATGGTACCTGCATTGTGCTGTCTATTTGTATGATCATCTAACGGTGAGCAGGTTATTTTACACCACAATTGTGCATTCTTCGAGATATCCGGGTAATAGGAAATGCGGCAGGGTTGTGCGCAAGTAATCCAGATAACTACCATCTGCTTCTGGCATGGCAGATGGCCATCCTTACTAGGGTCCGACTTCCCAATGGTCTCTTGGTTTGTGTGTAGTCTTTCGTGTTTGATTTTTCAATGGTGTGATGTAATTTTGCGTTCCCTGTCTTTTTTGTGTCTCATGTTTTGCCTGTCTACTCTGCGGTTTTGCTGTTTGTTTCTCTGTGGATAACAGAGTGTTGATGGAGATCCCCACCATTCCTGTATTCGACTAAAATTCAACTTGGATAAAATGTAACATTCAAACACAAAAAAGCATTACCAAAGTTATTTACTTTACGTTGAATACAAAATTGTAATACAAAAAAAATATTAAAGTATAAAAATAATTTCATGTACTATTTTCTATTTCACAATATATACAACAAAAATGAAAAAATACCAAGATACGCATGCGCTTTATCACGATTGCCAATTAAAAATAATAAAGACATATGCTATGAGTGCCAGTATTATGATTTGTATATATGGTCTGATAGAAAGTGCATGTGTACTTTGTTCCTGTTCTTCATGTTTCTATTGAATTTGAACATTTATACTACTTGATGAGAATTTGAACATTTATACTACTTGATGAGTGTCACTGCTGGTGGACCAGGAGTCCCCGAGGGCAGATGTAGCCAAGTTCGTTCAACTTCGGATGAGTGTCTGTCTCTTCATTTCAATTTGAGCACACATTTCCGTCGCAACAGAGAAGAGTTCTGGATAAAAAATCTTAACACTGCAGCGCCCTATGGGTGCAACGATAATTATATCAACAGCTTAGGAAACTGTTCGGTAAATGTGACTAGCTTATTCAACAGACCACAAAGAAGACCCCGAAGTCATGACATTCGTAAATATAATAGGCCTGAGATATATAGTTTCTCCTTCGATGACTTGGTTCCATTTTTGAATGAGCCTTTAGTCCTGCATTATATTCGTACCAAATTATACTCTGTTCCTTTACGGAAGTTACCCGAAATCTACGAATATACGAAGGACCTCACATATACCGATACACGTTCCCAAGAATACAGACTACAAGGAGTCACCTTGAACATTTCTACTTTTCGTTTATTTCAAGCAGTTAAATCAGATAAATCAGAGGAGAAAACAAACCGTCCTTTCATTAAAGTAAGATTTGCAAATAAAGGTATTGATAAATTGAATCTTGGTCAAATTTTGAATCACAAAACTGTCACAGAAAAAATCCTACCATATTTCAAAATAAAAGAAACTCCTTGTATTTCCTATAGCTACACACCAACAGTTCCATCTAAAATTTACAATTACAAACGAGTCTTGCAGTGTATTGAATAAGGTAATCCCTCACTACATCAACTTCCTTGCAAATGTTCTTCATCGGATTTCAACTACTCTCCTTGTATATACGTTATTACTGGTGACGTTAGTATAGTGAAGAACGACAAGTTGAGAGAAATGTTCAAAAAGGGTCCGAAATACAGAGAAAATATGTCCTTTACATGGAACGAAAATTTCAAAATTATCATTAACTCTTGTGAGGAATATGCAAGACGTTGGGCAAAGAAAGAGGATGTACAGCTTGACACCCTTTCCGAATGCATAAAATCAATCGGAGGGTTACTTTTATCTAGAATTTACTGAATAAAATCAACTGTGAACACCAGATTCGAGTCTATATTTAAAGACCCCGATGTTATCACAGAGCTTACCTACCTCAAAGAACATTATGTCATCACACCAGCGGACAAAGCCTCAAATAATTACACATTTACTTGCAAAAAGTACTATTTCGACAGTCTAGTTACAGAGTTGGCTTGCTAGGGGTCCGTCGATGTTTAATTTTGTGCTCTATTGTGAGTGCTGTTGAGATTATCGTCAGGATCTTCTTTAACTCATTTGTGTCACACTTATGCCCTTTGCCGTGTGGAGCTCGTAAAAAAGTTCCCCGCGAGGGGTTTTCACAGTAAGTGTTTTGAATATACTTCCCTGACATTGTCGCCATAGCACTTTCTATATAGACATAATGTCAGACAGTGCATGAAGTTTTTAAATTTTCATTTCCATGCTTCATAAACATCGACGGCGGGTGCGGCTAGCCAACAGGGGATGCTTACTCCTCCCGGGCACCTGGTCCCACCTCTAGCTTAATTTTGCGCTCTATTGTGAGTGCTGTTGAGATTATCGTCAGGATCTTCTTTAACTCAATTGGGTTTAAATTCGACACCTGGAAATCCCACTTACACCCCAACAAACCTTTCTGCCTCTGAAATAATAGATAACCACAAATCAGCTCTTGCTTCCTTTGGCTTCGACACTAACAATTTAGATTTACCATACTTATACTGCATACCTAAAATGCATAATGTTTCATCGCTGATTCTTCAAAATGTTCTACCAAATCTCTGTCGATCTTACTCACCAAAGTTTTATCTGAAATCAAATCTGGGCTTCAAAAATATTGTTCGACAGTATATTTTCGCAGTGGTATCAACCAGATGTGGATTTTAAAGAATTCGAAGGAACTTTTAGAGCATTTTAAACCCACTCATTTTAGTAGAGTCCATTCGATCAAAGCCTTTAATTTTTTGACACTTTACACCACAATTCCACATTCTAAATTGAAAGAAAGACTCGCAAAAAGTATAAGTAATGCGTTTACAAGAAGGAACGGTAATCGCAAATACAAATTTATTGTTGTTAACTATGACAAAACTTACTTTGTAAAAGAAAAGTCCGATTCTGAAAATAAGTACACTGAAACAGATATCGATATTATTCAGATGTTAAACTTTCTGATCGACAACATTTTTGTGGTGTTTGGAGGAAAGGTCTTCCAGCAAATTGTCGGAATTCCAATGGGGACCAATTGTGCCCCACTCCTTGCCGACATTTTCCTTTACTCGTACGAAGCTAAATTCATTCAATCTTTGGTCTCTGAAGGGAAAAGATACTTAGCTTCTGACTTCAACTTCACTTACAGATACATAGACGATGTGTTGTCCATCAATAATCCAAAATTCGCGGATTACCTGAGCAGTATCTACCCTTTGGAGCTTGAAGTCAAAGAAACTACAGAGACAAATAATTCAGCATCCTATTTGGACATAATGTTGTCTTACGACACTAATGGTCACATGAACACCTCACTCTATGACAAACGCGACGACTTCAATTTCAGCATTACAAACTTTCCTTTTCTGAGTAGCAACATCCCTTCATCGCCAGCTTATGGTGGGTTCATATCTCTGTTGATACGATATGCCAGAGCAAGTACCAAATATGCGGATTTTGTTCTGAGAGCTAGGCGTCTTTCAGATAAGCTTCTCAGTCAGGGATATGTTTGTAACCGACTAACATCGTCACTGAGGAAGTTCTTCGGTCGATATGGGGAACTCGTCATACACTATGATGTCCCACTCTCCAGAATGGTGGATGATATTCTGTCATAGACCATTTGAACCATCCAACCAAAGATTGTACTCTATGTCTTCCGAAATGGAAGTAACCGAATGTGACAGTTCTACCGAATTGAACCGGCGGGTGTTGCATGCAAGCAGAAGATGCTTACTCTTCCTGGGCACCTGGTCTCACTCCCATATCGGGAGTTCGCTTCTTTTCATGTGGTAGAGGTTTATGTTTGTTTGCTTTGGTTTCTGTTTTATCCTGATTTTGTATGCCTTCGGTTTCTGATTTTCTGAATTATCGATTTTGTGCTGTATACAGGGATATGGTCATTATCCATATTTGTCATCGATACAGATTTGGTAGAACATTTTGAGGAACCAGCGATGAAACGTTGTTTGTACGGATTCTTATGCATTTTAGGTATGCAGTATAAGTATGGTAAATCTAAATCTAAATTGTTAGTGTCGAAGCCAAAGGAAGCAAGAGCTGATTTGTGGTTATTATTTCAGAGCCAGAAAGGTTTATTGCGGTGTAAGTGGTATTTCCAGGTGTCGAATTTAAACCCAACTCTTTAACTAAACTGTCGAAACAGTACTTTTTGCAAGTAAATGTGTAATTAGACTTTGTCTGCTGGTGGGATGACATTATGTTCTTGGAGGTAGGTAAGCTCTGTGATAACATCGGGGTCTTTAAAGATATAGACTCGAATCTGGTGTTCACAATTGATTTCAAGCGTTAAATTCCAGATGAAAGTAACCCTCTGATGGATTTTATCCATTCGGAAATGGTGTCGAGCTCCTCTTTCTTTGCCCAACGTCTTGCATATTCCTCACAAGAGTCCATGATAATTTTGAAATGTTGGTTCCATGTAAAGGACATACTTTCTCTCTATTTGGGACCCTTTTTGATCATTTCTCTCAACTTGTCGTTCTTCACTATACTAAGGTCACCAGTAATAACGTGTCCACAAGGAGAGTAATTGAAATCCGATGAAGAACATTTGCAAGGAAGTGGATGTAGTGAGGGATTACCTTAATTAATACACTGCTGGAATCGTTTGTAGTGAATGAAGTTTTCCTATCGTTTGGGGAAGATGCTTTCTTTTGTTATAATAAGGACATAAATTGATTAATCATATAGTTTTAAAATACGAGAATTTTTATGTCATTCTCTGCAACTTACCGAATAATAGTCTCAAGTAGACAGCTATATTTTGACAAAAACTAACTGATTTCAAAATATTCAAACTTGGTGCGTAGAAAGAGGAACGAACCAATTGCTACATCACTTAGGCAAAGTGGCTTGACTTTGTCGAAAATCATAGAAATACTTTTTGTACTTTTCTAATTCTCATCTTAATTTTTTTCTAGAACAACGAAATGTAATTCTGCTACCAATGAGCAGCCTTTATAAATAGCGCTAAATTTCTTATTTTTGCAGCTTCTATATTGGATTCCATGGGATTCACTTTCTTACTATAGGAGTTTATGGACAGCATAAAACAAATCGAGAGCAGAGTACTCACGATCTAATGACATTAATTAATTTTTTTTCTCATATAGGAAGAAACTTTACAACTATCTGAATTTTTAATGATGTTACGAATTTTTACTTCCGTCATTCTAAAGGTGAAAATTCCACGCGATACTGTCCATAAAAAGACATTGTTTTCATTTTCATAAGTGAACATCGACGGCTTGCGCGACTAGCCAAACAGGGGATGCTTACTCTTCCTGGGTACCTGGTCCCACTTCTAGTTTGCTAGGGGTATGTCGATGCTCAAATTGGTTCTCTATTGTGAGTGCTGTTGAGATTGTCTTCATGATCTCCTACAGCTAACTCAACGATAGGAAAGTCCAAATCGCGTCAGTAGGCGTACTTTGACTTCATCCTTGAGACTTGCACTCTGACTGACTGTGACGACGGGACTCCATGACGGACCCTGTCCAAACTTCTTTAGAGAAGACAGGGCCCCGACCACCTGTCCTCTCTGAATGTCAGTCGGACTCCTCGGGTGATTACATACATGAGCTCGCTACAGCCGGCAGAGCACGGACTGTATTACGCATGCCCTCTTTTTATCTGGGGCCTCTGCGTTTTGCGGTCTTGTTTGTGTGATGTCATCTTACAGTGAGGATGACAAATATGGATAATGACCATATCCCTGTCTACAGTACAAAATCGATAATTCAGAAAATCAGAAACCGAAGGCATACAAAATCAGGACAAAACAGGAACCAAAGCAAACAAAAACAAAAACCTCCACCATATGAAAAGAAGCGAACTCCCGATATGAGAGTGAGACCAGGTGCCCAGGAAGAGTAAGCATCTCCTGCTTGCATGCAACACCCGTCGTTTCAATTCGGTAGAACTGTCACATCCGGTTACTTCCAGTTTGGAAGATATAGAGTACAATCTTTGGTTGGATGGTTCAAATGGTCTATGACAGAATATCATCCACCATTCTGGATAGTGGGACATCATAGTGTATGACGAGTTCCCCATATCGACCGTAGAACTTCCTCAGTGACGATGTTAGTCGGTCACAAACATATCCCTGACTGAGAAGCTTATCTGAAAGACGCCTAGCTCTCAGAACAAAATCCGTATATTTGGTACTTGCTCTGGCATTGCGTATCAACTGAGATATGAACACGCCATAAGCAGGCGATGAAGGGATGTTGCTACTCAGAAAAGGAAAGTTCGTAATGCTGAAATTGAAGTCGTCACGTTTGTCATAGAGTGAGG
Source organism: Pinctada fucata (assembly GCA_028142955.1). Classification (NCBI taxonomy): domain Eukaryota; kingdom Metazoa; phylum Mollusca; class Bivalvia; order Pterioida; family Pteriidae; genus Pinctada; species Pinctada fucata. Next base: position 1,668,896 of record AP027110.1, on the reverse strand, counting down.
TGTTCATGTGACCATCAGTGTCGTAGGACAACATTATGTCCAAATAGGATGCTGAATTATTTGTCTCTGTAGTTTCTTTGACTTCAAGCTCCGAAGGGTAGATACTGCTCAGGTAATCCGCGAATTTTGGATTATTGATGGACAACACATCGTCTATGTATCTGTAAGTGAAGTTGAAATCAGAAGCTAAGTATCTTTTCCCTTCAGAGACCAAAGATTGAATGAATTCAGCTTCGTACGAGTAAAGGAAAATGTCGGCAAGGAGTGGGGCACAATTGGTACCCATTGGAATTCCGACAATTTGCTGGAAGACCTTTCCTCCAAACACCACAAAAATGTTGTCGATCAGAAAGTTTAACATCTGAATAATGTCTGTTTCAGTGTACTTATTTTCAGAATCTGACTTTTCTTTTACAAAGTAGGTTTTGTCATAGTTAACAACAATAAATTTGTATTTGCGATTACCGTTCTTACTTGTAAACGCATTACTTATAATTTTTGCGAGTCTTTCTTTCAATTTAGAATGTGGAATTGTAGTGTAAATTGTAGTGTAAGAGGTTGTTTTACACCACAATTGTACGTTCTTCGAGACCTCTGGGTAATTGGAGAAGTGAGAGGGTTGTGCGCACGTAATCCAGGATAACCACACCATTTGCTACTTGCGTGACAGATGGCCGTCCAAAGTCGGCACCGGTTACCCATTGGTCTCGTCGGTTTATGTGTAGTCTTTTGTGTTTGATGTTTACATGTCGTGTGTCTCTTTTCCGTCTCGTTCTGTACTCGTCTTTTGTGTTTTTGCATCTGGTGTTTTGGTGTTTTACTGTTGATGCTGCAACGGGGTCTTGTTGGAGATCTCCCTTCCTTTTGTTTATCACCAGGAAATCAAATAAGCTGTGAAATTGTCCACATCGTTTCGGATCGCTATATGAAATTCCGGATTTGGTCAGCTTGAGAATCATAAAACGATATTTGATTAAGTTTCGTCGTTTGTGGTTGAAATATCAATATTTTTGGAATAACTTTATCGGCTTTGACTGAACTAAGATAATCAAGTGTTTAGATATTCAGTTAGGTAAAAGATGTGCTAATTGGATAATGATATGGAAGCGTCCCAACGACTAGAGCTAAACCTTCTTGAATAAAACTTCCAACTTATTTATTATGCACCATACGATAAGAAACAGTTGTACTTGCCGGGAGGCGCAGTCAGCTGTTGGTATCTATTTGATTTAATGCATTAAAAATTAATTGCTTTTCCTGGCATGTCGGTCCATTCTTTATTTAGATCTGGCGTGTTCCAAACATAAATATAAGATTATCTTCAATATCTTCTTTAACTCGTTATATAATCGTCATATGAATAAAATTGCATATATGAAAACATTGAGTGTCATTTGATCGTGAATATTCATAAGTTGAAGTTTAAGCCAAAGTTATTTTGAAAAAAATGATAAAACATTAGCTTAGTGTAATTCCTCCTAGTTTCATTATGAAAATTTAAATATCTTTTTTATACACTGAGCGGGTCCATATTTTATCTACTGGTGAATCACATAAAACAATGCAGTTTCATTTGTCATTCATCACTTGATACTTTATACTTTATGGTTCAAATATAATTCACCGGATTTTGGTGCTTTTTATATGATTGTTCCCGTCTGTTCTTCGATATGGTAAATTGAAGTGTTGTTCCTTTTTCCCCTCACGCCTTTGTTTTCTACAATGGTCACTGCCTGCCAATACGTATTATGAGAAATGTATTCTTTATTCTTCAATAAAAATCGAGATTTTTAAAGTAAGTGTACTAACTAATGATGTAATGTTAAAATCCGTCGGTTTATGAACATGCTTTAATCATTTTCTTCCTATAGGACACACAGGGAAAAGCTTTGCAATAATGGTCCCAGCCGGAGTGAGCTCTAAAAATTCGTCTATACACCTCATTATTAGCACTGCATTTGACACACAGATAACTTTGAGATCATCTTACCCGGGATTGGACAAAGTGTTTAATGTGACATCGCCAGGTAAAAACTTGACTCTTCCGGCAGATATTGCTCTTAGCCAAAGTGGAAGTTTTATACAATCAAAAGGAATCATGCTACAGTCCACAGAATACGTCTCAGTCTACGTTTTCTATGAGGATGGATATGTGGCCCTTCCAGTAAGAATTCTAGGCACAAGTTACAAGTCTTTTACCACAGATCTAGGTAGTTGCTTTTTAGCAATCATGCCGCACGGTGGGTCAGCAAGTGTAACCATTAACAGTACATTCGGGATTTCAAGTAGAACGATATCTATTCCAGAACTCTCTGTCTATTACATTTGGAGGTCAAGTTCTCTCCGAAATGTACTTATTTCAGGTAATCAAACACTTGCAGTAGTTACGGGTCATTACCATTCATACAGTAAGAATCCACAAAATATCCATGATACGATTCTACCTGTGAAATATTGGGAGGAAAGTTTTATAGTACCGTTTATACCAAAGGTATCATTTATATATGAATTTCTGTACACGATGAATTCAACAAAAATAACAACTTTCAACAGTGCTTCAAATAGAAAGACTCAGTATGTGGTTGACCTCCCCTTCAAGTATATTTCAACGGTACATGAAGTATCAAATTTCGTTAAAACCGCACAGGGCACTATGGCAGTCGTTCTTTGGTACTATGATGGATCAGATTTGAATCCCTTCATGAGCGGCATTCCGTCTCTATCCCAGTTCTCAAACAAATACTATTTCTGGACACCATTTAACAACGACAATAATTTTATTGCTGCGATAATAAGGGAGGAAGACAGATCTGGATTATTGGTGGACAACTTGCCTATAACAAAGCCGCATATGTCGAATTCTGTGTCCACCTTGGATGGTGTTACTTATAAGGTGGTAACAACTGCCATGACACACGGATGGCATACCGTATGGCATGATGATCCTGCAGTGCAGTTCGGTCTGATCATGTACGGTGGTGATAAAAAGGTAGCATATGGACTTCCTCTTGGCTATGGAATAGATTAATGTCACCACGGTAATTAAGTCATAATAAGTAATTCATTCAAAGGCATTATACGACTCTCATAGAATGATATAAAGAAATTTCTGATCGCAAATTTTGTTGAAATGATTAATTTTCAAACAACAAAAATCAATGTCAATTTACATAGTTTTCAATGACGAACTAAAGATGAGATATCAATGTTAATCATGAATGTGCATTATTCAAGAAATTAATCAGAAGAAAATAAATGCTCCAAACTAGTAAGTCTATTGATGCAGTTTGTTTCCTTTTTCAAGTAAAGTTTAAGAAATCGAATACTTGATCAAAAGAATTGCTCGACTAAAGGTATACACTGAAGAAAATGACAGTAAACTGCGTTGGGTAATTAAATAAGTTGTTCGTCCTTATAATGGCATCAAACGAAGAGCAAATTACACACAATTATTCTCATTTCATTTCCGAACACACGTTTCGGATTTTATAACAAAGTAGGAAATCTCACGTGCATACCACAGAAGACGTACCAATCGTAGTTCAGGAGTCAAAGATCCAGTGGAATATGGCATAACTGCGCATGTCTCCATTAACAAGGCAAGACTCGGTTGCAGTACCTACAGCAAAACATCGGTGCACTGAAATTTTAGAACATATTATACAATTATTGACTGGGGATGAGGGCAATATATGATTTGTTGGACCTGAAGACAAAATGTTGCACGAGGCCGAAGGCGGAGGGCCACATTTTGTCTTCAGGTTCAACAAATCATATATTGCCCTCATCCCCAGTCAATAATCGTTTTGTTATACCTTGGGTCAATAATACAAGAAGAAACTGATACGAAATATTTACATTTACTTTGTGTAAGGTAGAAAGCGCGCAGAGCACCGGCAGTGACTTACATTGCGTCATCAATGGCATTACGTCACACATCAGTGACTTACATTGCGTCATCAATTACATTACGTCGCAAATCAATCGCCATTGCTCGACGTCACTTATTGACGTCATACATGGCATTCAGCGAGAATATCGCCGCCAAATAAAATTCTGATGAAATCTTTCAGTCAGAAATGTTTTTGTTTAATTTCAAATAACATTTATTTCAGAATATCAAGAGAAACTATAATCAATGTTTCTTTCATAAATATTTTTTTTTAACATTTGAACCATAAAGAACCACAAATTATGAAATCTGTAGAACAAATTAAGAAGGTTCCGTCTGTATCACATTGTAATTTAGCTGTCATGAGATTTTTCAACGCACAATTTAAGATATATAGAAAAAATATAGAGGTATCCTTCTGTATCACAGTGTAGTTATAAAAACTTCACGTCACATTAATTTGTTTTAACACAATGTACGTGCCTCTTAATTGTTGTAAATATTACATCCCGGCATGTGCATGATTGTTAATTGTTACACTGCACCCATGAAAATTGTACACCATCGCGCCCTGGACTTGATTCATCGGAGTCGTAGTTTTAGGCTGCGGAGGGATTATAACTGCTTTCTGGCGAACTGTGTCAATCTCCGACTGCTCCCGAACAATTGACTGCTCTTGGTCGGAAATCCCAAAGATATTAGGGTTGTCTAAAACAGAGGCTAGATCAGGGTCATCGAAATCACTTAACATATCCAAAAAATCGATAGTGTTTTTATCTGTATCAGAAACTGCCCGCATAGTGAGGTCAACATCTCTTCTTTGCGCTTTGGTAATTACTACAGATTCCGAAATTTATGATTCGTGCTTCGGACATTTCTCGCTTTCTTTTATCACTAAGTTTGGAGGCGTAATGCTTAAGACTGCTCTCTGATTTATGTTTCGAGATCCCCATGATATGCCTGGATTCGAATCCACTTTCGTCTAGCATCGTTATGCAAGTTGCTCTTATGGAATGGTTTGTATAAATCCTGAGATGTGCTTCTTTGCTTATGGTCTGCATTAATTGTCCCAGAGTGTTTTTTTTTCCAACAACCATATTGTCGTACCATATGTTTTCCTCCTCCGACACCTTTGATTTCGGCCTCTGTCACATAAACTCACAATTGGGATTCAGTTTCATGGTATATTTCTCAAAACTAGCAACTGGACAATTTGGACTACCTGAAAAAAATAAAATAAACGTACTTTATTATATCTATATACATCAATAGCTTATTTTAGAATACATTTATTTTAAGATGTGACTTACTTCGCGCACCTTTGTGTGTGTGTTTTGTTTTATCTATTTTTATTTATTTATTTATTTGTGTATCTCATACGGTATAAAATTGATGTATAACTCGTAAGGTAAGATTTACTAAACAGGCTGTTCGTACATTCGTGCTGCGTTTGAGTCATCGTCTGCGCAGTCGCCTCTATGGTTTTTGGTGAGTCTGGATACATTACTATCTACATAACGCTTTCCATCTGCATCCTCTTTAATGGTAAAGTCGTTAAAACGCATGTTTCTGAGGTTCTCGCGCCCTCTATTACAGAAATACAACATGAGTTCAAAAAACACTTTTCTTTGCAAAGTTTTAGCTGTCTCTATGCTGAACACTCCGCTTTCATACATTTTTTAATGTCTCCATCGCTAATAGCGTCTTTGTGTTTAACGTCACCCCTTCCTTCCTTCTTTATTTTCACCAGACATGCCAAAAACACTTCATTTGCACGTTTAAACTGATCATCGTTTACAATGTCCATACCGTTATATTTGTAAAATGATTTCTGTAAACCATATCATATGGCTATCATCGACGATTTTGCATACATTCCTCCGTCCTTTTTCCTAGCACCACGGTGACAATAAAATTTTCGAAGGAGATCGCAAATTTCTTCGTTTGGTTTTCCTAGAACGGCTACAATAGATGTGTCACAAGTAACGTTTAAAACTCCTCAAATAAACGTTTCGCTGTTTGGACAACACATTTCGTATTTTTACTGTCTCTTGCACGTAGAATTTCATCAATATCCCTTTTCGTAGCGTCAAGAAATCGAGATTCCATTGTGAACAAAATTACCAAAAGACAGCATACGCTGCTGTCTTTTGGTAATTTTGTTCACAAAGGAATCTCGATTTCTACCCGAAAATGACGTCAAAAATTTCGCGCGAAGTCGATTATGACGTCACCGGTCAATATTTTTCGAAATATTGCCCTAGGGCCAATATTGATGTATACAAAGAAAATATTGACTGCTCGGCCCAATATTCGAATTTATAGGCATTTTTCCTATGGAAACTTTATATAGAGTTACTACTAAGGGAATAACAAATCTTTTTGTTATACCCTTATCGGTATCTCTATACAAAATCTCCATAGGAAAAATATGGAATTCGAATATTTGACCGAGCAGTCAATATTTACATCAATATTGGCCCTAGGGCAATATTTAAAAAAAATATTGATAGATAAACGGTAAATCGTTTGTGACGTCACGTCGTTGATGACGCTATTAGCTCTACATATTTTCCGCGCTCTTTCTCTTATAGACGAAAATGAACGTAAACATGCCGGGTTACTGCAGTATTGATGTAAGGTATAACAAAGCAATTATTGACTGGGAATTCGGGCAATATATGATTTGTTGGACCTTCAGACAAAATATTTTATCTTCAGGTCCAAAAATTCATATATTGCCCTCATTCCCAGTCAATAATTGTAAAATATTGAAAATCGAAACAGCCTCAGTCGAAACTATATATAAAAGTGGCACAAAAGGAGCAAGGAACACCAAATACGACATCAGAACACAAAACATTAAAGACCAGACATAAACAAGGAGGACATATGGACAATCAGTGCCGACTTAGGATGGTCTTCCGAAGCAAATTTTGTAATTTTCCAAATTACTTGCGCATTAATAATCCTCTTACTTGTCCAGTTATCAAGTGGTCTGGGAGATCGGACGATTATTTCGTATAAAAGTACGGTATCTTCCCTGTAAGAATATCACACAAAAAAAAAAAAGAAAGCAACATTCAGGGGTCAAATGAAATAAAGAAGATCCTGACGACAATCTCAACAGCACTCACAATAGAGTACCAAATTGAGCATCGACGGACCCCTAGCAAGCTAGAGGTGGGACCATTTGCCCGAGAGGAGTAAGCATCCCTGTTTGGCTAGCCGCACCCGCCGTCGATGTTCACGCACGAAAAAATATCTACAAAACATGCACTGTCAGAGGTTATGTCTGTATAGAGTGTTATGGCGACCATGTCAGGGAAAACCTTTCAAAACACTCACTGTAAAACTCCTCACAGGGAACTTTTTTACGAGCTCAAAAGCATTTGGCGTACATGGGATAAAAGAACCGGACCAAAGTGAGGGTTGTGTGCATGTAATCTCGATACAATTTTCTAATAACTAAGCAGATGACAATTGTCTCAAGTCGGTGCCAATTTTCCATTTGTCTCCATTGTTTATGTGTAGTCGTTTCGTGTTTAGTTATTTTGTTCCTGGTCCCTTTTGTGTCTCTTTTTGTCCTTGTCTATACTCTGTTTGTTCGCATTGATCAATATTTTCAATGATTATTGCATCCGAGTCTTAGTGTAGATACCCTCTGTTCTTTTGTACGATAACATTTTCATTATACATCAAAGTTGGAAGATTATGTCTGTACAGAGTATATTTTAGCATCTAAATGTATCACAAAGGGATTATGAATGAGATTAAGTAGATCCTGACGACAAAACAAAACAGCACTCACAATAGAGCACCAAATTGAGCATCGACGGACCCCCTGCAAGCTAGAGGTGGGACCGGGTGGAGTAAACATCCCCTGTTTGGCTAGCCGCAACCGCCGTCGATGTTCACGCACGAAAATGAAAAAAATATATATATACAAAACATGCACTGTCTGAGGTTATGTCTATATAGAAAGTGCTATGGCAACCATGTCAGATAGAAATATTTAAACACTTACTGTCAAACTTTTTTACGTGCTCCACATGAACACATATAAGGACATTACTCTATCCCTTTGGCACAACAATTGATGACAACTTCATTAATGAAGACAAAATTGAAGCATGGTTACCTATTAGTCTGAATATCTGTGTTTTAATGTAAATATATCATTAATTACTTACTATCTCTTCTTTATCTCATTTCAGTCACACTTATGCCCTTTGTCGTGTGGAGCTCTTAAAAAAGTTCCCCGAGAGGGGTTTGACAGTGTTTTAAATATTTTCCCTAACGTGGTCGCCATGGCACTTTCTATATAGAAATTACCTAAAACAGTGCATGTTTTTAGAAATTGTTTTCATTTTTCGTGCATGAACATCGACAGCGGGTTCGGCTAGCCAAACAGAGGATGCTTACTCCTCCCGGGCACCTGGTCCCACCTCTAGCTTGCTAGAGGTCCGTCGATGCTCCATTTGGTGCTCTATTGTGAGTGCTGTTGGGATTGTCGTCAGGATTTTCTTTATCTCATTACTATGACAAATAAGGATAATGACTCTATCCCTGTTTAAAGCACAAAATTGATAGTTCAGAAAATCATAAACCGAACGCATACAAAATCAGGATAAAACAGGAACCAATAAAACAAACAAAAAACCACCACATGAAAAGAAGCGAACTCTCGAAATGAGAGTGAGACCAGGTGCCCAGGAAGCGTCAGCATCTACTGCTTGCATGCAACACCCGTCGCTTCAATTCGGTAGAAATATCACATCCGGTTACTTCCATTGTTGGATTCTGATTTTGTGTTTAACTTTCATTCACTGATCACACGTTGATGTCAATTATCTAGATAAAACTGTAGTAATAATACGGAAGTGTTCCAACTCTTTATTACCTTCTTGAAGAAAATTTCAAAACAATTTTGAAATCTGGTCATACACTATGATGTCCCACTCTCCAGAATGGTGGATGATATTCTGTCATAGACCATTTGAACCATCCAACCAAAGATTGTACTCTTTATCTTCCAAACTGGAAGTAACCGGATGTGACAGTTCTACCGAATTGAAGCGACGGGTGTTGCATGCAAGCAGGAGATGCTTACTCTTCCTGGGCACCTGGTCTCACTCCCATATCGGGAGTTCGCTTCTTTTCATATGATGGAGGTTTTTGTTTGTTTGCTTTGGTTCCTGTTTTATCATGATTTTGTATGCCTTCGGTTTCTGATTTTCTGAATTATCGATTTTGTGCTGTAAACAGGGATATGGTCATTATCCATATTTGTCATTAATGCACCGGACACGGGTTTTAGATGGTAATTCCTCATCGGTGGTAATATAATTAATGCCAAAGTGATTTTAAGTCGAAGCCAAATGTATTTTCAGAACAATTTTCAGTAACGCCCTCTAATTTTATTCTACGAATTTATAAGTGTGTATTTGCTTTGCAAAGAGTGCGTGGCTCCAATTTTCCTGTTGGGTTCACTCGGCAGCATAGTTGAATCAAATCTATATCCAAAATAGCATTAGAGGGATGGTACCAGATGTTCACCTCCTTTAATTTCGATTATATTTTTGGATAAATTGACAATTTTCAGACAGAACAAAATGATGGTATCAAATTGATGAGGAAGCGAACTTCTTTTAGGCGACAAAGCAGGAAAGAAGAAATAAATTACATTTTAAACATTAGGTCAAGGGGAACAAGTTAAACTGCTGCACACTGCAACCAAAAACAAGTGTTTATGGCAATATGGAAGTGTTCCAATTCTAAACCTTCTTGAAGAAATTTTCAAATCAATCATAATGCGCGAGACAAGTGTTTGGAACAGTAAAAGAAACGCAAATGTAACTTCTTCAAATTAATAGCATCAATTAAGCATTAACAGATAAATTTGCAGCATGGACAAGAAAATTGCACGCTTCGTCATGCCAGACTGTGAAAATTATATCGAAAATACAGAAAGTCGTACATGTAGCAGGATGGGTAGGATATGATGCTACAGGACCCACTTTTCAGGAAATTCGATAATTTTTTTGTGAACAGCAATTTAGGAATACAATTGAGGAAACCATTAATCGAAACTGAATACATGTGTCCTCAAGGATACCTGATCCACCAACAGTGACAATCACCATGTGGTACAAATGCTACATCTTCACTCACTTCGAACTACTAGTGATGAATGAACCTATACATCAAATAAACTTTGAACGATCAATATACACATGGCGCCGACTTTGCATCGCTATGGCATATAGTGTACAACCTGCATATTCAGAGGTGTTTCAAGACATACAGCTTACTTGTGAACAAAATGACCTCTCATTGTGAGAAGCCATCACAAAAAGACAGTGATATAAGTAGAGTTCCTGGCTAATACGATTAATTTGTAAATAGGTATAAAAAAGTTGGAATTCCAAAAAAAAAAAAAAAAAAAAAAAAAAAAAAACTAGTCTGTGCTCTGCTGGCTGAAGATAGCTCATGGTTAATCACATATGACGACCAATTTCTTAAAAGGACAACGACTCTTTTGAATTTTTGCATCTCCCATCATGGAGTTCTGTCAACAGGGTTGCCAAAGAGTGCAATGTTTGCCAGATGTTTGGATTGAGGATCACTGACGAGGGTTAAATACCCGAAACGTGCATGTCTGGTCCACGTTGTTAATTTATTTGTAGACGTTTAACTTTGGCATCTCCTGTCCTGGAGTCCGGTCAAAAGGGTTTCTCAGAGTGCAATGCTGGAAAAGATGTAGATGGGTTGCCTAATACTATAAATAACATCAGGATAATGTATTGCTCATTTCATTTGCATTGTTTACTATAAATAGTCTGCCAGTGCCCTTTTACCCCTATATCAATTATGTTTCTACATTTCTTATAGCAGTTTTATCAATCTATGTCAAGAAATATTCTTATACTAGAACATTGACTACGCTATGAAGGGCTATACAAGCTTTTAAAATTTTAGATTTTATTTGACACATCCATGAATATTCTTGTTTGCATAAAATCTCCAATTGCTCTTCTCTTCATCACTTGTCAAAAATCGAGTCTAAGATGAACAAACAAGGCTTTATTTTCAAAGCTGGAGTAACTACTGTCCGCGCGGCTCACTTCAGAAATCGGAAAATTGAAGTTTTCTCCTCTTTATCGGCAATTTTTGTGATTAAAATTTATAAAGGGAAATAGATCTCAAACTCTCATAACTAACGGTGTATGATATATGTCTGTACGACCAATATCATGCTCACAGTGAAAGAAAATAATTTTAGATGGAGAGATTTCTCTGTTAATCTTAGCCTGACGTCGTCGACGTTCTCCATAGAGTCAGTGTTAAACATCGGCGACGTCGCGCCAAAATTAACATAGAAAACTCCCTATCTAAAAATATTTTCTTTCACTGTGAGCGTAGTTTTAGTCGTAGGTACATATATCATACACCATTAGTTATAAGAGTTCGACATCTATACCCCTTTATAAATTTTAATCGTAAAAATTGCCTACAAAGTAGAGAAAACTTCAATTTTCCGATTTCTGAAGTGGACTGCGCGGACAGTAGGTCATATCAAAATAATAATGTATGAAGATCTGCAAGACTGACCCTCCTGGACTTTCATCCTTGATAGTTTGGAATTTCTAGGTTTTTTCTATGATAATTCTGAACCAGGATATAGAATATCAATGAATTCTTTTAAATTCTTGCATCAGAGCCAAGGTATTGATATTTTACAAAGATTTACCTCAGTTTGACCTTGAAGGTTTAAATTTACAGACATGTTACTCTTGGGTATGAATATGAAAGCTGTACCTTGAAAGGTACTTGAATCATCACGTCAGAACCAAAGTACTGATATTTATTGAATTTAGAAAAAGTTTGACCTTGACCTTTGAGGTTCAAAATTAATAGGCGTGTATCATGATACTTTATCTGTGAATCTGTGTATAAAACATGAATGCTGTACACTAAAAACTTCTCAAGTTATCGCATCATAGCCAAATAATTGAAGGACGGACAGAAGGAAAGACAGGTGGATATGCGATTCCAATTATATCAATCTATCCTCCTCAATATTGATGGTATTACAATAGCTCACTCTCAGCTTTTGAATGAAATGGGCAGAGCTAAAAATAAATCAAAAGCAGTTTTTATAAGTACTTATTTATTAAAGCACCAATATATTGTTTCTGTAGCATTGAATGTTTAATTTGAACATTGATGAGGTTTGGATATATTGCTTCATGATGTACAGTTTCTGGGGCAGAATGGCATCATGCTATTGTTTAATCTTTAATTCAACTTTAAATATGTCTAGATGGCTTATGTAAAATATCATGCCTCTTCTAAAAGGAATTGGTACTACAAACAGTTATTGAACATAATTCTCTGTCAATTTTCTTATAAATGTAAACATTATGTACTTTACATATTTCACATTATTTTCTCTTTGCAAAAGTCACCTTGACATCTGACAGAGGTATTAAACATCCAAAAATAGTCTCACTTCCTTTTACCATAGAGGAAGCCTGAACCATCAAAATATTACATGGTCCATAAAAATTCATAATTGTTCATGTAAAATTATACCATAGAGGAAGTGTAAACCATCAAAATATTACATGTAAATGGTTGATGAAAATTCATAACTGTCATGTCAAATTACACCATAGAGGAAGTGTTAACCATTAAAATATTACATGTAAATGGTCAATGAAAATTCATAACTGTTCATGTCAAATTAGGAAGTGAGAACCATCAAAATATTACATGTGAATGGACCATGAAAATTCGTAACTGTTCATTTCAAATTATACCATAGAGGGAGTGTGAACTGTCAAAATATTACATGTAAATGGTCAATGAAAATGCATAATTAATGTTTCTTCTATTCATTCAACATAAGTCCACTCATATGTTCAAACTAATATTCAACAACCTCATTTACAAATTAATATGATTTTCTATTTTAACACAGCTTATAAATTGCAGTCATCATTTTTTGAAGTTTCAGTTACAGTATATTTGTCACTCTTACATGATATAATTTCATTTGCTTTCATACTTTTCAGACATCAGGGTATATTACAGTAACATCTTGTTAATCTGGACACATTGTTGTCCAAAGACTTTGTCCCGATTAATAAATTATCCAGATAAATGGGTCATATTTTTATAGAAAATTTAACAATTATCTGCGAGAAAACATCAGAATAAACGAGTTTTCCGGATTATCAGATCCCAAATTACTGGGAGATCTGGAGAAGTGACCTTCAAATGATATGAAAAATTCCACTTATACATGAAATTACAACAAATATTTAGGAGTACAATCTTTTGTAAGGAAATTCGAAACTCATTGTTTCGAAAAAGAACTTCTCCTGGCAATTTGACTGTCACTATATTAGATGTATCAAACAGAACATATCAGCCAAGTAATGTCATGCATGACAAGTACCCAAATCTTTTAAATATTTTGTATATTGATATAACAGGTAATATATTCACAAAAAAAATATATTTCTCTATAATGTACTTTGTTGAAAATGGCCTGACAGTTTCTTTGAAAGACATCTCTTCATTCAGCAGTAAAAATCTTCGAAATCATCACTATTCACCTGTGATTCATGTGCTTGTAAAGTGGGCGGAGCATCAAGTATTGTTTGATGACAGTGGGATAAGACGACAAAGGGGCGGAGTCTTACATATAATCTGTTTGTAAAGTGGGTGGAGCATCAAGTGTTGTTTGATGACAGTGGGATAAGACGACAAAGGGGCGGAGTCTTACATATATCTACTTGTAAAGTGGGCAGAGCTTCAAGTGTTGTTTGATGACAATGGGATGAGAGGACAAAGAGGCGGAGTCTTACAGATAATCTGCTTGTAAAGTGGGCGGAGCTTCAAGTGTTGTTTGATGACAGTGGGATGAGAGGACAAAGGGGCGGAGTCTTACAGATAATCTGCTTCATGTGACCTTTGACCTTCACAAAATGTCGCTTGAACTCCAAACCATCACCCTGTAAAAAGAGTATCATAATTAATATCGGCATGATGACATTGTATTGGGATTTATAATGGGTATTTCATAAAAGACAGTTAATTCCCATCAATTCTCAACATCTGATGTAAATAATTGTAAAGTCTTAGAAGTTTGATATCTGATTTAAACTAATTGTATATGAAAATCAGCGTAAAATTCAGGGAAAACGAAATATGATCTTTCCAGTAGATAAGAGTTTTATAATGTCACAACACAGTTACGTTAGATAGCAAAGTAACTCTGGGTATCATAAAAGACAAATCATCATGTGAAATAGAGCATGTAGTCGAAAACATGGAAAATTTGTTTTAAATTTGAAATCATTAGACATCGTCAAAGGGGTAGGGCCACTCCTAAAACGGCCCTCCCATTTTCTCTAGAAATAAATTGCATGAGAAATACTTGATATCTCTCATGAAAATACACAAATGTTTACCGCTTTTGATAAAATGAAAAATATCACCAAACAAAGTGCCATTTATCTGTAATGATGTCATGAAGTGACGTCATTTTGAAGTTATTGACAAAGTATGGTGAAAATTGCTGGGAATTTCGTCTTTTGTGAAATAATTCAATATGGCCGCATGCCTTAACTGAGATAAAACGTCCATGACAAAAGGATTATAAGACTCTTCGGTTCCACTCAAGGGGTATCAAAATCATGTAAAACCCTATGCTTGCCAAAGGTTTTGCAAAATTTTGAGAACCTGAGGTTGGAACCAATGTATCTTTCATAGTCAAGAACATGAAACAGTATTTTTCTCTCATATCTAAGGGTCAAAGTCAAAACTGAAAGAAAATAGACGAAATTTGGAAAATATCAAGTTGATCTAATCGCAAAAATTTTAGCGATATTTGAATTCAGAGCCCCCGAAAATGGTTTATTCTATAAGAATAAACTACGAATATAAGGCTTTACTTAATATAACGAAAGAATACATTGAAAAACGATCTTAAAATCGATGTTTTATTGCCACATCGCCACTACCTTGTTTGTTTTGCGGGCTGAAATCATGACGTCACAATAGTGTAAACAATCTAACAATAGCGTCATATGATATGTGATACAGCTGTCACGTGATATGTGATACAGAAGTAGCTCATATAGCTGTATTTCATGGACCTACTCTGTCACACATACGCGGGTATGAGAGAAATACTGATAATCTTTCACATATAAATTTTTCATCTTAGTTAATGCATGTGGCCATTGCTAATTTATTAGAAATATGTTACAAACAGTAGTTTTTTCGTCAATTTTGCAGAATATGACCTATTCTGGTGTTTTCAAAGGGCTAAAAGCTATAATTGATAAACACATCATTTACAAAAGATAGATTCATGATTCATGATTCAGTAGAGAATGTTTTAAGTGTCAAATCACAGTTAAAAATTCTATGAAATACAATGTTCAAAATTAGGGCCAATCTCGGGCTTCCTTTATCGTAAACTTACCTTGGAAAGTCGGAAGTCTAATAGGAAGGTTTCTCCCATCTCAATCAGGCTGGCCTTAAAAACTAAAGGCATGTTCCTCTTATCCATGGTTGCTATGGTAACCTAGAAGAGATTAAAATTATGAGGATTTTTTTCTCTTCAAACCAAGATGGTCATAAATATTCTAATTTTAAAGGGATTATTTGATTTTTGTCGTTAATCTGAAACATTTCAAAGAACATGGTTGAGATTGGTACATTATTTGTAGCATGATTATTTTGACAAACATTTTTTTTCAGAAATAGTTTAGGGTGAAAAATCCAATCTTAAATTTCATAATAAAAAGATATGAATTTCACAAGCTTGAAATCTGAAACAGAATGTAAATTATAAGGTATGATGTAAACTCCTCCATCAGGGAGTTTGTGTTTGAGGAAAACTTAGTTTCTGGCTAATAGATGTATTTGCAGCCAGTTAATGCTGATTTTTCAGTCGCAACTTTCGTTTTCTGGCAATAGGCTTAATTTCATTGGTTAAGCATGCTGGGATTATGAGAAAATAATGCCAGTCACCCGGTACTATTGCTTTTTTCTAAACAGAGTTACCTCCCTCAGCAAAAATTACGACATAATGCAGAGTGCATGAATGATGTATATAACAGTAAGTAAAATAGGGAAAAAATTTAAGGACACGTTTCTTAGATATCCCAAGTATAATGCAGTAAATACTGAAGTCATGTTAACCCATTAATGTCCAGGCAAAATTTCTTTCAAAAAGCACCACTATGAGAGAATAGCACTCATACAAACGGTCATTAAAGGGTAAATAGCAACGCTGACATTGAGTGCGTTCTTGTTTTACAGTAATAACTAAGGAGCGAACGACAAATGAGGTCTGACCCACATAATTGCAATGTTGCATTAGAATGTAGAAATTTAGACTGGCGTTTCTTGTCATAATGTTAAATGTATGAAGCCTACCATGCCAGGAGAGTTATATTTCCAGTTATATCCAAGGGTCTCACACATTCTGTCCATCTCCTTAGTCGTAGCTTCTCTGTCCGTCTTTACGAAAAATCGGGTCATTCTACGTACCAACTTCTGCCATGGAGTCTACAATGACAATATGTACAATGTGTTGCAATATTTGGTCATTCCATTTACACTACTTCGACCTGTCCGTAAGGTGATGGTTCATTGACCAATAGGGATACAGTTAATTGGCCAATACCTGGATCTCACTGACGTCACAACCACATTGCTACTCACTCTAGTCTAGCCCTTACCTCTAATGTGTCAACAACCTGTTTGTATTTACCTGTATTCATGCCATGTCTTCGTATTATTAGTAAGTTGAACTATTGACCTCAAAATCAATAGGCTTCTTTTTCTCAAAATTTGGTTTCATTCAAGAATAAAAGTCTAAAATGTAAAAAGTATTCACCAGACGAACGATGACCATGATGACAAAGGCCGGATGGATGGCAGACATGATAAAAGCTCACATGGAGACATGAGATCAAAGCTAGTCATTCTTTTGCTAAAAATAGTTTTGTACACCATGATACATCACATGCAATACATCTATCATCATCTTTTGTGCATTTGAATATAATCGCGAGCGGAGCTCGCTGCAAAGGCCCAAAGGGCCTTTGCGAGCGAAGCTCGCCCTTATGGTAACGCGTATACACATATCTTATTGAGAAAATATGCTGAATCAAAGAATGAGAATGTACTACTATGCTTTCAAAATTTTTCGTCCCCTCGCAGACAGAGTTGCTGCGGAGATGCTGGATATTGCCATTTAAAATTTTTTTTCGACTCCAAGTAGACGTATATGTTATACTCAATTTTTGTTTATAAGTTCAATTTATTGAAAATATTTTTCGTAAATCAGGTAACGATAAAGCATCAACAAAGCGGCGTAACCACGGGAAATCAGACATTTCCGGTTTTAAACGAGACGTTTCGCTCTGATTGCTTTTCTCGTCTCGGGTGGTTTCGTACTGTCAGAAGTCAGAATATGTTTGTTTTTTCTTTTGTTCTTAAGTAATTTATTTTCATCTAAACATTATTCTTACAAAATAAAAATGAATTATAAAGAACCATATTTTAAAAGAACCGTATTTTAACCCCCCCCCCCTTAAAATGTTCATCTGCTGGTCTAGATCAATTTTACAAATGCTTCCGTGTTTCCACTCGCCTTATATACTACCTTTTTTGGCAATCATCAAACATAAAGATTTGTCAGATAAGATAAACCTTCATAGTCAAGAAAGATCTTTTTTTATTTTATATAATCATATCTATTTTCTCTCCGCTCGCACAAAAAGGCTTTGCCTTGATTCATAATACACATTTGTACAAACCTGTGAAGAGCTTGGGGTACCCTGAATCTGACTGCTGAGTAACATGTGATCAGGATGGACAGGCTGGGAGAAGCTGAATATGGGAGCCATGTTCTCTGATATAGCCTTGGTTTCCTCTGACTCGTTCTCCGGGCTGTGTCGGGCCTCGGGCTGAGAACATGATATACGGGACTCACTGTAAGGTTAAGGTTAAAACATGATATACCGGACTCGCTGTAAGGTCAAGGTTAAAACATGATATACGGGACTCGCTGTATGGTCAAGGTTAAAACATGATATACAGGACTCACTGTAAGGTCAAGGTCAAAACATGATAGAGGACTCAATGTAAGGTCAAGGTTAAAACATGATATACGGGACTCACTGTAAGGTCAAGGTTAAAACATGATATACGGGACTCGCTGTAAGGTCAAGGTTAAAACATGATATACGGGACTCAGTGTAAGGTCAAGGTTAAAACATGATATACAGGATTTGCTGTAATGTCAAGGTCAAAACATGATATACGGGACTCGCTGTAAGGTCAAGGTTAAAACACGATATACGGGACTCAGTGTAAGGTCAAGGTTAAAACATGATATACAGGATTCGCTGTAATGTCAAGGTTAAAACATGATATACGGGACTCACTGTAATGTCAAGGTTAAAGCATGTCATTGATATACAGGACTCGCTGTAAGACAAGGTTAATTAGGGGATAAACGTACTGTGTTTTGTGGTTCCGACAGGTATATGTTGGATATACTGTTGGAAACGCATTTATATAGTCGGGGCTTGTCCCTGACGGTATAACGTATGTTTCCAACAGTATATCCAACATATACCTGTCGGAACCACAAAACACAGTACATTTATCCCTATTCTAATTCATGTGACATATTTAAACTTTTGATACCCCTCAGAGGGTCTCACACATCGCTTTAGAGATGACGTTGCTACGGAGGACTAATAATGAACAACAGAAATTATTGCGCTGCAAAATATGAAATACAACTGCTTCGTATTTATTACAATGGCGAAAAATCAAAGTGTTATCAATAATAAACTTACTTGTTCTGTTGTTTACATGCGGAGAATGCCATTTACAAGCTCATACCTTGTAATTTTACGTCACAGTATGACGTCACAGGAGCGATGAACAAAGGGAAGCATGACGTCATACGCAAAAAGTGCGCTAAAGCTTGTAACGTGCAAATTTACATAGGAATACATTTTGAAGTATGTCAAGTGAGTCGGTTTGCGGCATGTATATCGTCGTTATACATGCTTGTAGAAATCCTGTGAACCAATCAGAAAGCGTGAAGCAAACAAAATGAATTAGAATAAATGATATACAGGACTCATTGTAAGGTCAAGGTTAATAAATGATATACAGGACTCACTGTAGGGTCAAGGTAAATAAATGATATACAGGACTCACTGTAAAGTCAAGGTTAATAAATGATATACAGGACTCAGTGTAAGGTCAAGGTTTAAAACAATGTAATCTATTAAAGGCTGAAAATGATCACAAGAAACATAACGTCTCTGTGAAACACAAAGTTTAATGCACCAATCATAAGCTTCCGAAATAAATGAAGAAGCAGGTGCATGAAATTGAATTTCAATGTCACATGTTCAATCAGACACAAAGTTGCATTTCAAGGTCAATAAAGCCTGTGTTTGTGAAACACGAATGCCCCCGGTGGCATCTTTGTTAGTATGAACACTATTTTCTGTTAAGTACATGTATGTGAGGTTCACTGGGTAAAAAGGTCAAAGGTCAAGGTCACGAGGTCAAAAATTTTGGTATCAATGGAAAGGTCTTGTCACAAGGACTACACATATGAAATATGAAAGCCCTATCACTTCCCATTCAAAAGTTATGCCCAATGTTAAAGTTTTTGAAAAGTAGGTCAAAGTTCAAGGTCAAGGTCATGAGGTCAAAAATTTTGGTATCAATGGAAAGGTCTTGTCACAAGGAATACACATGTGAAATATGAAAGCCCTATCACTTCCCATTCAAAAGTTATGCCCAATGTTAAAGTTTTTGAAAAGTAGGTCAAAGGTCAAGGTCAAGAGGTCAAAAATTTTGGTATCAATGGAAAGGTCTTGTCACAAGGAATACACATGTGAAATATGAAAGCCCTATCACTTCCCATTCAAAAGTTATGCCCAATGTTAAAGTTTTTGAAAAGTAGGTCAAAGGTCAAGGTCAAGGTCACGAGGTCAAAAATTTTGGTATCAATGGAAAGGTCTTGTCACAAGGAATACACATGTGAAATATGAAAGCCCTATCACTTCCCATTCAAAAGTTATGTCCAATGTTAAAAGTTTTTCGGACAAACAGACAGACAAACAGACAAACAGATAAACAGACAAACAGACAAACAGACGGACAGGCCAAAAACTATATGCCCCCGAATCTTTGATTCCGGGGGCATAAAAATTGCACTTAAAGGTCATAAAGTCAATAGATACAAAATTGATTTTCAAGGTCACAAGGTCAATCAGACACAGAATTTCAAAGTCACAAGGGCAATCAGACACAAAATTGCATTTCAAGGTCACAAGGTCAATCATAGTAGAACCTGTTATAATACAGGTATTGTACTTTACCTGTCAGGTGAGGTAGGCGGGGATGACATGCCTCCTGAGCAGATACGCTTGAACGGTCCCGTTCCGCTTGGTGAATTTGAAGGTGAACTACTTGGGAACTTATTCCACAAACCTACAACAATGTATAAATGTGTTATATTGAATGTAGGTTTTAGCAGAGAACAAAACTCATTATTTCTCAGACTTCACATCCATGTATTGAACCTGTTAATTTTGGTAGAATATATCAATGAATATATTTTCCAGAGCTGCCTATCTGTTTCTTATGAACAGTGTCAAATGTTGCTAAAGAAAGTGTAATTAAGAGATGAAAAGAATCAGTTTTATTGGATCTGCCAATAAAATTTTTTGCTTGTTAGGTAGTTTATACACCGCCAACATGGTAACTTACCTTTTTTATTGAAGTTTTTGTTGAACCACTGATGACCTTTGATTTGTTTTATCGTGTATCTTTATACACTGTAACCATGGTAACTTACCTTTTTTATTGAAGTTTTTGTTGAACCACTGATGACCTTTGATTTGTTTTATCGTATATCTTTATACACTGTAACCATGGTAACTTACCTTTTTTATTGAAGTTTTTGTTGAACCACTGATGACCTTTGATTTGTTTTATCGTATATCTTTTCTTTGGATTCTCAACTAACAATCTTCTTAGTAAAGCTGAAAAATTTCAAATCTAACATCAATTTCAGCATTTTTACAGTCATAAAGCTAAGCTTAAGTGTAAGTTAAATTCAAATGAATCGATTGTAAACAAGAGGGCTGGAGCTTTCCCAGCTGTATCACCTTTAATAAGACTTATCAGAAGACAACATCACTTGATCACAAATTTCTAGGGGTAATGAGGACTCAACATGTGAAATATCAAAGCGCTATCTCTTTTACATGTACATGTATAAGATATTACCCAGGTTAAAGTTTTTTAAAAGTGGGTTAAACATCATGGTCAAGGTCACTAGGTCTAAAGTCAAGGTCCCAAATGAAAGGTCTGATATATCAGTTAAATATAAATTTAAAGCCCTACTACTTATAGCTGAAGCGCTTACCATCATCAACCAACTCTATTTAAACCTCCAACCCTAACATTTTTCCGTTTTTAAGATACTTCCTTTCAGGAAGTATCTTACTGTTATGGTAACTGCTTTAAAGTATGCAAATTGAGATACTGCACTTTGCACCTCAAAATATAGCACAGTGTGTAGTTCAGGAATTTGCTGTCTACCACATACAAAATGCAAGATCAAGAATATTCTCTATCTTGAAAACAGTTTCAATTTCATATTGAATAAATGCACCACACAATATCAACTATAATTCTTGTTTTCACAGCACAATGGTGGCGTAGTAATATACTACTTTGTTTATGACAATGTTAGGAAAGATAACTCAAAAATTGCATTAAAGTTGTAGAGTTGTCTTCCTTATATCAACACTGAGATTAGATAAACATTGTGTTGTTTATAGAGATATCATAAGCTTCACTTATACATCCTGTGTTAAAAAATGATAATCATCATTGCCTTACGATAAAATTATTCAACATTTTAATATCTGCTAACAATAAATTCTGTGTAGATCTAGAAGTATCTCTCAGGACCTTCAGTCCTTTGATTAAGTTGTATTTAGGTTGTTGTTTTTTTTTTTTCTCACCAATATTTATGACTGTTGTACTTTATGAAATGCATAGTACCAGAAATGTTAAATCTACCAAAATTTGGCAAATTCTTGATCTGTTCTTAAAATCATACCCAATATTTTTTCTTCCGCTTCTAAATTTTGCAAAAATAACAGATTTTCCTGTCCAAATGTTACTTATTTCACAGTATTTCAAGGCATGCTTTGTTTTTTCCGTAAAATGATTAACACATGACACTATTTTTACTTACTGATTGTTATAAAAACATAGTCGTACGGAAAATTTGGAGTAATTAACCTATTGTATCTATGCAGTAGATCCCTCCTATGAATAAGGAGCACCTCTATAGAAATAGGGTACGAGGGTACTTGGCATTCCAAGAGGGGATTCATGTAGATAATACTACTTCAGGTCCTGCCACTGTGCCCCTATTACATGTACCTATAACCCAGATAAATATTTGAGGTCATACATGTGCCAGCCATTTCGTTTGATGCAAATGTCTTTTGTAAAACATGTTTCCTATGATTTGTAAAATTATGTCTTAACTGAAAAATTTGTAAAATTATGTCTAAACTGAAAAATTCAAGGATTAAGAAGGAAGAATTTTCAATGAAAAGATCATCAATTAGAATAATTATTCTATGAAATGGGGCGGTTTCATATTTGTGAGCACTTATCTACTACAAGGCTCCAAGATCTTGTTTCTTTTATTTTGTAAAAAATCGAAGGTATATTGATTTGGAATAATGCCAAGACAAAGCAAAGCAAATTAATGGATTAAAACACTGTTTGTGGTGTAGTACATGTCAATTTGTAAAACTTACACTATCTTTGTTCAAGAAGATTGACCAATTACAATATAACCGAACTACGCTGCTATGTAGTGATGTCAGAGTTACTGTCCTGTTCACTAAATCTAAAGCACCCTGTTTTGACGATTTATTCTGTTGTCTGAAGAATTTTGCTATAAATTATTGTATCCGAGAAATGACCTCCTTTAGTCGTAACTGGAAATCAACTTCAACTTACCGTATCAACTGCCTTCAAACCGCAATACGAAAAATAAAAAGTCTACAGGAAATTCCCATGTTAATTTCAAGCCGCTGCCATATTGTTCTCCGTGTCAACAATAGTAAACAGTGACGTCAAAGCCTCCGACGTCACACATTTTCAGCGATTTTACTATAGAAAATCCCCGTAGACTTTTAATTTTCCGTCCTATTTCTAACTTAGCTGACGCACAGCCAAAACAATGGTATTTTCTGTTACGACTAAAGGAGTACTGTAACATTGATATCTTATTGGAAGATGACATTATCATATTTTAGAGAAAACCGGGAAAACAGGGTGCTCTGGAATTAGTGAACAGGACAGTAAGTCCTCTGGTCAAAGAGAAAGAATACTTACACAGAGCCAGATTGTCTACTATTTTGTTCTACAGAGACAGCGTTATACTTACACAGAGCCAGATTGTCTACTATTTTGTTCCACGTAGACAGCGTTATACTTACATAGAGCCAGATTGTCTACTATTTTGTTCAACGGAGACAGCGTTAAACTTACATAGAGCCAGATTGTCTACTATTTTGTTCAACGGAGACAGCGTTATACTTACATAAGGCCAGATTGTCTACTATTTTGTTCCACGGAGACAGCGTTATACTTACATAGAGCCAGATTGTCTACTTTTTTGTTCAACGGAGACAGCGTTATACTAACATAGAGCCAGATTGTCTACTATTTTGTTCCACAGAGACAGCGTTATACTTACATAGAGCCAGATTGTCTACTATTTTGTTCCACGGAGACAGCGTTATAGTTACATAAGGCCAGATTGTCAACTATTTTGTTCCAGGGAGACAGCGTTATACTTACATAGAGCCAGATTGTCTACTATTTTGTTCCACAGAGACAGCGTTATACTTACATAGAGCCAGATTGTCTACTATTTTGTTCCACGGAGACAGCGTTATAGTTACATAAGGCCAGATTGTCAACTATTTTGTTCCAGGGAGACAGCGTTATACTTACATAGAGCCAGATTGTCTACTATTTTGTTCCACGGAGATAGTGTTATTTTACAATCCTTCCAGTCACAGTATTCCTGACAACCGTATGATGGTTCGTCCCACGGTAACTCTATAAATAGAAAGATTACGATAAATCTCAGCAAGATTTATGATATAAATCTCAGATTGATTTTTTATGGTACAAGTTACTTGATTGCTTACACTGTACAGAGGACTCCTGTTAATCTGATAGTCAATTTGTCGGAAGATCAATATCAGATTAACAGAAGTATCAGATTATCAGGAGTTTGAAATTCCCTGGATATACAATGAAATAGTCCTCTTAATTGCACTAGAATGTATCTCAGACTTTATTATATGCATTAATTGAATGTTATAAATACTCTCAGGCCATTTTGGATAGTTTTAAATAGTAAAATATCAATTTCAAGGATTTTTATATGATAATTCATTGAAATGACATAAATATCATAGGAAAAATATCATAGTTGACGGAAAATCCTATCAGATAAAGAGGAGTTCTTAAGATTTTTGATAATTTCTATCAGATTAAGAGGAGTAAATTTACATTGATTATATAGGAAATAGTTTTGTGTTTTGAAATCATATCAGATTAAGAGGAGTATCAGATTATCAGGTATCAGATTAAGTGGAGTCCTCTGAGCAGTGTAAGCAATCAAGTATCAAGTTATGTGTTAATATTTTGTGGATTCTGACTATCAATGTTTAACGACTTCAAATTAATTAGCATCATTTTAGAGCAGATAAATTTACAGCATAGACCAGACATGCACGTTTTGGGTATTAAATCTTCGTCAGTGATCCCCAATCTAAAGAATGTAATATTGCCAAAGAGTTTGAAAATTTTTGTACAAAATTTTACCGAAAGACGCAGCAAGATGGGTGGGATACGTATTAATATTTTGTAGATTCTATCAAGTTACATGTAAATATTTTGTGGATTCTCGCTATCATGTTACATGTAAATATTGTGGATTCTCGCTATCAAGTTACATGTAAATATTGTGGATTCTCGCTATCAAGTTATGTGTAAATATTGTGGATTCTGACTATCAAGTTACATGTCAATATTTTGTGGATTCTGACTATCAAGTTACATGTAAATATTTTCTGGATTCTGACTATCAAGTTTCATGTAAATATTTTCTGGATTCTCACTATCAAGTTACATGTAAATGTTTTGTGGATTCTCACTATCAAGTTACATGTAAATCTTTTGTGGATTCTCACTATCAAGTTACATGTAATCTCACTACCAAGTTACATGTAAATATTTTGTGGATTCTCACTACCAAGTTACATGTAAATATTTTGTGGATTCTCACTACCAAGTTACATGTTAATATTTTGTGGATTCTCACTATCAAGTTACATGTTAATATTGTGGATTCTCGCTATCAAGTTACATGTAAATATTGTGGATTCTCACTATCATGTTACATGTAAATCTTTTGTGGATTCTCACTATCAAGTCACATGTAAATATTGTGGATTCTCGCTATCAAGATACATGTTAATATTGTGGATTCTCACTATCAAGTTACGTGTAAATACTTTTTGGATTCTCATCCTCAAATTTCATGTAAATCTTTTGTGGATCCTCATTATCAAGTTATGTATAAATACTGACAGTGTGTGGATTTTTCACATATCTACCTCCAGCTAGGAGAGCCACAAGGATGACTGCACATGACCAGATATCAGCAGGCTCTGCCTGATATGGTTTCCGTGACAACACTTCAGGAGCCACATATGGCACTGTTCCACAGCACTTCTCTAGCATCCTCTCATTGCCTTGGTAACGGAACACAGTAGACAAACCAAAATCAGATATTTTCAGATTTCCTGAAAAAAAAGGAAATTTTAACTACAGTAACAATGCAGATGAACACTACAAACACAATATCAGACTTGTCTAACTGTGTCTTACCATAAGTATTTTTAAAATTTGGCTCCAGTAAGATAAGGCTAGAGTAATTAAGTGAAGTAAAGCATAACATATATCATAAGGAGCTGTTAAGATAAGGGCCGGATTTAGCCCTGAAATCACTCGATTATTTCTCAGGCGCTGTCCTTCCAATTTAGATAAAAGTTGGTTAGGATAAAAATATAAAGTATTATAAGATTCCTAGTAGGTGTTTTATTTAAATAAATTCGATGAAAGATGTTATAATTACGGGTTGAAGAGGTAGGGGTACAGATGACGGAAAACGTTGAATTTCGCTCGAAAATGCACAAAAAATGCATTATTTTAAACATTTTTACGTTAATTATGCTTCTGTTACCTTTTAAAGTCAAAATTGGATAAGCAAAATTAACTTTGAGGTTATTATATCAATTTAATCGGCAAATTCTGCAATGCGGAAACTGAAAAACGGTTTTATTTCGTTCTTCTCAGCCATTTACGTAGCTTTCTGGCGCGAAATACACACGGTGTAGAAATAGAAATAGACAACTTTCTCGTTTATTTTCTTCCAAACGGTTAAATATTTGATTGGAACACACTCTGAATAGATTTTTCCGTGATATAAAAAGAAAAAGACGAAAATATTACGTACTTTAAAACTCTAGAGACAAATTTAAAAATAGTCAGCCATCCCCCCTTTTTTCGTTTTTCGCCTGTGGGACATTGTTCCCCCCCTCGCTTCAGAACCCCACTTGGCCAGAAAATTTGTTTTATTG
Source organism: Pinctada fucata (assembly GCA_028142955.1). NCBI lineage: Eukaryota > Metazoa > Mollusca > Bivalvia > Pterioida > Pteriidae > Pinctada > Pinctada fucata. The sequence continues at coordinate 1,642,178 of AP027110.1, read as the reverse complement.
ATATACACCTTTGGTGAAAGTGGCATTGTAAAGCGAGGGGGGGGGGGGAACGATGTTGTATAAAACTTTTCCGTTTTCCATTGATTTCTGTGTAAAAAACGCTTATTTTGACCCAAATATCAGTCTTATTTTGCATATTATTATCCCATCTGAAAGCAGATTCATATGCAGACAAAGTTTTCTGTTTTCAGATCTTACCAAAGTCATCTACTAATAAGTTTTTCTGGTGTCAGATCTTACCAAAGTCATCTAGTAGTAAGTTTTCTGGTTTCAGATCTCGATGTGTTACACCTTTAGCATGAAGGTATTCCTACAAATAAACATATTAAAATACACAAAAATTCATATTCAATATACATGTAACATACATTAAGGATTTTTATACCAAGTGTTAAAGGTACAAAGTTGGAACACTTCCATATTATTTAAACATGTTAAATGATTTTCAAGAAACATCAGATACATGACTTTGAATTGAAAATTTAATCAGGTTAGATGTAGCAGACATCTGCAGCCAATTATGCCTCACTTGAAATTCATGTGAAAATTTTCAAAGGGAATGAGAAGGAATGGAGGAAAGGAAGAAGAAAGAGAATGACTTACCAAACCACTAATGGGCTTTTTGTTAGACTTGCCAACCACTGATGAGCTGTTTGTTAGACTTACCACACCACTAATGAACTGGTTGTTAGACTTACCACACCACTAATGAGTTGTTTGTTAGACTTACCACACCACTGATGAGTTGTTTGTTAGACTTACCACACCACTAATGAGCTGTTTGTTAGACTTACCACACCACTGATGAGTTGTTTGTTAGACTTACCACACCACTAATGAGCTGTTTGTAAGACTTACCACACCACTGATGAGGTGTTTGTTTTACTTACCACACCACTGATGAGCTGTTTGTTAGACTGACCACACCACTGATGAGCTGTTTGTAAGACTTACCACACCACTGATGAGCTGTTTGTTAGACTTACCACACCACTAATGAGCTGTTTGTTAGACTTACCACACCACTAATGAGCTGGTTGTTAGACTTACCACACCACTAATGAGTTGTTTGTTAGACTTACCACACCACTGATGAGTTGTTTGTTAGACTTACCACACCACTAATGAGCTGTTTGTTAGACTTACCACACCACTGATGAGTTGTTTGTTAGACTTACCACACCACTAATGAGCTGTTTGATAGACTTACCACACCACTGATGAGGTGTTTGTTTTACTTACCACACCACTGATGAGTTGTTTGTTAGACTTACCACACCACTAATGAGCTGTTTGTTAGACTTACCACACCAATGATAGCTGTTTGTTAGACTTACCACACCACTAATGAGTTGTTTGTAAGACTTACCACACCACTGATGAGGTGTTTGTTTTACTTACCACACCACTGATGAGCTGTTTGTTAGACTGACCACACCACTGATGAGCTGTTTGTAAGACTTACCACACCACTGATGAGCTGTTTGTTAGACTTACCACACCACTAATGAGCTGTTTGTTAGACTTACCACACCACTAATGAGCTGGTTGTTAGACTTACCACACCACTAATGAGTTGTTTGTTAGACTTACCACACCACTGATGAGTTGTTTGTTAGACTTACCACACCACTAATGAACTGTTTGTTAGACTTACCACACCACTGATGAGTTGTTTGTTAGACTTACCACACCACTAATGAGCTGTTTGATAGACTTACCACACCACTGATGAGGTGTTTGTTTTACTTACCACACCACTGATGAGCTGTTTGTTAGACTGACCACACCACTGATGAGCTGTTTGTAAGACTTACCACACCACTGATGAGCTGTTTGTTAGACTCACCACACCACTAATGAGCTGTTTGTTAGACTTACCACACCACTGATGAGCTGTTTGTTAGACTTACCACACCAATGATAGCTGTTTGTTAGAATTACCACACCACTAATGAGTTGTTTGTAAGACTTACCACACCACTAATGAACTATTTGTAAGACTTACCACACCACTGATGAGCTGTTTGTTCTAGACTTACCACACCACTGATGAACTGTTTGTTAGACTTACCACAGCACTGAAGAGCTGTTTGTTAGAAGTACCACACCACTGATGAGTTATTTGTTAGACTTACCACACCACTAATGAGCTGTTTGTTAGACTTACCACACCACTAATGAGCTGTTTGTTAGACTTACCACACCACTGATGAGCTGTTTGTTAGACTTACCACACCACTAATGAGCTGTTTGTTAGACTTACCACACCACTAATGAGCTGGTTGTTAGACTTACCACACCACTAATGAGTTGTTTGTTAGACTTACCACACCACTGATGAGTTGTTTGTTAGACTTACCACACCACTAATGAACTGTTTGTTAGACTTACCACACCACTGATGAGTTGTTTGTTAGACTTACCACACCACTAATGAGCTGTTTGATAGACTTACCACACCACTGATGAGGTGTTTGTTTTACTTACCACACCACTGATGAGCTGTTTGTTAGACTGACCACACCACTGATGAGCTGTTTGTAAGACTTACCACACCACTGATGAGCTGTTTGTTAGACTTACCACACCACTAATGAGCTGTTTGTTAGACTTACCACACCACTGATGAGCTGTTTGTTAGACTTACCACACCAATGATAGCTGTTTGTTAGAATTACCACACCACTAATGAGTTGTTTGTAAGACTTACCACACCACTAATGAACTATTTGTAAGACTTACCACACCACTGATGAGCTGTTTGTTCTAGACTTACCACACCACTGATGAACTGTTTGTTAGACTTACCACAGCACTGAAGAGCTGTTTGTTAGAAGTACCACACCACTGATGAGTTATTTGTTAGACTTACCACACCACTAATGAGCTGTTTGTTAGACTTACCACACCACTAATGAGCTGTTTGTTAGACTTACCACACCATTGATGAGTTGTTTGTTAGACTTACCAAACACTAATGAACTGTTTGTTAGACTTACCACACCACTAATGAACTGTTTGTAAGACTTACCACACCACTGATGAGCTCTTAGTTAGACTTTCCACACCACTAATGAACTGTTTGTTAGACTGACCACACCACTGATGAGTTGTTTGTTAGACTGACCACACCACTGATGAGCTGTTTGTTAGACTTACCACACCACTGATGAACTGTTTGTTGGACTTACCACACCACTGATGAGGTGTTTGTTAGACTTACCACACCTCTGATGAGCTGTTTGGTAGACTTACCACACCACTAATGAACTGTTTGTTAGACTTACCACACCTCTAATGAGTTGTTTGTTAGACTTACCACACCACTAATGAACTGTTTGTTAGACTTACCACAACACTAATGAGTTGTTTGTTAGACTTATCACAACACTAATGAACTGTTTGTTAGACTTACCACACCACTGATGAGCTGTTTGTTAGACTTATCACACCACTGATGAGGTGATTGTTAGACTTACCACACCACTGATGAGGTGATTGTTAGACTTACCACACCACTAACAAGCTGTTTGTTAGACTTACCACACCACTAATGAACTGTTTGTTAGACTTACCACACCACTAACGAGCTGTTTGTTAGACTTACCACACCACTAATGAACTGTTTGTTAGACTTACCACACCACTGATGAGCTGTTTGTTAGACTTACCACACCACTAATGAGTTGTTTGTAAGACTTACCACACCACTGACGAGCTGTTTGTTAGACTTACCACACCACTAACGAGCTGTTTGTTAGACTTACCACACCACTGATGAGCTGTTTGTTAGACTTACCACACCACTGATGAGCTGTTTGTTAGACTTACCACACCACTGACGAGCTGTTTGTTAGACTTACCACACCACTAACGAGCTGTTTGTTAGACTTACCACACCACTGATGAGCTGTTTGTTAGACTTACCACACCACTGATGAACTGTTTGTTAGACTTACCACACCACTGATGAGCTGTTTGTTAGACTTACCACACCACTGATGAGCTGTTTGTTACACTTACCACACCACAGATGAGCTGTTTGTTAGACTTATCACACCACAGATGAGCTGTTTGTTAGACTTACCACACCACTGATGAGCTGTTTAAAGTATCTGTTAGCCTCCTGGTCAGGCATCCCTATGTCTGGCTCTGTAAGTGATAGAAATAGATTGAAGATATGGTCAAGGTCAAAACATTTACTCTTAAAACTAGGTCAAAGCTTTAGCTCTAAAGTCAAAGGTTAAATCTTTACTGTTTACTAAAATAAGGTAAAAGTTAAATCATTTACTCTTAAATCAATGTCAAGGTGAAACCATTTTCTCCTAAAATAATGTCAAAGGTCAAACCACTTACTCTTAAAATTGGTAAATTATCAAAAATCAACAGGGCCATAATTAAAAAATTGTTTGTTTCCCCTCGCCCTGACTGGGTCAGCAAAAACGCCTCCGAGTCAGATTTTTTTATAGCCAAAAAGTCCAATATTTTTTTTTCCAGAAATCGAATCACGGCCATCTCCATTTTCAGTTCCAACGTTACAATATTCTATCTAAATAGAATTGTAAATCAACTCAGTAGCTTTTTCATTCCTACATTGTTATAAGAAATCTTGACGTAACCCCCCTCCCCCTCCCGGTCTTCCCATTCCCGTTGGCTTTGAACCGTCGGTCATAAATTGCGTATTATTGGTACATTGACAATTATGTCTCCCTCTTCTAAATATCCTCCCAAAAACAATTGAGAACATTGAGTTGTTATTAAGTCATGATAGATGAGCGCTCGGTCTACGGATGTGAAATTTTAAAAGAAGCATGTGCGAGTGTGGCAGGTATTGTGGGCTCTCATCTTTACATGATAACGCATGTGCTCAATCTAGTTCCTCCGTCAACTTACGATATCTCGTTTCACGGATAGGCGTTTGAACACTATAAAGACCCATCGCTTATTTGGAAGGGTCCGCTAAGTGGGCCAAAATTCAGGCATTATATCTAAATGCGTAAAATGTAGTGAATAAGAAAACTACTTCCTGATCATAGTGGTTATTATGATTAACCGACGTTTCACTAGTTGTTGTCGGCGGTCCGTTCTAACTTCTTGCATCGTGAACGTCATAAATCAACAGACTCTTGAAATATTACAATGAATTCTCGATGTTGTTCGTATGATTATTTTTAATTTACGCTGTTTACATACAATAAACAGACCGAGAAAGAAAAGTATACAAACTCATTTCATCTTTATCATGCACTGGAAAACGCCGGCCATTTATACTAGTAGTTAGTGACTCGTGGTTGCGCGTGGTCAATATCTATACAAATTCAATCTTTACAAGTCATAAAAAAGTCGAGATTTAATCGTTCTATTCCGTCTTTTCGATTTTACAGGCCTACGTTCGATTTGTGCAGGTATCTGACGTAAAAGCATTGTGACGTCATTAAATTCCTTTGAAAACGTCATATATGTACATGTACAATGTAACCCTGTTTCCCTGAATTTCATGCTGGTTTCCATAGAATTTGATGACGTCACAATGCGTTGACGTCAGATACCTGCACAAATGGGAAGCAACTCATGTATTCCGAAAAGACCGAATAGTGCATCTTATTCTCGCAGATTTGACGTTGCCGTAAAATGACCCGTTACGCCGCGCTGAAATACTTGATGCACCTGTTGCGGAAATATTAATTATTGTATATCTTGGGAGGTTTTACAGGACAATGAAATTTTCTTTTGAACATGTTCAATAGAATAAATAGACATTTCATATTTAACCAGCGATAGAAATGGAGACACAACTTATATTTTTTACGGAAAGCAGGCGGCGATTTTTCCCGAAGTAAGAGGGGAGAAATCGCCGGCTGCCAGCTCTTAATCTTTATCATATAAATTAGAAACACGAAGTGTGACTGTGCAGCTGTAAGGAGTCCAGTAATGTGCAATTTGGATTCAAACGACTTTAAACAAATTTGATACAAGTAGTTCTGGCAGCAAAAAAAAAAAAAAAAAAAAAGTACCCGCCTGCCGGGTCACTTGGAAAAAACAGACCCGGGGGGAGGGGAAACAAACAATTTTTTAATTGTGGCCCAGCTAAAGGAATTCTAATTTTGGTTCCAATAAGAAAGTCTCAAGGAACATGCTGTTTAAAGAAAACTGTGGACCAACAAGTCAATGTTACTGTACGATAAAAAGCCTACGCTCACGCAGCAAGATACGCCCGTTGGGATTTTTTTTCACAACACCAAAATATCTAAGTCCCATAACTCCATAAGGACAAATTGGATGAACCTAGCTTAAAATCGAAAGGCGGCTTCCTCTTCAAAGTCTGATCAAAATGTACAAATATCATGAAAATCTGTTGACACATATTCAAGTTATTGCGTTCCATGCACCTATATTTTGCCCTTAGCTTAACATGTATGTGCATATAACCCCCCCCCCCCCCCCATTACACATAATTTCTGGATTATGTGACAAAAAATTCAAGAACCCCTTATATATGTGAAAGAACATCCTTTCTACTTGAAGTATACAAAATTTCAAAACATTTCAACCCGAAATAGATTTTTAAATAATTTTTAACTATTTTAGTATATTTTCACTGTATTTTAAAATATCCAAGTCCCATAACTCTGTAATAACATATCGAACGAACCTGAAAATCGAAAGGCGGCTTCCTCTCCACAGTCCAATCAAAATGTATGAATATCATGAAAATCCGTTGACGCATATTCAAGTTATTGCGTTCCATGCGCCTATATTTTGCCCATAGCTTAACATGTATGTGCATATAACCCCCCCCCCCCCCTTCCTATTACACACAATATCTCGCTTATGCGACCAAAAAATTAAAAACCCGTTACATATGTCAAAGAGCATCCTTTCTACCTTAAGTATACAAAATTTCAAAACATTTCGACCAGAAATAGATTTTTAAATAATTTTTAAATATTTTAGTATATTTTCACTGTATTTTAAAAATCTAAGTCCCATAACTCTGTAACGACATATCGAATAAACCTGAAAATCAAAAGGCGGCTTCCTCTCCACAGTCCAATCATAATGTATGAATATCATGAAAATCTGTTGACGCATACTCAAGTTATCGCATTCCATGCGCCTATATTTTGTCCTTAGCTTAAAATGTATGTGCATATAACCCACCCCCCCTTCCCATTACACACAATATCTCGGTTATGCGACAAAAAAATTAATAAAGCCTACGCTCACGCAGCAAGATACGCCCGTTGGGATTTTTTTCACAACACCAAAATATCTAAGTCCCATAACTCCATAAGGACAAATCGGATGAACCTGAAAATCGAAAGGCGGCTTCCTCTTCAAAGTCTGATCACAATGCACAAATATCATGAAAATCTGTTGACGCATATTCTTGTTATTGCGTTCCATGCACCTATTTTTTGCCCTAAGCTTAACATGTATGTGCATATAACCCCCCCCCCCCCCATTACACATAATTTCTGGATAATGTGACAAAAAATTTAAGAATCTGTTATATATGTGAAAGAACATCCTTTCTACAAAATTTCAAAACATTTTGACCAGAAATAGATTTTTAAAGAATTTTTAACTATTTTAGTATATTTTTACATTGTATCTAAAATATCAAAGTCCCATAACTCCGTAACGACAAATCCGATGAACCTGAAAATCGAAAGGCGGCTTCTTCTTCAAAGTCTGATCACAATGTAGAAATATCATGAAAATCCGTTGACGCATATTCAAGTTATTGCGTTCCATGCGCCTATATTTTGCCCTCAGCTTAACATGTTTGTGCATATAACCCCCCCCCCCCTCCCATTACAAATATCTCAGTTATGCGACCAAAAAACTAAAAACCTGTTACACAAGTCAAAGAGCATCCTTTCTACCTTAAGTATACAAAATTTCAAAACATTTCGATCAAAAATAGATTTTAAAATAATTTTTAACTATTTTAGTATATTTTCAATGTATTTTAAAATATCTGAGTCCCATAACTCTGTAACGACAAATCCAATGAACCTGAAAATCGAAAGGCGGCTTCCTCTCCACAATCCAAACATAATGTATGAATATCATGAAAATCTGTTGACGCATATTCAAGTTATTGCATTCCATGCGTCTATATTTTGCCGTTAGCTTAACATGTATGTGCACATAACCCACCCCCCTTCCCATTACAAATATCTCGCTTTTGCGACAAAAAAATTAAAAATCCGTTACATATGTCAAAGAACATCCTTTCTAATTGAAGTATACAAAATTTCAAAACATTTCGATCAAAAATAGATTTTTAAATAATTTTTAACAATTTTAGTATATTTTCAATGTATTTTAAAATATCTAAGTCCCATAACTCTGTAACGACAAATCCAATGAACCTGAAAATCGAAAGGCGGCTTTCTCTCCACAGTCCAAACATGATGTATGAATATCATGAAAATCTGTTGACGCATATTCAAGTTATTGCGTTCCATGCGCCTCTATTTTGCCCTTAGCTTAACATGTATGTGCATATAACCCACCCTCCCCTTCCCATTACACACAATATCTCGATTATGCAACAAAAAAATTGAAAACCCGTTATATATGTCAAAGAACATCCTTTCTAATTGAAGTATACAAAATTTCAAAACATTTCGACCAGAAATAGATTTTTAAATAATTTTTAACTATTTTAGTATATTTTCACTGTATTTTAAAAATCTAAGTCCCATAACTCTGTAACGACAAATCGGGTGAACCTGAAAATCAAAAGGCGGCTTCCTCTCCACAGTCCAATCATAATGCATAAATTTCGTGAAAATCCGTTGACGCATAATCAAGTTATTGCGTTCCATAGGCGGACGGACAGACGGACGGACGGACAGACGGACGGACTTCGCCATACCATAATACGACCCGTCAAATGACGGGCCTATAAAAACCCGTTACATATGTCAAAGAACATCCTTTCTACTTGAAGTATACCAAATTTCAAAACATTTCGACCAGAAATAGATTTTTAAATAATTTTTAAATATTTTAGTATATTTTCACTGTATTTTAAAAATCTAAGTCCCATAACTCTGTAACGACAAATTGGATGAACCTGAAAATCGAAAGGCGGCTTCCTCTCCACAGTCTGATCACTATGTAAAAATTTCATAAAAATCCGTTGACGCGTATTCAAGTTATTGTGTTCCATAGGCGGACGGACAGACGGACGGACTTCGCCATACCATAATACGTCCCGTCAAATGATGGGCGTATAAAAACCATACCTATTCTGTCAAATAGCTCGCCCCCACAGGCGTATTCCAGGAATAAATACTGCATCTTCCCTTCTTTACGGAATCCATAAAACTTAATGATGCTCTCATGGTTAAGTAGCTTGTGTACACATACCTAAAATAACACATATTACACATATATAATATTATAAATAACATATAACACATATAATGTTTTATCACATGATATACCCTTTATTCAGTTACATAAAGCCATTTTATAAATAAATGTTATGATAACACGTTATATATCGCTATGCTTGAACGCGATTGGTCAAGTTTGGAACCAAATTACATAAACTTAAAGTATGACCTTTCAAATATTGGTCAATTGTTAAATTCAGATGCAGGTTCAATATCAATGTTAAATATTGTTGTTGTTGAATTAATTATTGCATTAAAATACTGAACAAATTTGAAACATTTTTCTCTCACACACGGAATATCTATATAGTTGAGATTGCACTGAATTGCACAGGTCTCGCCAGGGAGGTAATTGTGGAAGTCGCGTGAGGCTAATGCGAACAAGACTATAAACCCTACCTTTACCTTTATACAATGGGGGACTACTTCTCATAACAAAGCAGGTGACTTGGCATGGTTTGCCTCTAGTTCTCAGAAATGTTGATTTTAAGTTAGAAAAACACATTTTTAGGCAAAATCATGTGATAAAAAGAATCTCAATACGGCACAAGATTCGGGGCTAAAACAGCCCTTATCAGCTCCTTACTCTAAAGCATATCGAACAAAAAAAAAACCTATTTCAACTTCTCTCAATACCAAACTACCCGGGACGAGAAAAGCAATTGGAGTGAAACGTCCTGATTTGCATCACGTGACAAATCTAATGAACATGGCGGCTTTTACTTTCCAGTGCAGTAACAACGTGTTTTCATGCTGTTTCTTGTTCTACTTTTAAATTACCAAAAATTATGTCAATAAATCTGACTTATAAACAAAAATTGAGAATAGCATATACGTCAACTTTGAATGTCGATAAAAAGATGTGATTTTAATCCATAAGTGATAATTGCATTGAAGACAACTTTAAAACAAATAACATAGGAAAATATTTTTTATTCAAAGATGTAAACTGTCTTGTATTATGAACATAAATATTCCTTATACATTGGGCATAAAATTGACACTGTCCAAAGACGGCATAGATGGAGCCACAAGGCCTTATTACAAGGACATAAATAACGATACATCATTACCTCTTTCCTGACGGCCTCCGCAGCTGACGGAGTTTTCTCAATGTTTATGATCTTCACAGCAACAGCTTCCTGAGTATCAGAATTAACAGCTAGCTTCACTCTGTAAATAATTATACATTGTATATGTTGTAAAATTTGCGGAAACTGTTATATAATGTGTGTAAACTGAACAACGTTGAACTTTAATATTGTCATACAATGTACAATGTCAAACTTTAATATTGTCATACAATGTACAATGTCAAACTTTAATATTGTCATACAATGTACAATGTCAAACTTTAATATTGTCATACAATGTACAATGTCAAACTTTAATATTGTCATACAATGTACAATGTCAAACTTTAATATTGTCATACAATGTACAATGTCAAACTTTAATATTGTCATACAATGTACAATGTCAAACTTTAATATTGTCATACAATGTACTAGTGTTGTAACGATTATCGCCGACATCGGCGACATCATCGCTAATACCCTTTGATTTCGATTAATCGATTATATTTTCAAGAATCGATTATAATCGGAAATATACAACGTAGAAAGGAATGACATAGTTCTCGGTCGAATACGCATGTAACAAGTACGAATAAAACGAAAGTAGATTGACGATTGCTTCCACGAGTTACAGTTACGGTCGTAGCGTAAATACTTCGAAAAGAATACACTTTCTAAGGCATACAATGGGTGGAATTAGGATTCTCATTGAATCTAATAGTAATGACAAGTACTCTAATAGAAAACTTCAACGTCAGATTCGATACGTCAATTGTAACTACTCGTCTAGGAAAAACAAACTTTTTACGCCGAACTCCAGAGCTTTGTAAGAACGACAAGGCCAGCCTTAACTCCACGAAGATATTGTTTGATTCCTCATTGAATGAGCAAAAACCTTGCTCTTGGGTCGAATGGAGACCCCCCTCACAAAGAAAAAAAAACTGCATCTGGCATGTAAAGTTGCCGACTATATTAGTATTACAATCACATACATGTATTTGTTTTGGCTCCCTTACTGCTGTGATCTTGACAAAATAATTCATTTACTAGATAGGATTTTATCATTCTGTGGTTGGAGTTCTTTCTATACATTTTACTATGTATATTAGCATATGCTTTAGTGAAGTTTTATCATTACTTGTCATATTCTTTTCTGTAAAAGCAAGTAAAATTTATTTCCGATTAAATCGAAATAATCGATTAAAATCCTCTCCGATTATAAACCGATAATCGATTATGAAAATTGTCCGATTATACAACACTACAATGTACAATGTCAAACTTTAATATTGTCATACAATGTACAATGTCAAACTTTAATATTGTCATACAATGTACGATGTCAAACTTTAATATTGTCATACAATGTACAATGTCAAACTTTAATATTGTCATACAATGTACCATGTCAAACTTTAATATTGTCATACAATGTGCAATGTCAAACTTTAATATTGTCATACAATGTACAATGTCAAACTTTAATATTGTCATACAATGTACAATGTCAAACTTTAATATTGTCATACAATGTACAATGTCAAACTTTAATATTGTCATACAATGTACAATGTCAAACTTTAATATTGTCATACAATGTACAATGTCAAACTTTAATATTGTCATACAATGTACAATGTCAAACTTTAATATTGTCATACAATGTACAATGTCAAACTTTAATATTGTCATACAATGTACTAGTGTTGTAACGATTATCGCCGACATCGGCGACATCATCGCTAATACCCTTTGATTTCGATTAATCGATTATATTTTCAAGAATCGATTATAATCGGAAATATACAACGTAGAAAGGAATGACATAGTTCTCGGTCGAATACGCGTGTAACAAGTACGAATAAAACGAAAGTAGATTGACGATTGCTTCCACGAGTTACAGTTACGGTCGTAGCGTAAATACTTCGAAAAGAATACACTTTCTAAGGCATACAATGGGTGGAATTAGGATTTTCATTGAATCTAATAGTAATGACAAGTACTCTAATAGAAAACTTCAACGTCAGATTCGATACGTCAATTGTAACTACTCGTCTAGGAAAAACAAACTTTTTACGCCGAACTCCAGAGCTTTGTAAAAACGACAAGGCCAGCCTTAACTCCACGAAGATATTGTTTGATTCCTCATTGAATGAGCAAAAACCTTGCTCTTGGGTCGAATGGAGACCCCCCTCACAAAGAAAAAAAAACTGCATCTGGCGTGTAAAGTTGCCGACTATATTAGTATTACAATCACATACATGTATTTGTTTTGGCTCCCTTACTGCTGTGATCTTGACAAAATAATTCATTTACTAGATAGGATTTTATCATTCTGTGGTTGGAGTTCTTTCTATACATTTTACTATGTATATTAGCATATGCTTTAGTGAAGTTTTATCATTACTTGTCATATTCTTTTCTGTAAAAGCAAGTAAAATTTATTTCCGATTAAATCGAAATAATCGATTAAAATCCTCTCCGATTATAAACCGATAATCGATTATGAAAATTGTCCGTTTATACAACACTACAATGTACAATGTCAAACTTTAATATTGTCATACAATGTACAATGTCAAACTTTAATATTGTCATACAATGTACGATGTCAAACTTTAATATTGTCATACAATGTACAATGTCAAACTTTAATATTGTCATACAATGTACCATGTCAAACTTTAATATTGTCATACAATGTGCAATGTCAAACTTTAATATTGTCATACAATGTACAATGTCAAACTTTAATATTGTCATACAATGTACAATGTCAAACTTTAATATTGTCATACAATGTACAATGTCAAACTTTAATATTGTCATACAATGTACAATGTCAAACTTTAATATTGTCATACAATGTACAATGTCAAACTTTAATATTGTCATACAATGTACAATGTCAAACTTTAATATTGTCATACAATGTACAATGTCAAACTTTAATATTGTCATACAATGTACTAGTGTTGTAACGATTATCGCCGACATCGGCGACATCATCGCTAATACCCTTTGATTTCGATTAATCGATTATATTTTCAAGAATCGATTATAATCGGAAATATACAACGTAGAAAGGAATGACATAGTTCTCGGTCAAATACACGTGTAACAAGTACGAATAAAACGAAAGTAGATTGACGATTGCTTCCACGAGTTACAGTTACGGTCGTAGCGTAAATACTTCGAAAAGAATACACTTTCTAAGGCATACAATGGGTGGAATTAGGATTTTCATTGAATCTAATAGTAATGACAAGTACTCTAATAGAAAACTTCAACGTCAGATTCGATACATCAATTGTAACTACTCGTCTAGGAAAAACAAACTTTTTAAGCCGAACTCCAGAGCTTTGTAAGAACGACAAGGCCAGCCTTAACTCCACGAAGATATTGTTTGATTCCTCATTGAATGAGCAAAAACCTTGCTCTTGGGTCGAATGGAGACCCCCCTCACAAAGAAAAAAAAACTGCATCTGGCGTGTAAAGTTGCCGACTATATTAGTATTACAATCACATACATGTATTTGTTTTGGCTCCCTTACTGCTGTGATCTTGACAAAATAATTCATTTACTAGATAGGATTTTATCATTCTGTGGTTGGAGTTCTTTCTATACATTTTACTATGTATATTAGCATATGCTTTAGTGAAGTTTTATCATTACTTGTCATATTCTTTTCTGTAAAAGCAAGTAAAATTTATTTCCGATTAAATCGAAATAATCGATTAAAATCCTCTCCGATTATAAACCGATAATCGATTATGAAAATTGTCCGATTATACAACACTACAATGTACAATGTCAAACTTTAATATTGTCATACAATGTACAATGTCAAACTTTAATATTGTCATACAATGTACAATGTCAAACTTTAATATTGTCATACAATGTACAATGTCAAACTTTAATATTGTCATACAATGTACCATGTCAAACTTTAATATTGTCATACAATGTGCAATGTCAAACTTTAATATTGTCATACAATGTACAATGTCAAACTTTAATATTGTCATACAATGTACAATGTCAAACTTTAATATTGTCATACAATGTGCAATGTCAAACTTTAATATTGTCATACATTGTACAATGTCAAACTTTAATATTGTCATACAATGTGCAATGTCAAACTTTAATATTGTCATACAATGTACAATGTCAAACTTTAATATTGTCATACAATGTACAATGTCAAACTTTAATATTGTCATACAATGTACAATGTCAAACTTTAATATTGTCATACAATGTACAATGTCAAACTTTAATATTGTCATACAATGTGCAATGTCAAACTTTAATATTGTCATACAATGTACCATGTCAAACTTTAATATTGTCATACAATGTACAATGTCAAACTTTAATATTGTCATACAATGTGCAATGTCAAACTTTAATATTGTCATACATTGTACAATCATTATGTCAAACTTTAATATTGTCATACAATGTGCACGATTGGTAGACAATATTTTCAGAACCTTAATCTGTATTCTGTATTTTTGGACACAGGAATATAATTATTTTACAGATATTTCATGATCAAATATAGTTTTCAGAAGCTGGATGACAGGTTTTTTTTTTACAAAAAGGTGGTGGAGGAAAATGAACAAAATTATATCAAATTTTGTACAAGATGTATGGCCTTACCAAACAAGAAATACTTATGTAAATCAATATGAACATCAGGACAATCACCAAATCTGACAAGTTTGAATCAAGCTTTTGCTACGGGTGTTGCATGCAATCAAGAGACGCTGACACACCCTGGGCGTACCTGGTCTCACACACCCTGGGCGTACCTGGTCTCACACACCCTGGGCGTACCTGGTCTCACACACCCTGGGCGTACCTGGTCTCACACACCCTGGGTGTACCTGGTCTCACACACCCTGGGCGTACCTGGTCTCACACACCCTGGGCGTACCTGGTCTCACACACCCTGGGCGTACCTGGTCTCACACACCCTGGGTGTACCTGGTCTCACACACCCTGGGTGTACCTGGTCTCACACACCCTGGGCGTACCTGGTCTCACACACCCTGGGTGTACCTGGTCTCACACACCCTGGGTGTACCTGGTCTCACACACCCTGGGTGTACCTGGTCTCACACACCCTGGGCGTACCTGGTCTCACACACCCTGGGCGTACCTGGTCTCACACACCCTGGGCGTACCTGGTCTCACACACCCTGGGCGTACCTGGTCTCACACACCCTGGGTGTACCTGGTCTCACACACCCTGGGTGTACCTGGTCTCACACACCCTGGGTGTACCTGGTCTCACACACCCTGGGCGTACCTGGTCTCACACACCCTGGGCGTACCTGGTCTCACACACCCTGGGCGTACCTGGTCTCACACACCCTGGGCGTACCTGGTCTCACACACCCTGGGCGTACCTGGTCTCACACACCCTGGGCGTACCTGGTCTCACACACCCTGGGCGTACCTGGTCTCACACACCCTGGGCATACCTGGTCTCACACACCCTGGGCGTACCTGGTCTCACACACCCTGGGCGTACCTGGTCTCACACACCCTGGGCGTACCTGGTCTCACACACCCTGGGCGTACCTGGTCTCACACACCCTGGGCGTACCTGGTCTCACACACCCTGGGCGTACCTGGTCTCACACACCCTGGGCGTACCTGGTCTCACACACCCTGGGTGTACCTGGTCTCACACACCCTGGGTGTACCTGGTCTCACACACCCTGGGTGTACCTGGTCTCACACACCCTGGGTGTACCTGGTCTCACACACCCTGGGTGTACCTGGTCTCACACACCCTGGGCGTACCTGGTCTCACACACCCTGGGTGTACCTGGTCTCACACACCCTGGGTGTACCTGGTCTCACACACCCTGGGCGTACCTGGTCTCACACACCCTGGGTGTACCTGGTCTCACACACCCTGGGTGTACCTGGTCTCACACACCCTGGGTGTACCTGGTCTCACACACCCTGGGTGTACCTGGTCTCACACACCCTGGGTGTACCTGGTCTCACACACCCTGGGTGTACCTGGTCTCACACACCCTGGGCGTACCTGGTCTCACACACCCTGGGTGTACCTGGTCTCACACACCCTGGGTGTACCTGGTCTCACACACCCTGGGCGTACCTGGTCTCACACACCCTGGGTGTACCTGGTCTCACACACCCTGGGCGTACCTGGTCTCACACACCCTGGGTGTACCTGGTCTCACACACCCTGGGTGTACCTGGTCTCACACACCCTGGGCGTACCTGGTCTCACACACCCTGGGTGTACCTGGTCTCACACACCCTGGGTGTACCTGGTCTCACACACCCTGGGCGTACCTGGTCTCACACACCCTGGGTGTACCTGGTCTCACACACCCTGGGTGTACCTGGTCTCACACACCCTGGGTGTACCTGGTCTCACACACCCTGGGTGTACCTGGTCTCACACACCCTGGGTGTACCTGGTCTCACACACCCTGGGTGTACCTGGTCTCACACACCCTGGGCGTACCTGGTCTCACACACCCTGGGTGTACCTGGTCTCACACACCCTGGGTGTACCTGGTCTCACACACCCTGGGCGTACCTGGTCTCACACACCCTGGGTGTACCTGGTCTCACACACCCTGGGCGTACCTGGTCTCACACACCCTGGGTGTACCTGGTCTCACACACCCTGGGTGTACCTGGTCTCACACACCCTGGGTGAACCTGGTCTCACACACCCTGGGCGTACCTGGTCTCACACACCCTGGGCGTACCTGGTCTCACACACCCTGGGCGTACCTGGTCTCACACACCCTGGGTGTACCTGGTCTCACACACCCTGGGCGTACCTGGTCTCACACACCCTGGGCGTACCTGGTCTCACACACCCTGGGTGTACCTGGTCTCACACACCCTGGGCGTACCTGGTCTCACACACCCTGGGTGTACCTGGTCTCACACACCCTGGGTGTACCTGGTCTCACACACCCTGGGTGTACCTGGTCTCACACACCCTGGGTGTACCTGGTCTTACACACCCTGGGCGTACCTGGTCTCACACACCCTGGGCGTACCTGGTCTCACACACCCTGGGCGTACCTGGTCTCACACACCCTGGGAGTACCTGGTCTCACACACCCTGGGCGTACCTGGTCTCACACACCCTGGGCGTACCTGGTCTCACACACCCTGGGCGTACCTGGTCTCACACACCCTGGGCGTACCTGGTCTCACACACCCTGGGCGTACCTGGTCTCACACACCCTGGGCGTACCTGGTCTCACACACCCTGGGCGTACCTGGTCTCACACACCCTGGGTGTACCTGGTCTCACACACCCTGGGTGTACCTGGTCTCACACACCCTGGGCGTACCTGGTCTCGCACACCCTGGGCGTACCTGGTCTCACACACCCTGGGTGTACCTCGTCTCACACACCCTGGGCGTACCTGGTCTCACACACCCTGGGTGTACCTGGTCTCACACACCCTGGGTGTACCTGGTCTCACACACCCTGGGTGTACCTGGTCTCACACACCCTGGGCGTACCTGGTCTCACACACCCTGGGCGTACCTGGTCTCACACACCCTGGGCGTACCTGGTCTCACACACCCTGGGTGTACCTGGTCTCACACACCCTGGGTGTACCTGGTCTCACACACCCTGGGCGTACCTGGTCTCACACACCCTGGGCGTACCTGGTCTCACACACCCTGGGTGTACCTGGTCTCACACACCCTGGGCGTACCTGGTCTCACACACCCTGGGCGTACCTGGTCTCACACACCCTGGGCGTACCTGGTCTCACACACCCTGGGCGTACCTGGTCTCACACACCCTGGGTGTACCTGGTCTCACACACCCTGGGTGTACCTGGTCTCACACACCCTGGGCGTACCTGGTCTCACCTTGAAATATTATTCATTCCAAGGTTCACAACCGTTCCAATGGAAATTAAAATAGTTTTTCCTTGTCTTCTCGACTTTGAGACTGAATAACTTATACTAGGTACTTCTTTGATGATTATTATGACTTAGTACATTTCCTCCATTACAGAAGTAATACATTATTGGTTGTCTGCGTCAAGTTTACTATATTCTGAAAACTTACAATCAACTTCACTGTGTTCATAATGTTTATAGACCAGGGGCAAACTCCACTTTTAGTTCATATTCTATACCTCACAAAGATATTTATAGTAACCAATAAGGGTGTAGCCGTTTCGTTTTGTGGCTGTAAACGTTTACACAATTTGTAAACGTGTACACGGACTTCTATACATATACTTGAAAGAACGTCTTTAATATCTTTATTACTCTTAAAAAAGTTAATCAAACACAGAGATTTCTTAGCGTAGTTAGGCAGCGGCTTCGATCATTTCGCAGCTAACGTTATAAACTGGAAGAAGACAAAATTGACACCCCCACTACCGTTTCTTTCAGCGTAGTCAGACAGCAACGTCAACCAGAAGAAAAGCTGTGCAGCCATGGTAGCAGAGCCGATTGACAACTTTCTCCATCGATCATTCTTGTACATGTATATAATTATTTCCCCCGTCACTGCTGCCCCTTTCTCCATGTACAATGTATGCTTTTGAACCCTGAATCCGAGGTTTTTGTAGCATGTACTTTTAAATTGTGGAAATTTTTCAAACACGTTTAAAATACTATAAAAGTTTGATTAATTGCAGATGTAAAGTTTCCAGCTTTGAATCTTAAAAAGTTTTTTATTGTCTAGCGAAGCATCAGCAACATATGTCTGATCTTATTTATCATGTCAAGCATCACTAACTACTAAGTAAGTTGTATTTATATGTCAACTTTGACGACTTCTGCAAGTATTTCACTTTTTTCACAATAGAAATACAAAGAAGCGTTTAAACGTTTACAGCCTTCCGTGTACACGTTTAGGAAATTTAGTAAACGTTTCACCCTTAGTAACCAATGAAAATGCCAGATTGAAGAAAGTAACCAATGAAAATGCCAGATTGAAGAAAGTAACCAATGAAATTGCCAGATTGAAGAAAGTAACCAATGAAATTGCCAGATTGAAGAAAGTAACCAATGAAATTGTCCGATGTTAGAACTTACTCTCCATAAGCTCCCTCTCCTAACGTCTGTACAAAGTCCCAGCCCTCCACAAACGCTGTCACCGTAGTCATGGCAACCACATGAACTAAACCATGACCTCAGTTCATAATCCTCAAAAATGCTGAAAAAGATATTGTGAGAAATTATCATTAAAACATATCAAAGTTAAAAAACAAGGCATGATGCATAGTTTGAAATGTGTGAAGTAATATGTCAGAGCCTCTTGCCTCTGGCAGTTATTCTGAGGGATAGTGGCTTGATCATGTTGATTTAGGATAGGGCAAAACCTGCATGACCTGTAAGGAAAACTTCAAAGGATTTTATACATGTTATATTTAATAGGGTATTCATAAAACAAGCTTCAAATGTAATGTACATTTTACCATTACACTACCCCCTCCCCCTCTCCTTTCTCCCGGCCATGGTCAGGGGACTAAGGTACTTTCTGTGCGACTGAAGTTTTCTTTTCTATGTAGGCAAGTTTTCAAATTGAAATTTATACAAGTGGATAGATCTCAAACTCTGGAAACTTATGGTGCAAATAGTGTGTTCCCACATAGGCATACATTTCCTCCATTTGCTAGAGTTATCTCCCTACTTGGATTACAACTCTCGGACTTTATCCATCTCTACCTGAACAACTTTTCTTACGTTTTCAAATCAACGTCTTGATGAGAATTACAAACAACAAGATATTTTTAAAGAATATTCAGAGGGTTAGTCATGATATCTCTTCTGAAAATTATGTCAGTGTTTTGCATGGTAGAAATGGATAAAATCCGAGAGTTGTAATCCAATATGGCGGTTAATTTGGAGGTATGACATCATGATGGGGACACACTATTTGTGTAATTTTGACTTTATTTCACGTTTATAGTGGAAAATGTACCATCCAAGAGACAAAATAAATCCAAGCAAACCTCATCCTGAAAGGGTCTATAGTGCGCTACTGTTTCTATTACTGAGCTTTTTACCCAATAACAATGCGTCTACACTGTGTAATGTGTGTCCAGGGAAAATTAAAATAACTTCAGAAAGGAATATGCTGTTAAGTATTAATTCTTAGACATCAAATACGCATCTTTTAAAAACACAGTTGTCAAATTGGAAGTGGGCCCAGAACATTACCATTCCAAATGAGCTTAGGCCTGTTAAGGGACAACCCAATAGCCACAGTCTTCAAACATAAAGAACTATACTGAGTATACTCATCATGCTCATGTAGTGCCAAGTAAATGTATAAGTACAAGAGATTCTGTCTCTCTACTAGTCGGGTACATATTATCGCCACCTCATTCAGGGTATGAACTCTACTGAAAATTTTACTAGCCATGTGGGCTGGTAACATTTCAGTTTTAGGGACCCACACAACTTTTTACAAGCCCACACAGAAAACCGAAATTTACCGCCATCACTGCCGCGCCGTACATAACATAAAAAGACAATGGCGAGTTTGACGAAAGTAACAGTTGAAAGGCAAACATACAATGGATCTAAAGATTTCACAGAATTTAGTTGTGTACGAAGTATGGATATTACACAGGCCGTCAACAAAAACATTTGTATATTTTGACCATTTAAACATATTATCTATAATACCGACGGACATATATTTACGGCATTAAACCATGTCGGCGAGTAAAGGGTAATACTTGATCGCCCACAGAAAAAAATACTCGTCTTGGGTGAGCGTTAAGTTCATACCCTGTCATTTATATCTCCGTATATTGTTGATGTAGTAATTTTATTTTTTCACCATAGTGGTATATAAAATTTCAAATAATCCCATGAAACCTGCAAATATACTGAATTTTAAGATAGAAAGTCAGTAAATCTGAATGTATTTCCCCCGCCATTCAAAGATTTAAACAAATGTGATTATTGTTGAAAAAGTTTAAGATTTTCAGTAAGAACAGGTGAAGGTGACAATAATATGTACCCCCTCCCTTGTTTCACATGAATTTACCAGTCAGTCCCCCCCCCCCCATGGACTAACCTCCCTACCCTTTCAAAACTTTCCTTGGTCTGCCAATTTCCTTAGGAAATCCTGATCATGTTGACTTCTGCATACCTTGCAAAAGCTATACAGCATAAGAAAATGTCTTTTTTTTTTAATGTACAAATCATCATTGCTGCAACTGACTGAGTCATGCATGCCTATTCCCACAGGGATTTATCCCATTTTCCTCTTTGGGGTTTAGTACTATCATGCAACGAGGAAACAGAATAAATCCCTGCGCCTAATCCCTTCTAAATGCAGTTCAAATACACTTCAGATGCCACAAAATTGCTTCATTTTTTTCCAAATTATCTCGAGGCAGGCCCCCCGAACCCCAACAATTCCCAACAAAAATTATATGTGCCCCCCCCAGTCAGTTGGGGTTCTGGATCTGCCCCTGATGTGCCCTTCACTAGCAGGGCTCACACTGGCTCAAAATTTTGTGTCGCAAGTTTGAGCGATGACACAAAATTGTGCTGTAGCACAATATTGCGCAATGACAAAGTTGCTGAAAAAACTTTGATTTTTCTCAATAGAGATAGTATATGTGTTGATTTATTTGTTTTTTTTTCAAGAACATACAAAGTCATATTGTATTAGATTCAACAAAGTCAGAGACTAATATCAACACTACTTCTACGATAACGTAGTAAATGCAAAATATTCAGTAAGTTTGAATTCAATGGCAGCACTGAGTAAGTGATGAGTTCAACTAGACCAACTCAAAAAGTCATAGAATTCTTCATAGAAGCCCTCCCATCTAATTAAAAAATATCCATTGGAGTTAAGGGATTACTGTATTGACAAGGCAGTTGGTAGCTGCAAACAATGTGTGGGCTGAAAGAACTGCAGCTTTGCTTTTAGACCAAGCTATAGTTCTGACCCCCAACCCTCCTCTCTCCCTCCCCATGACTTGAACTCCTTGATAGCAAGGACAGTCTGGAATTGGCTATTGTAGCCAAAGAAAGATGGGCAGACCTTGATTTTTTCCTGGGATGGCGAGGGGGTCCAAGTACATGTATATGATTGTGAAAAACATTAGACATAAAAACGGGCATTTTAGGGCATTTCCAAGGTGGCTCCTAACACTCTCTAGATATGCTCTTGATCATTTGTTCAATGTAGCTTGAAAATGGTCCCCTTATATAATCTTTGCTTGTTGTGAAAAAAAAATGTTGACCCGATTGATTAAGGTCGGTGTAGCGGACCCCCCCCCCCCCCCCAAAGAAAAAGGTCTCAACGTACATGTAACTTATCTAGATTAATATTTCTCATATAGATACATAAGCTATTTGTGGTTTGTTTTCGTAATCACAATGGCCTAGAAATAAAATAAGTATGTATTTCTTGTTTAATTCTTCGTCGCCGACTCTTTTTTTCAACAGGAGATCGACGCCTATGACGCAAAATTAAAAGAAAGTAGAGGGGGTGCTATTGTGGGTCCACGACGTCGAGCTCGTATGCTTTTATCCTGAATACAAAGATCTCAAAACCTCGATTTAGATGCTATTGAAGGCTTATTTTTTATAGTTTTATCGTCAGAACTTGCAGACGTTTTAAAAACGAACGGCGTCAATTTTGCTATTTTGTTTTCCGATACGGAATCGGACATTTTTAAGTTACGTTTCCCACTTTAAAAATCTAAATTATATAATACAGTGGTATTTCTTTTGGGGGAGAAACAAAGAATTGAAAAATAAAATAATTATGTCATACTCGTGATGATCTAAACTTTTCAGTGACATCGCAAGATACAAAGTTTGCCGTCCGCCGTATCAAAGTTAAAATACCTTTTCAAATTAGGAATACTAACGTTGGAAGCTTATCTTCATAATCCAATTATCTAATTAGCAGTGGCTCTCGTGTTGCTGGGGCTACCTAATTACCAGTGTATTTCACACCTTTTACAGTCACCCGCTTACCTACGTTACACCTGAACGCTTCAACTGCACTTTGGATTACTTAGAATCGATCTATCAATGCCGAATTCGCGTGTTTGTAGGTACGTGAAAACTCATTTTAAGTAAATTCCTTTTGTCGCAAATCGCGATTTTCTGTCGCAAATTTCAAATTTTTGTCGCAAAATGCGACATTTGCGAAGCCCAGCGCGAGCCCTGACTAGGTATAGAAGTATGCTGGTCAGGCACATATTAGCCCCACATTTTTCAAATCATTTTACTTACACAAAAGAAGAACCCTCAATAAACATTTTTTTCTAATTTTCATGAAAATCTGATGATTTGTTCTTGTTTTCCGATAACTTGAGAGTGTAATTTAGGGCTAGGCCAAGTTTGGCAGACCAAGGAAAGTTTTGAAAAGGCAAGGAAGTTTGCCCATGGGTTGAGGGGGAGGTGGCCAGCGGTAAATTCATGTAAAACAAGGGGGGGGGGGGGGGGTAAGCAATTTTTGCAAATTCGAGGTGGGACCTGACCCCCAAACCATCACTCTAGATCCACTCTTATTTGTTCATATTTGTAAGGTAAAGAAAACAAGTAAATGGTCATTAAAATTTCCTTGACAAACGAGATCACGGGTGCCACATTCCTTGCATCGTCCAGATAGAAAGGTTAAATTATTTATTGGCAATTCGATTCTAAAAATAACGAAATTCAAAAACATGCATTTTTGACTCTGTGCAAAATTTTTGGAGGTAGCCAGTTCAGATCTGGCCAAAACAATTTTAATAATTCATTTCAAAACGATTGATCATGATCGCAATTTTAAAACAATGTTAAAAAAAGTGAAAATTTTTCAATTTTATATTAAAAATGTATATCGAGTCTTTGAAGATTTGGTAAAGAAATATGTGTTTTATGCCTTGTATAGGACTGTTATTCTGGATTCATCTGGGCCTCAGATGAAGAATATGGGATATGAATATGATTCAATGTAGCCATTGTAGGTCGTTTTCGAAACATACTTAACAATATGTCCACATACGGAAGATGAACATGACAATGCATCCTTCCCGACTTTGTTATCTATTCCCAAGAAAATTTTGGTAAATTTATTCAAATAGGTGGTTTCTGGGGTGTTTTGGGGCTGTTTCTGACTAATTTAATAGATTTACTTCAGAAACAGTAGTTTAATGCTTCCAAAAGCATGTCATAAGTGCCCCCTCTTTGGGCACTTCCGCAGGGGCACATGCCCCTGTGCCCCCGTCTGAATCCACCACTGCGAATGGCAGTGAAAGTAAAGTAAACTGGGTGCTACAAGGGAGAGAAATTAGTAATAACCGATATATTTTCATTGTTACTGATTTTACCATGTTTACAAATTCACAACACTGCAGAAGAAAAAGGAGAAGTCTGAAGTGGGATTTTCTTGTGATTTCTTTAACGTACCATGGTTCAATATATCGTGTAAAGATAAATAAAAATCATCATGACATAAACATTATAACTGGAATGGTAACTGTGTCGTCTAAAACGATTTTTATCTTTTTCGATTTTCCCACCTGTCCGATAGAGGATTTAATTTCGCAGTATCATTGATCTCGTTTTTTTTTTTTTTGAATTCCCTACAAAAGGGTCTTTTTTTCCATTTTCAATTTTTCCTGTTCTTTTTCTTTGGGTGGGTAGGGATAAGAGAAAGTGCTTTCGGCTTCTATTTCTTTATTTTTAAAACTTGAATACACATTAATGTAGTTTTCTATCAAAACATTTAAAAGTTTTAATGGCAAAGTTCATATTTGAAAATATCAAAAGGAAAAAGAGCAGAGGCTTAAATATATTATGAATATAATTCATTACTATTAATAGATGCATGTATCACCATAGAGTCTTATTTTATATACAAGCTTTGAAGGAGAACTTCAGTTTTTCCCTAATTACAATTCGAAATTCGGAAATTTCTCATGAAAACCCTCCCCCAAGACCCTCTTACTTGTAGCTTATACATAGATTTTGTTTACTGAGTAATATTATATTGTAAAATACTTTAACTCTCTGTTTAGAAGTGAATTAATTTTTTCATAAAAATAAATTAATTATTAATTTTAGAGTTTTGAATAAAAATAAAGAATTTCTATTAATAAAACACAAATATTCTTAAGATATTGCACATCACTTGATGAAAAAAAAATGTCTTGCTCCAACTTTGCAAGAAAAAAATAATTTTGCTCAGACAACCCCCCCCCCCTCGAATCTCGAATATCAAATGGACCGTGCCTTACGATTAGACAAATCAATAAGGATTGTTATCATGGTTATAAAAAAAATTACGGCGGAAACTTTTAGATCTAATTATGTACACACGTTCTAATATTAATTAGTGTTTATGAGAATCTTCCATATAATTTCTTGAATCATTTTTGAGTCAGGAAAGGTTAGATTTATTGTTAATTTAAAGTACTCGTCATGCATTCAATATACTGAAGAAATTTAAACAAAACGTAACGTTTTTAAAACGTTAAAAAATAATCCCACAAATCTTAGACAATACGTACATACCAGTTTCAAAAAGAACGTTTCCTCATGAATTATACTTGTAACTTTGCAGAGACGAGAAGATTGACCATGTTTATATGTGGTTCATTTTCTGAATTGAATATTCAGAGGGTCAAATATCGCACCTGTTACCATGTTTATATGTGGTTCATTTTCTGGAGTACAGAGCGATTGCAAAATGTCCGATATTGCACCTGTTATCATCTTTATAAATATGTGGTTCATTTTCTGAAATGAATATTCTAACTGATCTCCAAATGTCCGATGTCGCACCTGTTACCATGTTTATATGGTTCATTTTCTGAGATGAATATTCAAACTGATCTCCAAATGTCTGATATATAGCACCTGTTACCACGTTTATATGTGGCTCATTTTCTGAAATGAATATTCTACAGGGGGCCTAAATACTAATGAAGAAATCGTAAACGAGGGTTTTAATACTTCCGAATTGTTAAAAATGGATACAAAAATATTACATTTTCTTAAATATCTCTCTTAATTTTCGTCATATTTCTAAATTTTATATGCCATTCGCTTATACGTTCTAATCGAACTCTCGCTGGCATACTGTGATGTCCTGTGCTGGTGTAATTCAACATAGAAAGCTGCAGAAGTACCGAGTTCAAACTCAAGACAGCGCACGACAGAATGATAATCGAAACATTTCTCAATATTAATACATACTTCATACACGTTACTCATATAATCTTTTTCATTTGTAATCAAGAGAGCGAATCACATTTCTCCTTTTATGTATTCTTTTCTTTGTCTTCAAATATTTGATACTATTTAAGAAATGTTAAGACAGGAGGATAATAATGAGAAATGTTATGATAAGAAGATCACCAAAATGAAAGTGGAACCAAAATGAAAGATGCAGTGATGACCTACATGAGAAATAGGAAGATCACAAAAATGAAAGTGGAACCAAAATGAAAGATGCAGTGATGACATACATGAGAAATAGGAAAATTAACCAGATGGAATGTATGTCATCACTGCATCTTTGGTATAACCCTGTTCCTCCGACACTTTTAACTCCTTGAGGCTAAGCGAACAATAATATCACACCATGGAAACATAAAGGACAGCAACATATACATGAATTAGTAATATCCCCTCGCAATATAGTTGAAGGGGGATATAGTAATGCCGTCGTTCGTGTGAGGGTGAGTGTGTAAGTCACTTTGTATACAGCCTAAAGGACACAGTTTTGATCGGATCTTGACCAAACTTCATCAACTTATATCTTATGGCAAGAGAAAGGACCCTAATGAATTTCAAGGTCATAGGTCAAAGGTCAAGGTCATAGATTGGAAATGGCTTAAACCCTTGTATACAGCCTAGAGGACAGAGTTTGGATCGGATCTTGATCAATTTTCATACACCTATTATTCCTTGTGACATGAGAAAGAACCCTATTGAATTTCAAAGTCAAATGTCAAGGACACACATTTGAAATGGCTACAACCCTTGTATACAGCACCGCACAATTTGTATACAGCCTAGATGACACAGTTTTGATTGGATCTTTACTAATTTTCATACACTTTAATGACTTATTGGAAATGACTAAAATACTTGTATAAAGCCTAAACGACTCAGTTCAGATCGGATCTTTACAAAACTTCATACACTTATTTCTTATAGCAAGACGAAGAAACCCTATTGATTTCCAAGGTCATAGGTCAAAGTCAAGGTCACAAAAAGGAAATGTATGCAGCATAATGGGTACGGTTTTGAATTTGGATCTTTACCAAACTTCATACACTGATTCCATATGACAAAAGTAAGAATCCTATTTATTTTCAAGGTCAAAGGTCAAGGTCACATAAATCCGTCCTAGAGTGCACAGTTTTGATTGGGTCTACACTTATTCCATTTGGCAAGAGGAAGAACCCTATTGATTGTCAAGATCAAAATCCTTTAAATCCTTGCACACATCCTAAAGAGTGCAGTTTTTTTTTCTGATCTTGAACATGCAAGTCTTGCTCATGACAGGAGGAGGAACCCTATTGATTTTCAAGGACAAAGGGCAATTGTAGTGTAAAATAACCTTCTCAATGTAAGATGACCATGCAAACAGAAGCAATACCTAAAGACCAAAAGCAACACACTGATGGATATGTAAATGTATATAGAAATAGAGGGCGTGTGGAGTTCATTCCGTGCTCTGTCGGCTGTAGCAAGTTCATTTATGTTAAATTATCATCCGAGGAGTCCGACCGACACAATTAATCAGTAGAGAGCAATTTTTAAGAAAGCGCTTGTACAAGGCTTTAGAATGGTCAAGAACCAAGCCAAAAGTCGTTCTAGTGACACCCTTAACAATTTGGCTTTATTAAGATCCTATCTTACCATTTTGTATTTATTACCATTTTTTGCGATCAGATGTGTATTTCGATACTTAAGAGACTAATTCCATGACAAAGTTTATCAGTTTTTGTCATAATTAGACGTCAAGCGTCTTTGAAATCATTTAAATTGGCCAAAACATCAAGAAATACACCATCAAAGCAATATTAAGATGCACATTCCCCAACTTTCGGTAACGTTTTAGCAAAACTGGTATGATCTATGTCCAATATCAAATGTTGTGGAAATACTTACGACAATAACTAAGCGAATGATAACTATGTTTAGCTGGAAATATTAAGCGACGTACATATATAAGAGAAAGAAAAACGTACGTACCCTCTCATCGAAGCGGATGTTTATAACTTATTTCTCCCACCATAACAATATCGCGTTTAGTATTTAGGCCCCCTGATTCTAACTGATCTCCAAATGTCTGATATATAGCACCTGTTTCCATGTTTTTAAATGGCTCATTTTCTGAAATGAATATTCTAACTCATCTCCAAATGTCTGATATATAGCACCTGTTACCATGTTTATATGTTGTTCATTTTCTGAAATGAATATTCAGAGGGATCGGCAAACGTCCGATATCGCACCTGTAACCATGTTTATACTTGGTTCATTTTCTGAAATGAATCTTTAGAGGGAATGACAAACGTCCGATATCGCACCTGTTACCATGTTTATATGTGGTTCATTTTCTGAAATGAATATTCAAATGGAATGCAAAACGTCCGATATCGCACCCGTTACCATGTTTATATGTGGTTCATTTTCTGAAATGAATATCTAGAAGGAATGCCAAACGTCCGATATCGCACCTGTTACTATATGCTATATGTGGTTCATTTTCTGAAATGAATATTCAGAAGGTTGGCCAAACGTCCGATATCGCACCTGTTACCATGGTTATATGTGGTTCATTTTCTGAAATGAATATTCAGAGGGATCGCCAAACGTCCGATATCGCACCTGTTACTATGTTTATATGTGGTTCATTTTCTGACATGAATATTCAGAAGGATCGCCAAATGTCCGATATCACACCTGTTACCATGTTTATATGTAGTTCATTTTCTGAAATGAATATTTAGAGGGATCGGCAAATGTCCGACATCGCACCTGTTACCATGTTTATCTGTGGTTCATTTTCTGAAATGAATATTCAAATGGAATGCAAAACGTCCGATATCACACATGTTACTATGTTTATATGTGGTTCATTTTCTTAAATGAATATCTAGAAGGAATGCCAAACGTCCGATATCGCACTTGTACTATATGCTATATGTGGTTCATTTTCTGAAATGAATATTCAGAAGGATGGCCAAAAGTCCGATATCGCACCTGTTACCATGTTTATATGTTGTTCATTTTCTGAAATGAATATTTAGAGGGATCGGCAAACGTCCGATATCGCACCTGTTACCATGTATATATTGTTCATTTTCTGAAATGAATATTCAGACGGATCGCCAAACGTCCGATATCGCACCTGTTAGCATGTATATATTGTTCATTTTCTGAAATGAATATTCAGACGGATCGCCAAACGTCCGATATCGCACCTGTTACTATGTTTATATGTAGTTCATTTTCTGAAATGAATATTTAGAGGGAATGACAAACGTCCGATATCGCACCTGTTACTATGTTTATATGTGGTTCATTTTCTGACATGAATATTCAGAAGGATCGCCAAATGTCCGAAATCACACCTGTTACCATGTTTATATGTGGTTCATTTTCTGAAATGAATATTAAGAGGGAATGCCAAATGTCCGATATCGCACCTGCTCCTATGTTTATATGTGGTTCATTTTCTGAAATGAATATTCAGAGGGATCGGCAAACGTCCGATATCGCACCTGTAACCATGTTTATACTTGGTTCATTTTCTGAAATGAATCTTTAGAGGGAATGACAAACGTCCGATATCGCACCTGTTACCATGTTTATATGTGGTTCATTTTCTGAAATGAATATTCAAATGGAATGCAAAACGTCCGATATCGCACCCGTTACCATGTTTATATGTGGTTCATTTTCTGAAATGAATATCTAGAAGGAATGCCAAACGTCCGATATCGCACCTGTTACTATATGCTATATGTGGTTCATTTTCTGAAATGAATATTCAGAAGGTTGGCCAAACGTCCGATATCGCACCTGTTACCATGGTTATATGTGGTTCATTTTCTGAAATGAATATTCAGAGGGATCGCCAAACGTCCGATATCGCACCTGTTACTATGTTTATATGTGGTTCATTTTCTGACATGAATATTCAGAAGGATAGCCAAATGTCCGATATCACACCTATTACCATGTTTATATGTAGTTCATTTTCTGAAATGAATATTTAGAGGGATCGGCAAATGTCCGACATCGCACCTGTTACCATGTTTATCTGTGGTTCATTTTCTGAAATGAATATTCAAATGGAATGCAAAACGTCCGATATCACACATGTTACTATGTTTATATGTGGTTCATTTTCTTAAATGAATATCTAGAAGGAATGCCAAACGTCCGATATCGCACCTGTACTATATGCTATATGTGGTTCATTTTCTGAAATGAATATTCAGAAGGATGGCCAAAAGTCCGATATCGCACCTGTTACCATGTTTATATGTTGTTCATTTTCTGAAATGAATATTTAGAGGGATCGGCAAACGTCCGATATCGCACCTGTTACCATGTATATATTGTTCATTTTCTGAAATGAATATTCAGACGGATCGCCAAACGTCCGATATCGCACCTGTTACCATGTATATATTGTTCATTTTCTGAAATGAATATTCAGACGGATCGCCAAACGTCCGATATCGCACCTGTTACTATGTTTATATGTAGTTCATTTTCTGAAATGAATATTTAGAGGGAATGACAAACGTCCGATATCGCACCTGTTACTATGTTTATATGTGGTTCATTTTCTGACATGAATATTCAGAAGGATCGCCAAATGTCCGAAATCACACCTGTTACCATGTTTATATGTGGTTCATTTTCTGAAATGAATATTAAGAGGGAATGCCAAATGTCCGATATCGCACCTGCTCCTATGTTTATATGTGGTTCATTTTCTGAAATGAATATTCAGAGGGATCGGCAAACGTCCGATATCGCACCTGTTACCATGTTTATATGTGGTTCATTTTCTGAAATGAATCTTTAGAGGGAATGCCAAACGTCCGATATCGCACCTGTTATCATGTTTATACGTGGTTCATTTTCTGAAATGAATATTTAGAGGGAATGCCAAACGTCCGATATCGCACCTGTTATCATGTTTATACGTGGTTCATTTTCTGAAATGAATATTTAGAGGGAATGCCAAACGTCCGATATCGCACCTGTTATCATGTTTATACGTAGTTCATTTTCTGAAATGAATATTTAGAGGGAATACCAAACGTCCGATATCGCACCTGTTATCATGTTTATACGTGGTTCATTTTCTGAAATGAATATTTAGAGGGAACGACAAACGTCTGATATCGCACCTGTTATCATGTTTATATGTGGTTCATTTTCTGAAATGAATATTTAGAGGGAATGCCAAACGTCCGATATCGCACCTGTTATCATGTTTATACGTGGTTCATTTTCTGAAATGAATATTTAGAGGGAATGCCAAACGTCCGATATCGCACCTGTTATCATGTTTATACGTGGTTCATTTTCTGAAATGAATATTTAGAAGGAATGCCAAACGTCCGATATCGCACCTGTTATCATGTTTATACGTGGTTCATTTTCTGAAATGAATATTTAGAGGGAACGACAAACGTCTGATATCGCACCTGTTATCATGTTTATATGTGGTTCATTTTCTGAAATGAATATTTAGAGGGAATGCCAAACGTCCGATATCGCACCTGTTATCATGTTTATACGTGGTTCATTTTCTGAAATGAATATTTAGAGGGAATGACAAACGTCCGATATCGCACCTTTTATCATGTTTTTATCCCACTTCTGGCAAATTTCTTGAAATCTGATTGGTCGAAAAGAACCGAATATTATGTTGTATTATTTTACTGACATGATATTATTTTAATATCCTGCTTCCACTAAGACGCTTTACGATATTGACGTCACCGAAATGCTTTGAAATATTTTGACGTTACATACACAAGCCAATAGCCATCGGTGGGATAAATTCGTTATACAGTGTTTTACAGGGGGATACAAAAATATATTGGGTCGATGAAAAAAGCTGTATTGGGCTCGGCTTCGCCTCGCCCAATACAACTTTTTTCATCGACCCAATATATTTCTGTATCCCCCCTGTAAAACACTGTATAACTAATAATATGTGGTTCATTTTCTGAAATGAATATTTAGAGGGAATGCCAAATGTCCGATATCGCACCTGTTATCATGTTTATACGTGGTTCATTTTCTGAAATGAATATTTAGAGGGAATACCAAATGTCCGATATCGCACCTGTTACTATGTTTATATGTGGTTCATTTTCTGAAATGAATATTCAGAGGGATCGGCAAACGTCCGATATCGCACCTGTTACCATGTTTATATGTGGTTCATTTTCTGAAATGAATATTTAGAGGGAATGCCAAACGTCCGATATCGCACCTGTTACCATGTTTATATGTGGTTCATTTTCTGAAATGAATATTCAGAGGGATCGGCAAACGTCCGATATCGCTCCTGTTACCAAGGTTTTATGTGGTTCATTTTCTGAAATGAATATTCAGAGGTATCGCCAAATGTCCGATATAGCACCTGTTACCATGGTTTTATGTGGTTCATTTTCTGAAATGAATATTCAGAGGGATCGGCAAACGTCCAATATCGCACCTGTTACCATGTTTATATGTGGTTCATTTTCTTAAATGAATATCCAGATGGATAGCCAAACGTCCAATATAGTACCTGTTACCATGTTTATATGTGGTTCATTTTCTGAAATGAACATTCAAAGGGATCGCCAAATGTCGAATATCGCACCTGTTACCATACGTTTATATGTACCTGGTTCATTTTCTGAAATGAATATTTAGAAGGATCGCCAGATGTCCGATATCACACCTGTTATCATGTCTATGTGTGATTCATTTTCTGACATGAATATTCAGAGGGATCCCCAACGTCCGATATCACACCTGTTACCATGTCTATATGTAATTCCTTTTTTGAAATTAACATTCAAAGGTTTGGCTGTTCACAATTACCGTCCTTGATCTTTATATATGATGTCATCGGGATGTTTGGCTGGTCACAATGTCCTTGATCTTTATACATGATGTCGTCAGGAGGTTTGGCTGGCTATAATATCCTTGATCTTTATATATGATGTCGCCGGGAGGTTTGGCTGGTCACAATGCCCTTGATCTTTATATATGATGTCACCGGGAGATTTGATTGGTCACAATGTCCTTGATCTTCATATATGATGTTACCGGGAGGTTTGGCTGGTCACAATGTCCTTGGCCTTTATATATGATGTCGCTAGGAGGTTTGGCTGGTAACAATGTCCTTGACCTTTTTATATGATGTCGCTAGGAGGTTTGGCTGGTCACAATGTCCTTGACCTTTATATATGATGTCGCTGGGAGGTTTGGCTGGTCACAATGTCCATGCTCTTTATATATGATGTCGTCGGGAGGTTTGGCTGGTCAAAATGTCCTTGACCTTTATATATGATGTCGTCGGGAGGTTTGGCTTGTCACAATGTCCTTGATCTTTATATACGATGTCGCCGGGAAGTTTGGCTGGTCACAATGTCCTTGATCTTTATATATGATGTCGCTGGGAAGTTTGGCTGGTCACAATGTCCTTGATCTTTATATACGATGTCGCCGGGAAGTTTGGCTGGTCACAATGTCCTTGATCTTTATATATGATGTCGCTGGGAGGTTTGGCTGGTCACAATGTCCTTGATCTTTATATATGATGTCACCGGGAGGTTTGGCTGGTCACAATGTCCTTGATCTTTATATACGATGTCGCCGGGAGGTTTGGCTGGTCACAATGTCCTTGGCCTTTATATATGATGTCGCTGGGAGGTTTGGCTGTTCACAATGTCCTTGATCTTTATATATGATGTCGTCGAGAGGTTTGGCTGGTCACAATGTCCTTGATCTTTATATATGATGTCGTCAGGAGGTTTGGATGATCACAATGTCCTTGACCTTTATATATGATGTCGTCAGGAGGTTTGGCTGGTCACAATGTCCTTGATCTTTATATATGTTGTCGTCAGGAGGTTTGGCTGGTCACAATGTCCTTGATCTTTTTATATGATGTCGTCAGGAGGTTTGGCTGGTCACAATGTCCTTGATCTTTATATATGATGTCGCCGGGAGGTTTGTCTGGTCACAATGTCCTTGATCTTTATATATGATGTCGTCAGGAGGTTTGGCTGGTCACAATGTCCTTGATCTTTATATACGATGTCCTCGGGAGGTTTTGCTGGTCACAATTTATCCTTGATCTTTATATTTGATGTCGCCGGGAGGTTTCGCTGGTTACAATGTCCTTGATCTTTATATATGATATGCGTGTTAACAAACAGCATCATATCACATCATTTTTTCCGTCCAGCCATATCCTTGCAGATTTTATTTCCATTTTTTCACAGTTGTTATGGCTGAACTGGTCAAGTTGGAGAAGCGTGGGCCTTGGTAGTACTCATCACACATCATCATGTACGCAGACTTCAACCGGGTCTGTCCGGCAGTATGAAAAAATCTCCCAGGGTTGTCCAAACAAAAAGGATCACTGCTGGTGATCTCGTGGACAACCTGAAGTGGGTCCGTTTACAGTTCTGGTCGGCCATCCTTGATATCAGATCTCACGGACTATCTTAAGCGGGTTCGTTTACAGTTCTGGTCAGCTATTCTCGATATCAGATCTCAGGGACTACCTTAAGTGGGTCTGTTTACAGTTCTGGTCAGCCATTGTCGATATCAGATCTCGCGGACTACCATAAGTGGGTTCGTTTACAGTTCTGGTCAGCAATCCCCGATATCAGATCTCGTGGACTACCTTTAATTTATTAAGTGGGTCCGTTTACAGTTCTGGTCGGCCATCCTCGATATCAGATCTCGTGCACTACCTAAAGTGGGTCCGTTTACAGTTCAGGTCGGCCATCCTCGATATCAGATCTCGTGCACTACCTTAAGTGGGTACGTTTACAGTTCTGGTCGGCCATCCTCGATATCAGATCTCGTGCACTACCTTAAGTGGGTCCAATTACAGTTCTGGTCGGCCATCCTCGATATCAGATCTCGTGCACTACCTTAAGTGGGTACGTTTACAGTTCTGGTCGGCCATCCTCGATATCAGGTCTCGTGCACTACCTTCAGTGGGTCCGTTTACAGTTCTGGTCGTCCATCCTCGATATCAGGTCTCGTGCACTACCTTTAGTGGGTACGTTTATTGTTCTGGTCAGTGATATCAGATCTCGTGCACTACTTACTCATGTCGGTTTACATTTATCGTCGGACATCCTCAATATCAGATATAGCGGACTACCTTAAGTTGGTCCGTTTACAGTTCTTGGTGGTGATCTCTTCGATTACATTAAGTGGGTCCGTTAACAGTTCTGGTCAGCATATCAGATCTTGTGGACTGCATTAAGTGAGTCAGAGGACTAACTTAAGTAGGCGTGTTTACAATTCTGCATGGTCAGGCATCTTTGATATCAGATGTCATTGATTCTTTAAGTGCGTCCGTTTACAGTTCTGGTCGGCCATCCTTGATATCAGATCTCATGGACTACATTAAGTGGGTCCGTTTACAGTTCTGGTCAGCAATCCTCGATATCAGATTTCATTATCTATCTTTAGTTGGTCCGTTTACAGTTCTGGATAGCCATCTTCGATATCAGATCACATGGACTATCTTAAGTTCGTGGGTCCGTTTATAGTTCTGGTCAGCCATCCTCGATATCAGAGTTCATGGACTTCTTTAAGCGGGTCCGTTTACAGTTCTGTTCAACCGTCCTCTATATAAGATGTTTCGGGCTACGTTAAGTAGGTCAGGTTATATCTCTGGGCAGCCAGCTTCAAGATCTAGTGAACTACCTTTATTAAGTGGGATCGTTTGAAGTTCTGGTCAGCCATCCTAGATATCATATCTAGTGGGTCCTTTTGAGGTTCTATTCAGCCATCCTGGATGTCGGATCTCGTGAACCACATTAAGTGGGTCCGTTTACCGTTCTGAGCGGCAATTCTCGATATCGGATCTCGTCGATTACATTAAGTGTGTCAGTTAACAGTTCTGGTCAGCAATATCAAATCTCGTGGACTGCTTTTATTGAGTCTGAGGACTACCTTAAGTAGGCCTGTTTATAGTTTTGCATGACCATGCATCTTTGATAGATCAGGTGTCATGCACTACCTTTAGTGGGTCCAGTTACAGTGCTACATGGTCAGGCATCTTTGATATCAAATTTCATGGATTTCTTAAGTGGGTCCGTTTACAGTTCTGGTCGACCATCCTTGATATCAGATCTCACGGACTATCTTAAGCGGGTTCGATTACAGTTCTGGTCAGCTATTCTCGATATGAGATCTCAGGGACTACCTTAAGTGGGTAGGTTGACAGTTCTTGTCGGCCATCAACGTTATCAGATCTCGTGGACTACCTTAAGTGGTTATGTTTACTGCTCTGGATAGCCAGATTCGAATTAAGTGGGTATGTTTACAGTTCTGATCGGCCATCCTCGATAACAGATCTCGTGGACTACCTTTGATTTATTTAGTGGGTCCGTTTACAGTTCTGATCGGCCATCCTCAAAATCAGATCTCGCGGACTACCATAAGTGGATTCGTTTACAGTTCTGATCAGCAATCCTCGATATCAGATCTCGTGGACTACCTTAAGTGGGTATATTTACAGTTCTGGTCGGCCATCCTTGATATCAGATCTCACGGACTATCTTAAGCGGGTTCGTTTACAGTTCTGGTCAGCTATTCTCGATATCAGATCTCAGGGACTACCTTAAGTGGGTCCGTTTACAGTTCTGGTCAGCCATTGTCGATATCAGATCTCGTGCACTACCTTAAGTGGGTTCGTTTACAGTTCTGGTCGGCCATCCTCGATATCAGATCTCGTGCACTACCTTAAGTGGGTTCGTTTACAGTTCTGGTCGGACATCCTCGATATCAGATCTCGTGCACTACCTTAAGTGGGTTCGATTACAGTTCTGGTCGGACATCCTCGATATCAGATCTCGTGCACTACCTTAAGTGGGTAGGTAGACAGTTCTGGTCGGCCATCCTCGATATCAGATCTCGTGCACTACCTTAAGTGGATCCGTTTACTGTTCTGGTCAGTGGTATCAGATCTCGTGCACTACTTTTATTTTACAAAAAATTATGTCAACTTCTTTTGAAATTCGGACCCCTACAAGCAACAGAGTATATTACTTGGGGTATTTCGCAACCTGCATTTTATGGTGACATGATCAACAAAATTAGAAGGATCAAAGGTAGACAGAATTACCATCGAAAATGCGTCAGAATCATCAAACGCCTCTTATACCGTGGATATGATCTTTATGTCACCAAACGGACACTGCGCTAGGTACTTGACCAATCTACAGTCTTGTACCAGCGCATCCTTAATACTTGCACGCTGACTGACTGTGACGACGGGACTCCATGACGGGCCCTGTCCAAACCTCTTTAGAGAAGACAGGGCTCCGACCACCTGTCCTCTCTGAATGTCAGTCGGACTCCTCGGGTGATAGCATACATTAGCTCGCTACAGCCGGCAGAGCACAGGTTGTATTACGCATGCCCTCTTTTTATATCCATTTACATATTCATCTGTGTTGCTTGGGCCCCTGCGTTTTGCGGTCTTGTTTGTGTGTGGTCATCTGACAGTGAGGAGTTTGTTTTACAACACAATTGCACGTTCTTCGAGACCTCTGGGTAATCGGAATAGTAGAGGGTTGTGCACACGTAATCCAGGATAACCACACCATCTGCTACTGACGTGGCAGATGGCCGTCCTAAGTCGGCACCGTTTACCCATTGGTCTCGTTGGTTTATGTGTAGTCATTTGTGTTTTATGTTTTCTGTGATTTGACGTTCCTTGTACTACTGCGTCTTTTTCTGTGCGTGTCTTTTTCGTGTTTTACAGTGAGTGTTTTGGGGTTTTGCTGTTGGTGCTGCAACTAGGTGTTGTTGGAGATCCCCTCCTTTCTTACTCATGTCTGTTTACATTTATCGTCGGCAATCCTCAATATCAGATATAGCGGACTACCTTAAGTGAGTCCGTTTATAGTTCTTGGTGGTCATCTCGTCGATGACATTAAGTGGGTCCGTTAACAGTTCTGGTCTGCATATCAGATCTCGTGGACTGCATTAAGTGAGTCAGAGGACTACATTAAGTTGGCCTGTTTACAGTTTTGCATGGTCATGCATCTTTGATATCAGATATCATACACTACCTTTTGTGGGTCCGGTTACAGTTCTGCGTGGTCATGCATCTTTGATTTCAGATATCATACACTACCTTTTGTGGGTCCGGTTACAGTTTTGCATGGTCATTCATCTTTGATATCACATATCATACACTACCTTTTGTGGGTCCGCTTACAGTTCTGCATGGTCATTCATCTTTGATATCAGATATCATACACTACCTTTTGTGGGTCCGGTTACAGTTCTGCATGGTCATTCATCTTTGATATCAGATATCATACATTATACCTTTTGTGGGTCTGGTTACAGTTCTGCATGGTCATGCAGGTATCTTCGATGTTCAAATTCATTAGCATCATTTAAGAACAGATGAATTCACAACATGGACCAGACATGCACGTTTCTGGTATTCAACCCTCGTCAGTGATCCTCAATCCAAACAATGTAATATGACCAAAGTCTGTGAAAATTATGTCCTTAATATACCGAAAGACGTAGCAAAATGGCTGGGATATGATGCTACAGGGCTCAGATTTTAGAAATTTGAAAAAAATTTTGTAAACAGATATTTTCAAATTCGTTTGAAGAAACAACCAACCGAAACTGATCGAACTTGACTACATGTGCCCTCGGGGAATCTTGGTCCACCAGCAGTGACACTCACCAAGTGGTACAAACGTTTAACGTCTTCAAATTCATTAGCATCATTTTAGAACAGATGAATTTACAACATGGACCAGACATGCACGTTTCGGGTATTCAACCCTCGTCAGTGACGTAGCAAAATGGCTGGGATATGATGCTACAGGGCCCAGATTTTAGAAATTTGAAAAAATTTTGTAAACAGAAATTTTCAAAAGCGTTTGAAGAAACAACCAACCGAAATTGATCGAACTTGGCTACATGTGCCCTCGGGGAATCTTGGTCCACCAGCAGTGACACTCACCAAGTGGTACAAATGTTTAACGTCTTCAAATCATTAGCATCATTTTAGAACAGATGAATTTACAACATGGACCAGACATGCAAGATTCGAGTATCATGCAGATGTCGTGGATTTCTTAAGTGGGTCCGTTTACAGTTTTGATCAGCCATCCTTGATATCAGATCTCTTTTACTACATTAAGTGGGTCCGTTTACAGTTCTCTTTAACCATAATCGATATCAGATCACGTGGCCTTCATTAGGTGGAACTGTTAATTTTCTGCATGGTCAGGAATATTCGATATCAGATGACGTGGACTTTCTTAAGTGGGTCGTTGACAGTTCTGGTCGGCCATCATTGATATCAGATTGCCTGGTCTACCTTGATTGGGCCCGTTACAGTTCTTGTCAGTGATATCAGATGTCGTGGTCAACCTTTAGTGAGTCCGTTTCCAGTTCTGGTCGGCCATCATCGATATCAGATCTCATGGACTATCTTAAGTGGGTCCGTTTACAGTTATGGTCAACCATCCTCGACATCAGATCTCATGGAGTGCCTTCAACGGGTCAGTTTACAGTTCTGGTCAGCCATCCTCGATATCAGATTTCATGGACTATTCTTTATGCGGGTCCGTTTACAGTTCTGTTAACCTCCTTTATGTCAGATGTTTCGGACTACCTGAAGTAGGTCAGTTTATATCTCGATCTGCACAGCCATCTTCAATATAAGATCCAGTGAACTACCTTTATTAAGTGGGTCCATTTGAAGTTCTGGTCAGCCATCTTAGATATCATATCTAGTGGACTACTTTAAGTGGGTCCGCTTAACGTTCTGTTTGGCAATTCTCGATATCAAATTCCGTCGATGACATTAAGTGGTCCCGTTTACAGTTCTGGTCAGCAATATCAAATCCCGTGGATTGCAGTTAGTGAGTCAGAGCACTACCTTAAGTAGGCCCCTTTACAGTTTTGCATGGTCATGCATCTTTGATATCAGATGTCGTTGACTTCTTTAAG
Source organism: Pinctada fucata (assembly GCA_028142955.1). Taxonomy (NCBI): domain Eukaryota; kingdom Metazoa; phylum Mollusca; class Bivalvia; order Pterioida; family Pteriidae; genus Pinctada; species Pinctada fucata. The sequence goes on along the minus strand of AP027110.1, from coordinate 1,601,424 downwards.
TTGGTCCGTTTACAGTACTGGTTGGCCATCCTTGATATCAGATCTCCTGGACTACCTAAATAGGGTCCTTTTAACAGTTCTGCATGATCAGGCATCTTCTATTTCAGATGTCGTAGACAGTCATAATATAAAGTGGATCCTTTTACAGGTCTGAATGGTCAGTCATGTTCGATATCAGATGATGGGGACTATCTTCAGTCCGTTTATATTTCTGGTCAGCCATCCTCGATATCAGATTTCATGGACTATTCTTTATGCGGGTCCGTTTACAGTTCTGTTAACCTCCTTTATGTCAGATGTTTCGGACTACCTGAAGTAGGTCAGTTTATATCTCGATCTGCACAGCCATCTTCAATATAAGATCCAGTGAACTACCTTTATTAAGTGGGTCCATTTGAAGTTCTGGTCAGCCATCTTAGATATCATATCTAGTGGACTACTTTAAGTGGGTCCGCTTAACGTTCTGTTTGGCAATTCTCGATATCAAATTCCGTCGATGACATTAAGTGGTCCCGTTTACAGTTCTGGTCAGCAATATCAAATCCCGTGGATTGCAGTTAGTGAGTCAGAGCACTACCTTAAGTAGGCCCCTTTACAGTTTTGCATGGTCATGCATCTTTGATATCAGATGTCGTTGACTTCTTTAAGTTGGTCCGTTTACAGTACTGGTTGGCCATCCTTGATATCAGATCTCCTGGACTACCTAAATAGGGTCCTTTTAACAGTTCTGCATGATCAGGCATCTTCTATTTCAGATGTCGTAGACAGTCATAATATAAAGTGGATCCTTTTACAGGTCTGAATGGTCAGTCATGTTCGATATCAGATGATGGGGACTATCTTCAGTCCGTTTATATTTCTGGTCTGCCATCACCGATATCAGATCTCGTGGACTACCTTAAGTGTATTCGTTTACAGTTCTGGTTAACCATCATCGATATCAGATCTCGTGGACTAGTTCTGGTCAGCCATCCTCGATATCAGATCTCGTGGTCTACTTAAAGTTGGTACGTGCATAGCTCTGATCGGCCATCTTCAATATCAGATTTCATGGAGTTTTTAAAGTAGATCCATTTACAGTTCTGGTCAGCAATTCTTGATATCAGATTTCGTGGACTATATCTAATGGGTCCGTTTATGGTTCTGGTCGGCTATACTCGATGTCAGATCTCGTGCACGTGGACTACCATATATAAGTGGGTCCGTTTACAGTTCTGCATAGTCAGACATCTCCGATATTAGTTGTCGATTGATGTCAGATCTCATGAACTACTGTACCTTAACAATTTAGCGTTTCCATTTATACATTTTTTGTCATTACTTAATCCCCGATATTGTCTCGTGGACTGCCTTAATTAAGTGGGTCTGTTTACAGTTCTGGTCAGTCTTCTCGTGGACTGGCTACCGTAAGTGGGTCCGTTTACAGTTCTGGTTGACCTTTCTCGATTTCAGATCTCGTGGACTGTCTTAAGTTTGTCCGTTTACAGTTCAGCATGGTCAGCCATCCTCAATATCAGACTTTGTGGACCTCAGTTTATGTACAGTTCTAGTCAACCGTCCTAGGTATCCGATACCGGTATCTTAATTGGACTTTAGCACTTGGTCTGTTAATATCTATCATGCCATCATTAGTATCAGTTCTCGTGGACTTCCTAGGGGGTCAGTTTACAGTTCTTCCAAAATAAATGAAAAATCGACGGGTCATGAAAACAAAATTCACAGGCAAATCATGAAAATTCAGTAAGTCACAATGTGAAGTTCCAAGAACAGATGTAATTTCTTCTACAGACTATATCTGATGTACTTCGTCCGTAATATGTGTTTGATAACCAACACTATTAAAACTCTATATATCTTCCACGACTTCAGATACATGTATATTAGATTCATCTATCTGAAAAAAAAAGAAAAAAATCCAGGGGAGGGGGGGGGGTTACAAGCCGTCACAGGGACCGTCCAACTCATGGTTCGAAACAAAATAAACGTCTTTTGGCAAATCCGGGGGTGGGTGCGGTACGTTAATACCTTATTATATAGGAAGTTACCCAATTTAGTGGTTGGACCGATCGATAGGGCCAAGAGGAGGGGGGTCGTTCCCCCAATTGAAAACTCATGCCAAGACATGCCCGACTGACTTGCATTAAATTTTATATATGTCATATCTTTTTAAAGATACGCCTAGTTGTTCTAGATCTACATACACCGGATTTAAAGTACGCATTTGCAAATAATCTATTTTTAGATTACTTGGCAAGAGGTCAACTTTTCCTTTGAAGTTGTGCTTATAAACAGAAAGTATGCATTTATAATTAACAACTGTAAGCAAGTTCTTTTAAGCTAAATATCAATATTCTTCGCCTAATTCATCGTTCATGTTTCCACATCGACATTTTTCTCCTCGTTTTTATCTCTTCAGAAAACGTGACGTTTAATAAGTTTCTATTTTAAGAAAGATAAATTCCTCTGCTGATCAAGGGGAATCCCCAACTCAGAAGCGTTCTAATTTTTGATTGGTGCAAACGTGGTCATGTGACTAGGGACTTTCCCGAAAGGCCTTATTTTCCCAGGGAGTTGGAGTCTAATGGTGGATACCAGGAATTTTATGGCTTATTTTTGAATACAGACAAAATACTGAACAGGAAACGAAACAGAATGGAGTAATAATGGTATCACAGTCTGCTAAAAGGCAAAAAACAAATACTAAAATGAGTAAGAGAGGTAGACCGCGGACGAGAACTACGTCAGGTCACGAAAAACAGAGCGTGGCACGTCCCACCAAACATGTCGAGCAAGATAGGGAGAGCGCCGACCGAATCGCGGCTGCTGAGGCCATGTCAGCCTTGTCGTCTCTTGTCATACTGCCTAATAACCCCGGTGATATCTCAGGGGCGGATTCTGTTGAAATTAAAAGAGAAATTGACGATGACAGCGACGATGCAGCTGGGCCGAATCCCCGCCAAGCGAAACGGACCAGTGCAGGTGCACCGAAAAGGGGAAAACCGCGATCTCGGGGAAGAGGTGGTAGAAGGGAAAGTCCCCGGACCAATGTAGATTTGATTGCTAATCAGAAAACAGAAAAGACTGAAACTAGAACTGGTAAAAGGGGACGTGCTAAAAATAGTAACAATTCTAGTAATAAACAAGTTACACAACAGTCAACACCAAGCCCTACAAAGAATAATGCCACACTGATAGCAGCCAACCTGAATAAAATGGTACAACAGAACTTAGAGTCACAAAATAAGGTGTTAAAGAATGAGGAGAGCTCTATTCATAAATCACAACTAAACACATTGTCTATTCATCCCTCGGTTAAAACCAGCCTACATCATTTAATCCAATTGCGGCAACTCGGAATTGACCCGTCAAATATTCAACTTCCACCTGAGCAGCTTGGAAAAGACGGTGCCGAAAACTCGGGGAATCCCAGTGAACTTTTAAGCAGTAGTTTCCTCAGACTTCCGCTTACAATCTCGGCATCAACTAGCGGAGAGAAAACTGATCGTAAATGTGCGAGCCCGAGTTCTACAGCTAGTAACGACAGTATAGAGCTGACTCAGTCTGCGGTAGACAGTATACTGCTAGCCGGAGTTAAACACGACTCATCACACGAAGCTTCACTGCCGTTAAAAAAGAGGCGACTCCAGGCGTACCAGGATGGGGAGGAGGAAGCGAAGAGAGGTCACACTGTTACAGTGGACTTATCCAGGGAACCTGATCAGAGTCAAACTGCCGGGCTACAAGGTAATATTAAATTACATCTTTTCGATTTTCAGAGGTACTTCTCACTTGGGACAGTATATGCTATATCTGACATTAACGCATTGTGACAATGAATTTAAAATCCTATTGAAAAAATTAGTTAAAGCAATTGTTTTCCCTTAATTGTATATAATGCTTGTTCCCATAGAATTTGATGATGTCACAATAGACCTTCTTCATATCACCGCTAGACTTGCATTTTAGACACGCCAAGACCTGACATCACAACTTTTGACATTATTTCTAACTCATTAACTGTGACATCATAAGTCTGCTACGACGTCACAGTTAAACATGTTAAAAGTTACATCAAATCTTGTGATGTCGGGTCTTATAGGATATGTAAAATGCCAGTCAAAGCTGCGGTAATATAAAAATTGTCTATTACTTTACGTCAGATACCGTCCCCAATTGAAAAGGAACGAAAAGACAGAATAAACAAATATCATTATGAATTGGTTTTATAGAAATGGGGGGGGGGGGGGTAATACCGGTAAGAGGTCAGGACAAACACCTTGGATTTTGTGAAAAATACTTATCTTTCAGTTTTTTGCATAATAATGATAATACATGTATACGTAATAAAAAGTTTTATTTAACTTTCTTTATTTAGTCGAATTATGTCTTTCAAGCAGTAATGAAAAAAATCTTCCTTTTGCAAGTCATTCTCACTTTGCATCTTGGCTAAGAATTTTCGCAACTGTAAAACAATTTAAAATGATTGGCTTGGTCCTTCCTTGAAAAATATTCTTTGTGCATGTACACATTAATTATGTGTTTTCAACATATTTATTTAAGTATTCCATTGGATTTTTTTAGTCATGCCTGTAATAAGATTTTGTTATATAATAAAATCATCATGTAAAGTACAAATAATGAAGTTTTAAAACATTTTGTACCAGTAAAAATTTGGTTTTAACCTAAATTTTGAGAAGATGTCGATCATTATCAAAATGCTCCATTAGAATTAAATCCTTTCTTTCTTTCTTTCTTTCTTTCTTTCTCTCTTTCTTTCTTTTTAAATAAATAAATAAATGCACTAGTATTCATGCAGATTTACATGTGAGATAGTCACTGACTACAAAGCATAATGCATATACATGTACATCAAATTTTTAAAAGTATAACTGTACATTGTTCATCTATGGAAGCCCCAGAGTGCCAAGTAAAAATATTTTTTTAACATGCGTGCACAGTTTACCATCCTGCACGCAGAGTTTAGTAACCTGCGCGCACAGTTTAGTAACCTGTGTGCACAGTTTAGTAACCTGCGCACACAGTTTAGTAACCTGCACGCACAGTTTAATAACCTGTGCGCACAGTTTAGTAACCTGCACGCACAGTTTAGTCATCTGTGCACACAGTTTAGTAACCTGCGCGCACTGTATATTTAATCATGTTATTAACTTGGTTACTATATTGCGCGTGCAAGTTCAACAACTTACGTGCACAGTCCATTACTCTTTGCGTGCAGGTCAGTTGAGGATTTAGGCTACAAAAATTCTGATGCGTGAAGTTCTGAATAAATCTGATCAAGAGAAAGGTGGAATCCCAACACCCCACTAGGATTTTCTCTTTAAAAAATTACATAAAAAAGCATGCAACAGCCCTAAAGACTTACAAGCGGAGATCTAGAGTTAGGGGTAGGGATGTCACAACCTCCACCCCTGGGATTTGCCAAGAAAGCTTTTCTATCCGGTTTTCACATATATTTCGTCCGAGTCAAAATCCCTCAGAAAAATTGGCTTGAACCCCCCTCCCCCTTCCAAAATGCCCGTTTCCAATGGAAAACTTGAAGGATATAACAATGACACACCTTTCTAAAAGATGTAGATACACCATAAGAAAGTATCATAACTGATATAGGTTTATTAATTAATCATAATTCATTTCCATTAAATAATTTCAGCCCCCACCCTTACCCTCTTTCAATTTAATCAGTTACAACGGTTTCCCGCTGATTCTATAGATTATACTACAGTTGTATATAGAATCGCGGAAAATCGTTGTAGCTAGCCGATTGAATGGAAAGAGGAATAGGAGAGACACAGCTTGAGATATTAAATGAAAATAAAACACCTAGCTATTTGCCCCTTTGATTCAAATTTACAAATCTACACGTTCATACGCAATGTGAAGTACATGATTTGTAGTCCGAGAGGGTTACTTTCATATAGAGTTGTATCGGACAAAATTACTACACCCCTTTTCCAAGACCCTGGTGATCAGGGGCTCATGTACAAATAGACCACAGACCCATTATTAAGCAAAGATAATCTACTCTACTAAAGTTGTTTAACTTGCGCGCGCAATAAAGTTACCATGTAAATAACACAATTAAATAAACTGTGCGCACTGGTTACTAAACTGTGCTTGCAGATTACTAAACTGTGCGCACAGGTTACTAAACTGTGTGTGCAGGTTACTAAACTGTGCATGCAGGTTACTAACTTGCACGCAGGATGGTAAACTGCGCGCATAGGCTAAAAAATATTTTTAGTTGGCACTCCGGGGCTTCCGTATACATCTATAGAATTTCAAATAATAAATCCAAATCATAGAAAATAGTGTTTTACTTTGTTAACCCAACACAAGGGGCAAACATTATTATGTTATTTCAAATGTATATTCTATTAAACTGATTAATGATATATATGGTATATATAATCTTTCACAGCTGCGCTGACCTCAGAAGGTTCTGTGTCTAAGAAAGAGAGCAGGACGAGTACAACAAGAGGCCAAGATGGGGACACTACAGCTCAGCAAGGGAATACCACTCCAAGTGGAGGTCTGAAGTCGGGCATTAACGTAGATCCACGTACGAGTCTGATGCTGCTCAACGAAGTACAGATGGCGCTCCGACAGGACGAGGACGGAGATCTGTAAGTGACGCTTTAAATAACTGAATTTATTTCATGATGATGATGATGATGAAATAATTATTTTCCATCGAAAAGAATATATACAAATTTATATGTTTATATTCACTCCAAAAATGAAAGATTGAAAATTTAGAAAAAAAATTAAACATGTATTTATCATATTTATGGTAGAATACAGTGATGATGTATTTATATATATTTATATTTTAATTTTATGGAAAAACTTCATGTTCATATTGAATAATATGTAAAATATGTATAGTTTAGTGTTACATGTATGCTTGATTTTATGTAATACATGGTATTATAATTTTATCAAGCATGGTTTTATCTTTTATCAGAGTTCTTGTAATCTTCCAATGAAATATTGGACATCTGGGAATATTTGTTGGTCCAAATAATAGATAGAACATGAGGTTTTATCGGACCACCCGATTTTTCATTGGTAAATTCAATGAAACCGATACATTTCATGAACTCTGTATTATGTAAGGTTACCATGGTTTCATGTAAATAATCATTTAAATAATATATGATTTCAGTCCGTTACATATAGCTGTTGTTCATGATGTATTATGTAAGGTTATATATTATATAATATATGATTTCAGCCCGTTACACATAGCTGTCGTACATGATGTATTATGTAAGGTTATATATTATATAATATATGATTTCAGCCCGTTACACATAGCTGTTGTTCATGATGTATTATGTAAGGTTATATATTATATAATATATGATTTCAGCCCGTTACACATAGCTGTCGTACATGATGTATTATTTAAGGTTATATATTATATAATATATGATTTCAGCCCGTTACACATAGCTGTTTTTCATGATGTATTATGTAAGGTTATATATTATATAATATATGATTTCAGCCCGTTACACATAGCTGTTGTTCATGATGTATTATGTAAGGTTATATATTATATGATATATGATTTCAGCCCGTAACACATAGCTGTCGTACATGATGTATTATTTAAGGTTATATATTATATAATATATGATTTCAGCCCGTTACATATAGCTGTCGTACATGATGTATTATGTAAGGTTATATATTATATGATATATGATTTCAGCTCGTTACACATAGCTGTCGTACATGATGTATTATGTAAGGTTATATATTATATAATATATGATTTCAGCCCGTTACACATAGCTGTCGTACATGAGAACATAGTAATGGTACAGAAGTTTGTACATCTGATGTCAATCACTGGAAAAAGTGTGGATAAATATAACAAAGCACAGCAGGTACGTTATATTGATGTCACCTGTCCTATATAACAAAGCACAACAGGTATGTTATATTGATGTCACCTGTCCTATATAACAAGGCACAACAGGTACGTTATATTGATGTCACCTGTCCTATATAACAAGGCACAACAGGTACGTTATATTGATGTCACCTGTCCTATATAACAAAGCACAACAGGTACGTTATATTGATGTCACCTGTCCTATATAACAAAGCACAACAGGTACGTTATATTGATGTCACCTGTCCTATATAACAAAGCACAACAGGTACGTTATATTGATGTCACCTGTCCTATATAACAAGGCACAACAGGTACGTTATATTGATGTCACCTGTCCTATATAACAAGGCACAACAGGTACGTTATATTGATGTCACCTGTCCTATATAACAAATCACAGCAGGTATGTTATATTGATGTCACCTGTCCTATATAACAAATCACAGCAGGTATGTTATATTGATGTCACCTGTCACAACAGGTATGTTATATTGATGTCACCTGTTACAACAGGTACGTTATATTGATGTCACCTGTCCTATATAACAAAGCACAACAGGTACGTTATATTGATGTCATCTGTCACAACAGGTACGTTATATTGATGTCACCTGTCCTATATAACAAATCACAGCAGGTATGTTATATTGATGTCACCTGTCCTATATAACAAGGCACAACAGGTACGTTATATTGATGTCACCTGTCACAACAGGTATGTTATATTGATGTCACCTGTCCTATATAACAAATCACAGCAGGTATGTTATATTGATGTCACCTGTCACAACAGGTACGTTATATTGATGTCACCTGTCCTATATAACAAATCACAGCAGGTATGTTATATTGATGTCACCTATCCTATATAACAAATCACAGCAGGTATGTTATATTGATGTCACCTGTCACAACAGGTACGTTATATTGATGTCACCTGTCCTATATAACAAATCACAGCAGGTATGTTATATTGATGTCACCTGTCACAACAGGTACGTTATATTGATGTCACCTGTCCTATATAACAAATCACAGCAGGTACGTTATATTGATGTCACCTGTCCTATATAACAAAGCACAACAGGTATGTTATATTGATGTCACCTGTCCTATATAACAAATCACAGCAGGTATGTTATATTGATGTCACCTATCCTATATAACAAATCACAGCAGGTATGTTATATTGATGTCACCTGTCACAACAGGTACGTTATATTGATGTCACCTGTCCTATATAACAAAGCACAACAGGTACGTCATATTGATGTCACCTGTCCTATATAACAAAGCACAACAGGTACGTTATATTGATGTCACCTGTCCTATATAACAAATCACAGCAGGTATGTTATATTGATGTCACCTGTTACAACAGGTACGTTATATTGATGTCACCTGTCCTATATAACAAAGCACAACAGGTACGTTATATTGATGTCACCTGTCCTATATAGCAAATCACAGCAGGTAAGTTATATTGATGTCACCTGTCACAACAGGTACGTTATATTGATGTCACCTGTCCTATATAACAAAGCACAACAGGTACGTTATATTGATGTCACCTGTCCTATATAACAAATCACAGCAGGTATGTTATATTGATGTCACCTGTCCTATATAACAAATCACAGCAGGTATGTTATATTGATGTCACCTGTCACAACAGGTATGTTATATTGATGTCACCTGTCCTATATAACAAATAACAGCAGGTATGTTATATTGATGTCACCTGTCACAACAGGTACGTTATATTGATGTCACCTGTCCTATATAACAAATCACAGCAGGTATGTTATATTGATGTCACCTGTCCTATATAACAAATCACAGCAGGTATGTTATATTGATGTCACCTGTCCTATATAACAAATCACAGCAGGTATGTTATATTGATGTCACCTGTCCTATATAACAGCACAACAGGTACGTTATATTGATGTCACCTGTCCTATATAACAAGGCACAACAGGTACGTTATATTGATGTCACCTGTCCTATATAACAAAGCACAGCAGGTACGTTATATTGATGTCACCTGTCCTATATAACAAGGCACAACAGGTACGTTATATTGATGTCATCTGTCCTATATAACAAGGCACAGCAGGTACGTTATAGTGATGTCACCTGTCCTATATAACAAAGCACAACAGGTATGTTATATTGATGTCACCTGTTACAACAGGTACGTTATATTGATGTCACCTGTCCTATATAACAAAGCACAACAGGTACGTTATATTGATGTCACCTGTCACAACAGGTACGTTATATTGATGTCACCTGTCCTATGTAACAAAGCACAGCAGGTACGTTATATTGATGTCACCTGTCCTATATAACAAAGAACAACAGGTACGTTATATTGATGTCACCTGTCCTATATAACAAAGCTCAACAGGTACGTTATATTGATGTCACCTGTCCTATGTAACAAAGCACAACAGGTATGTTATATTGATGTCACCTGTCCTATATAACAAAGCACAACAGGTACGTTATATTGATGTCACCTGTCCTATATAACAAAGCACAACAGGTATGTTATATTGATGTCACCTGTCCTATATAACAAATCACAGCAGGTATGTTATATTGATGTCACCTGTCCTATATAACAAATCACAGCAGGTATGTTATATTGATGTCACCTGTCACAACAGGTATGTTATATTGATGTCACCTGTTACAACAGGTACGTTATATTGATGTCACCTGTCCTATATAACAAATCACAGCAGGTATGTTATATTGATGTCACCTGTCCTATATAACAAATCACAGCAGGTATGTCATATTGATGTCACCTGTCCTATATAACAAATCACAGCAGGTATGTTATATTGATGTCACCTGTCCTATATAACAAATCACAGCAGGTATGTTATATTGATGTCACCTGTCCTATATACCAGGTGCGCTATATTGATGTCACCTGTCACAACAGGTACGTTATATTGATGTCACCTGTCCTATATAACAAATCACAGCAGGTATGTTATATTGATGTCACCTGTCCTATATAACAACGCACAACAGGTACGTTATATTGATGTCACCTGTCCTATATAACAAATCACAGCAGGTATGTTATATTGATGTCACCTGTCCTATATAACAAATCACAGCAGGTATGTTATATTGATGTCACCTGTCCTATATAACAAATCACAGCAGGTATGTTTTATTGATGTCACCTATCCTATATAACAAATCACAGCAGGTATGTCATATTGATGTCACCTGTCCTATATAACAAATCACAGCAGGTATGTTATATTGATGTCACCTGTCCTATATAACAAATCACAGCAGGTATGTTATATTGATGTCACCTGTCACAACAGGTACGCTATATTGATGTCACCTGTCACATTAGGTACGTTATATTGATGTCACCTGTCCTATATAACAAATCACAGCAGGTATGTTATATTGATGTCACCTGTCCTATATAACAAATCACAGCAGGTATGTTATATTGATGTCACCTGTCCTATATAACAAATCACAGCAGGTATGTTATATTGATGTCACCTGTCCTATATAACAAATCACAGCAGGTATGTTATATTGATGTCACCTGTCCTATATAACAAAGCACAACAGGTACGTTATATTGATGTCACCTGTCCTATATAACAAGGCACAACAGGTACGTTATATTGATGTCACCTGTCCTATATAACAAAGCACAACAGGTACGTTATATTGATGTCACCTGTCCTATATAACAAGGCACAACAGGTACGTTATATTGATGTCACCTGTCCTATATAACAAAGCACAACAGGTACGTTATATTGATGTCACCTGTCACAACAGGTACGTTATATTGATGTCACCTGTCACAACAGGTACGTTATATTGATGTCACCTGTCACAACAGGTACGTTATCTTGATGTCACCTGTCCTATATAACAAAGCACAGCAGGTACGTTATATTGATGTCACCTGTCACAACAGGTACGTTATATTGATGTCACCTGTCACAACAGGTACGTTATATTGATGTCACCTGTCACAACAGGTACGTTATATTGATGTCACCTGTCACAACAGGTACGTTATATTGATGTCACCTGTCACAACAGGTACGTTATATTGATGTCACCTGTCCTATATAACAAGGCACAACAGGTACGTTATATTGATGTCACCTGTCCTATATAACAAAGCACAACAGGTACGTTATATTGATGTCACCTGTCACAACAGGTACGTTATATTGATGTCACCTGTCACAACAGGTATGTTATATTGATGTCACCTGTCACAACAGGTACGTTATCTTGATGTCACCTGTCCTATATAACAAAGCACAGCAGGTACGTTATATTGATGTCACCTGTCACAACAGGTACGTTATATTGATGTCACCTGTCACAACAGGTACGTTATATTGATGTCACCTGTCACAACAGGTACGTTATATTGATGTCACCTGTCACAACAGGTACGTTATATTGATGTCACCTGTCACAACAGGTACGTTATATTGATGTCACCTGTCCTATATAACAGCACAACAGGTAAGTTATATTGATGTCACCTGTCCTATATAACAAAGCACAACAGGTACGTTATATTGATGTCACCTGTCCTATATAACAAAGCACAACAGGTAAGTTATATTGATGTCACCTGTCCTATATAAGAAAGTACAACAGGTACGTTATATTGATGTCACCTTTCCTATATAACAGCACAACAGGTACGTTATATTGATGTCACCTGTCCTATATAACAAGGCACAACAGGTACATCATATTGATGTCACCTGTCCTATATAACAAAGCACAACAGGTATGTTATATTGATGTCACCTGTCCTATATAACAAAGCACAACAGGTACGTTATATTGATGTCACCTGTCACAACAGGTACGTTATATTGATGTCACCTGTCCTATATAACAAGGCACAACAGGTACGTCATATTGATGTCACCTGTCCTATATAACAAAGCACAACAGGTATGTTATATTGATGTCACCTGTCCTATATAACAAAGCACAACAGGTACATTATATTGATGTCACCTGTCACAACAGGTACGTTATATTGATGTCACCTGTCCTATATAACAAGGCACAACAGGTATGTTATATTGATGTCACCTGTCCTATATAACAAAGCACAAGAGGTATGTTATATTGATGTCACCTGTCCTATATAACAAAGCACAAGAGGTATGTTATAGTGATGTCACCTGTCCTATATAACAAAGCACAGCAGGTACATTATATTGATGTCACCTGTCACAACAGGTATGTTATATTGATGTCACCTGTCCTATATAACAAAGCACAACAGGTATGTTATATTGATGTCACCTGTCCTATATAACAAAGCACAAGAGGTATGTTATAGTGATGTCACCTGTCCTATATAACAAAGCACAGCAGGTACATTATATTGATGTCACCTGTCACAACAGGTATGTTATATTGATGTCACCTGTCCTATATAACAAATCACAGCAGGTATGTTATATTGATGTCACCTGTCCTATATAACAAATCACAGCAGGTATGTTTTATTGATGTCACCTATCCTATATAACAAATCACAGCAGGTATGTCATATTGATGTCACCTGTCCTATATAACAAATCACAGCAGGTATGTTATATTGATGTCACCTGTCCTATATAACAAATCACAGCAGGTATGTTATATTGATGTCACCTGTCACAACAGGTACGCTATATTGATGTCACCTGTCACATTAGGTACGTTATATTGATGTCACCTGTCCTATATAACAAATCACAGCAGGTATGTTATATTGATGTCACCTGTCCTATATAACAAATCACAGCAGGTATGTTATATTGATGTCACCTGTCCTATATAACAAATCACAGCAGGTATGTTATATTGATGTCACCTGTCCTATATAACAAATCACAGCAGGTATGTTATATTGATGTCACCTGTCCTATATAACAAAGCACAACAGGTACGTTATATTGATGTCACCTGTCCTATATAACAAGGCACAACAGGTACGTTATATTGATGTCACCTGTCCTATATAACAAAGCACAACAGGTACGTTATATTGATGTCACCTGTCCTATATAACAAGGCACAACAGGTACGTTATATTGATGTCACCTGTCCTATATAACAAAGCACAACAGGTACGTTATATTGATGTCACCTGTCACAACAGGTACGTTATATTGATGTCACCTGTCACAACAGGTACGTTATATTGATGTCACCTGTCACAACAGGTACGTTATCTTGATGTCACCTGTCCTATATAACAAAGCACAGCAGGTACGTTATATTGATGTCACCTGTCACAACAGGTACGTTATATTGATGTCACCTGTCACAACAGGTACGTTATATTGATGTCACCTGTCACAACAGGTACGTTATATTGATGTCACCTGTCACAACAGGTACGTTATATTGATGTCACCTGTCACAACAGGTACGTTATATTGATGTCACCTGTCCTATATAACAAGGCACAACAGGTACGTTATATTGATGTCACCTGTCCTATATAACAAAGCACAACAGGTACGTTATATTGATGTCACCTGTCACAACAGGTACGTTATATTGATGTCACCTGTCACAACAGGTATGTTATATTGATGTCACCTGTCACAACAGGTACGTTATCTTGATGTCACCTGTCCTATATAACAAAGCACAGCAGGTACGTTATATTGATGTCACCTGTCACAACAGGTACGTTATATTGATGTCACCTGTCACAACAGGTACGTTATATTGATGTCACCTGTCACAACAGGTACGTTATATTGATGTCACCTGTCACAACAGGTACGTTATATTGATGTCACCTGTCACAACAGGTACGTTATATTGATGTCACCTGTCCTATATAACAGCACAACAGGTAAGTTATATTGATGTCACCTGTCCTATATAACAAAGCACAACAGGTACGTTATATTGATGTCACCTGTCCTATATAACAAAGCACAACAGGTAAGTTATATTGATGTCACCTGTCCTATATAAGAAAGTACAACAGGTACGTTATATTGATGTCACCTTTCCTATATAACAGCACAACAGGTACGTTATATTGATGTCACCTGTCCTATATAACAAGGCACAACAGGTACATCATATTGATGTCACCTGTCCTATATAACAAAGCACAACAGGTATGTTATATTGATGTCACCTGTCCTATATAACAAAGCACAACAGGTACGTTATATTGATGTCACCTGTCACAACAGGTACGTTATATTGATGTCACCTGTCCTATATAACAAGGCACAACAGGTACGTCATATTGATGTCACCTGTCCTATATAACAAAGCACAACAGGTATGTTATATTGATGTCACCTGTCCTATATAACAAAGCACAACAGGTACATTATATTGATGTCACCTGTCACAACAGGTACGTTATATTGATGTCACCTGTCCTATATAACAAGGCACAACAGGTATGTTATATTGATGTCACCTGTCCTATATAACAAAGCACAAGAGGTATGTTATATTGATGTCACCTGTCCTATATAACAAAGCACAAGAGGTATGTTATAGTGATGTCACCTGTCCTATATAACAAAGCACAGCAGGTACATTATATTGATGTCACCTGTCACAACAGGTATGTTATATTGATGTCACCTGTCCTATATAACAAAGCACAACAGGTATGTTATATTGATGTCACCTGTCCTATATAACAAAGCACAAGAGGTATGTTATAGTGATGTCACCTGTCCTATATAACAAAGCACAGCAGGTACATTATATTGATGTCACCTGTCACAACAGGTATGTTATATTGATGTCACCTGTCCTATATAACAAAGCACAACAGGTATGTTATATTGATGTCACCTGTCCTATATAACAAAGCACAACAGGTATGTTATATTGATGTCACCTGTCCTATATATAACAAAGCACAACAGGTACGTTATATTTATGTCACCTGTCCTACATAACAAAGCACAACAGGTACGTTATATTGATGTCACCTGTCCTATATAACAAAGCACAACAGGTATGTTATATTGATGTCACCTGTCACAACAGGTACGTTATATTGATGTCACCTGTTACAACAGGTACGTTATATTGATGTCACCTGTCCTATATAACAAAGCACAACAGGTACGTTATATTGATGTCACCTGTCACAACAGGTACGTTATATTGATGTCACCTGTCCTATATAACAAATCACAGCAGGTACGTTATATTGATGTCACCTGTCCTATATAACAAGGCACAACAGGTACGTTATATTGATGTCACCTGTCACAACAGGTACGTTATATTGATGTCACCTGTCACAACAGGTACGTTATATTGATGTCACCTGTCCTATGTAACAAATCACAGCAGGTATGTTATATTGATGTCACCTGTCCTATATAACAAATCACAACAGGTACGTTATATTGATGTCACCTGTCCTATATAACAAAGCACAACAGGTACGTTATATTGATGTCACCTGTCCTATATAACAAATCACAGCAGGTACGTTATATTGATGTCACCTGCCCTATATAACAAAGCACAACAGGTATGTTATATTGATGTCACCTGTCACAACAGGTACGTTATATTGATGTCACCTGTCCTATATAACAAAGCACAACAGGTACGTTATATTGATGTCACCTGTCCTATTCTATTTCATAAATATTTCATGTAAAATATGGTTGTACTTGTATCAACCTGAAACTATACTTACAAGGCCAAATTGGTGCCTGACTTGAAATTTATTTGGAATTTATTTGGTACTTGTTATACAGCTTTCATATAACAGCACAAATAATGACATTGGTGTGATTGTTTGTCAACCAGCCTACTCCCATACTATATACATGTACTTAAAGATGTTATACACAAAGTTGCACACTCCATACCGTGGCTTTACCTAGCATACCAAACAGGCTGCCCATAACCATGATAACTGTAGTACTTTTTATGCTAGGTGAAGCCACCGTATGGAGTGGAGTATGGACATGTACATGTGTGTACTTGCTGAGAAAGGAATTTCTCTGTTTTACTTAGAATTGGAATTTTTATCCCCTCACAACATAGTTGCTGGGGGATATAGTAACTCCATCCTTCATGTGTATTAAATGAGTGTGTAATTGGATACGTCAGTGTGTGTGTACATGTACGTCACACTTTTGTGCCCTCTAGGCACAGTTTTGATTGGATCTTGACCAAACTCCATACACTTATGCATTATAGCAAGAGGAAGAACCCTATAGATTTCCAAGGTCATAAGTCAAAGGTCAAGGTCACAAATTGGAAACGGCTAAAATCTTTGTATACAGCCTAGATGGCACAGTTTCTATCAGATCTTGACAAAACTTCATACACATACCGCTTTTTCTTATGACCAGAGGAAGAACCCTATTTATTTTCAAAGTCAAAGGTCATGGTCACAGATTAGGAATGGTTGAAATCCTTCTATACAGCCTTAAGAGAGCACAGTTTTGGTTTGATCTTTTAATACTAAACTTTATACACTTCTTGACAAGAGGAAAAATCCTATTAATTTTCAAGGTCAAATGTCATAGGTCAAATGTCAAGGTCACTGATAGGAAATACTTAAAATCCTTGTATACAGCCTGAGTGAGTACCTTGATTTACATGCCATGCAAGGAGATGCTACACTTTGTATTGCCTAGGTTTTTTGAGCACTTCAACCTTCAGGATTTTATGTAAAATGACCTTATCTTATGTAGAATATATATTTAATGGCTGATAAAGTGATATTATTTCATATTTACCTTTTATTTGGTACAGTCCTACTACATGTAATATGGTCTTCATAAGTAAAACTCATTTTGTGGGTTATTCTTTGAAATTCATCATTAATTTCATAAAACTAGAAATTTGTTGTATTTCATTTTGGAATGCTCTTATAACTTTGGACAATATAGAGAACTAGCTTGAAATCATGAGTATAACAAACCAAATATTTGTACATGTAAGTGATGACAAAATGATTTGTTCCCACAGACTCCCCTTCACCTGGCCATAGAGCTGAAGTTTGAAGAAGCGGTCAAGGTATTACTCCTGGCCGGAGCGAATCCTAACCTGGTCAATCGTCACGGTGAGAGTGCTGTCCACATGGTGGTCAAGCTTGGATGTGTTCAGATTCTGTACCTCTTACTGACCAAGAGTCATCATAAAGTAGACGTCAACTGTCGGGACTTTCAAGGTGAGGAAACCGGCCGCTGATAACTGTACAAACCTTTTAATCAGCTGTTAAAGGACAATTATTTGATTCTGAGAGGGGAAGGAGGGGGAAGGAGGAGTGTTTTTCTTGTTGTCTTTGACTGTTTGTTCCCTGTTTCTTGTTACATGTGTTTGCAGTGTTTACTGTCGCCATGTCGGTGATCTCCTCCTTATATCTAACTAACAATTTTCATCAATAGCTCACTATCAATGTAAGTATGGAATCCATAAAGTTATTTGATAAAGATTCAAAAGCTGTCAACTTAATGTAGACCAACTCAGCTTGGAGGCTGAAAATTTGTGGAAAAGGTGTTTCTTATTATTCTAAAGAGATTTTCAGTAACTGTTTCAGATTTATTTGATTGTTTATCTATTATCTTAAAACCTTTCAATATATAATTTATAGGATTATCCCCCTTACACGTAGCCGTGATGAAGAATAACATGCAGTCTGTTAAACTCCTCTTACGTGCCGGTGCTGATATAAACATGCAGGTAGGTCACTGTCAAAAGACGTCAAGTGTTGATGGCTGTGTTACATTACAGGTTTATAGAGTTATCCACCCCTTACATGTAGTAATGAAGAATTAAACACAGTCTGTAAAACTCCTCTTATGTGCCAGTGCTGATATAAACATGCAGGTAGGTTACTGTCAAAAGACGTCAAGAGTGGATGGCTGTATTATATGACGTTTATAGGGCTATTCCCCCCTTACACATAACTGTGATGAAAAGTTACAGGTAGTCTGACTTTGATGCAGCTACTATCAAATTTATCATGCTTGTAAGACACACTGATCGTCAAAACACATCAAGTGTGAACCATGATAGTATTTTGATGGCAACATGTAGCTGAGGTTGATCACTACATTCTGTAAGTTCCCTCTTACTGTAAGTAAAATGCTCAGAATAATGTGCTTCTTGAATTTGATCTTACACGTAGTATTCTTAATTCAAATATTTTGACTAAATTCCTGTTCACTAAATCCAGAGTCCTCTGTTTTGGTGATTAAGTCTGCCGTCGTAGAAATTTTTGTATGTAAAATTGTATGATTGTCTCCATCAGTTGACCAGCATTACTAGAAGTTAACATCATCTCACCATTCAACTGTTTTGACAACTGGTTATCAATGCTCACATACAATTATTATAGTCAGTGTTGTGATGTTTTGACAAGGTCAAATGTGACAGTGAAATCTGTGGTAAAAATTTGCTATACCGTAAACTACATTCTAAGTCATTCCCTGAGACTTACATGTATAATTGAAGAATCCCCAAATGTCAAACATTGCAACTGTTGCCAAAATTTTATGTTATGACGTCACAAACAATTGCCTGTCAAACATTGTTTTTATGATGTCACAATGTACTGTAAAGTTTGCCAACAGTTGTGATTTGGCAATTCTTCAAAAGAAGTCATAGATTTAAAAGAAAAGAGGAATAAAAAAAGGTTAACTTGTACAAAGATTTCATTCTGAAGATTTTCTATAATTAAAGAAACTTCTAATTAAGCTTTTGCTGTTTTAAAGGCAAATATCAAAGAGACATTTATATATTACAGGACGGAAAAAGTGCACGGACGAGTCTTGTTTTAATACAGTTTATACATGTATTTATATGTTTTACAGGACGGTAAAAGTGGACGGACGAGTCTGTTTTATGCCGTAGAGGCAGAGAACATGGAGATGGTGAAGTTCTTACAATCATCCTTTGCTAACATAGAGATGACAAACTACGCCGGAATAACGGCCATCATGACGGCACAAGCTCGGGGATATAGTGACATAGCTAGTATGTTGTTACGGGGGCTCGATACTAAGTCATACATGGAACATAAAGAGAAGGAAAAAGTACTGATACCCAAAGAGAAAAAGGTGAGATATAACAAGGTATTCTGGTTGGCTGGGGGGTACAGTGACATAGCTAGTATGTTGTTACGTGGACTCGATACTAAGTCATACATGGAACATAAAGAGAAGGAAAAAGTACTGATACCCAAAGAGAAAAAGGTGAGATATAACTAGGTATTATGGTAAGCTCGGTGATATAGTGACATTATAAACTAGTATGTTGTTACCGAAATATGAAATGAAAGTAAAAAGAAATAGGTGAGATATGAAATAAAATATAAAGAGAAAAGGTGAGATAAGTACTTATACTCAAAGAGAAAAAGGTGAGATATGAAATGAAAGTAAAGAGAAAAAGGTGAGTTATGAAATGAAAGTAAAGAGAAAAAGGTGAAATATGAAATGAAAGTAAAAAGAAAAAGGTGAGATATGAAATGAAAGTAAAGAGAAAAGGTGAGATATGAAATGAAAGTAAAGAGAAAAGGTGAGATATGAAATGAAAGTAAAGAGAAAAAGGTGAGATATGAAATGAAAGGAAAGAGAAAAGGTGAGATATGAAATGAAAGTAAAGAGAAAAGCTGAGATATGAAATGAAAGGAAAGAGAAAAGGTGAGATATGAAATGAAAGTAAAGAGAAAAGGTGAGATATGAAATGAAAGTAAAGAGAAAAGGTGAGATATGAAATGAAAGGAAAGAGAAAAGGTGAGATATGAAATGAAAGGAAAGAGAAAAGGTGAGATATGAAATGAAAGTAAAGAGAAAAGCTGAGATATGAAATGAAAGGAAAGAGAAAAGGTGAGATATGAAATGAAAGTAAAGAGAAAAGGTGAGATATGAAATGAAAGTAAAGAGAAAAGGTGAGATATGAAATATAAGTAAAGAGAAAAGGTGAGATATGAAATGAAAGGAAAGAGAAAAGGTGAGATATGAAATGAAAGTAAAGACAAAAAGGTGAGATATGAAATGAAAGAAAAGAGAAAAGGTGAGATATGAAATGAAAGTAAAGAGAAAAGGTGAGATATGAAATAAAAGTCAAGAGAAAAGGTTAGATATGAAATGAAAGTAAAGAGAAAAGGTGAGATATGAAATGAAGGGAAAGATAAAAGGTGAGATATGAAATGAAAGTAAAGAGAAAAAGGTGAGATATGAAATGAAAGTAAAGAGAAAAGGTGAGATATGAAATGAAAGTAAAGAGAAAAAGGTGAGATATGAAATGAAAGTAAAGAGAAAAAGGTGAGATATGAAATGAAAGTAAAGAAAAAAAGGTGAGATATGAAATGAAAGTAAAGAGAAAAAGGTGAAATATGAAATGAAAGTAAAGAGAAAAAGGTTAGATATGAAATGAAAGTAAAGAGAAAAAGGTGAGATATGAAATGAAAGTAAAGAGAAAAAAGTGAAATATGAAATGAAAGTAAAGAGAAAAAGGTGAGATATGAAATGAAAGTAAAGAGAAAAAGGCGAAATATGAAGTGAAAGTAAAGAGAAAAAGGTGAGATATGATATGAAAGTAAAGAGAAAAAGTTGACCAAAGATATGAAGATAAATGTGTGGGAATTTCATCAATGATGTGTAAAAATTGAATACTACCTATTGAAATTGTACTTAATCGCTCCAAACTGCTGTGAAATATTACTGGTTTTTGAGTGCTTTTTGTCAGGGAAAATCTTATATGAGTCAGGGAAAATCGTGGAATTTTCATGGAATTTCATATCTGAAAATGTGTGCCACTCTGTTGACACTCTTACCTCAGATTAGCTCATAAAATAAAGGCAAATTTTAAACTCTCATAGAACTGAAAATAATACGCATATAATACATACATGTATTTTTATCGGAATTGATAGTAAGATCACATGATCCAGTTATTTATAGTTTCTGCTTTACCTTGTTTGTTTTATTTACTGTAATAGTGACAAAGTTTATTTTATTTTAGATGCCGTTACCACGGATACCAAGTAAATCACACCTTATCGTCCCTGAGAATGGTACTCCTGCTACAAAGGTACAAAGATCCGATTATTACCCAGAATCCTCGACATCTCATCAGGTTTCCATGGTTACAGAGGATGATGCTGAGGCTCATTCATCAGTGGAGCCAGAATCGAGTGAGGTCAAGGACATTTCTGAGAGGTCAAATATTCCGTCATTCCACGGAGTGAAACTGAAACTTCACCCTATAGCTGATAAACTGTCTATTGTATACTACACAAACCAGGCAGGACAAAACGTTATAGTCGGGAAGATGTGTGGAACACAGTTTATAGGAATACCAACGTTAAATTCTACAGCAAAAGCCAACGCGCAGAGGGAAAGCTTCATCAATTCACAGCCGTCTGTTGTGGATGTAAATATAGAACGTGAGGAGGAGGTCACGGCCTTGACCTCAGATGGTGAAGGTGAAGGTCATACAGGGAGGGAAGTGGTGGAGGAAGAAGAGAATGAGGTCATGGATTTGACAATGTCCAGATCCGGGGGTAGTGACCAGAAATCTAACTATAAAACAAATAGTCAGTCGTGCCATAGTGTAGATAGCTACGTTAGGGACATGGGCCAACAGTCAAGTACCGGAGAGGCGACAAGCAATAATAGCCGACATTATATGGATGATGTTAATCATGTGAAACATAATGCTGAACCTGGCGCGGGGACGAACTCCATGTCTAGTGTTGTAAATGATCATAAAATCAGTGATGTACAGCATAATCCTGTTACAAACAATGCATCACTGTCAACTGGTCCCAAACAGAACACCGCTGTGAGTGAAACCGCTTATTTCCCAGCAAATAATATCTCAGCTGATGGAGAAAATATCAGTATTTTACAGCAAAGAGCTGCTATTATAAGTAGCATATTACGTAACACGGCTATACTGACTAATCACCAAGTGTATCCTCTGCCGGTGATTCCCAAAGCTCCGGAAAAAGCAAGCAACTCCGACGGCCCGCGGGTCAAAGTGGAGAGGGAGCCACAGGTCAGTCCGCTTTATAATCGAGGCTCCCATGTTGTTGTTGATAAAGAAGTAGATGATAACGGAAAAACTGCTGATATTCATGAGAGAGTAGGGCATGAAGATTCCGTACAAAACGAAATAACCGAAAGTCTGAGGAAGACTAAAAGCGGTAAAGAAAGGAAAAGTATCAAAAAAGAGAAATCTATAGGTGGTGCTAAAAATAGACTAAAAGAAACGAAAAAAGAAGATAAGACAGCAGTGAGAAGTAAAAGTCCCACGTTACGTACAGACAATAACGGGAAAACCAAGGAGGGAATCATTGCCCCAAAACCTGCAAATCAGTCATTCGGAAACATTACAAATATAACGGCCTCTGTGGCGTCATCGTTACAAGCTAAACTGCTAGGAATGATGGGTAATAAGCCATTAAACTTGACAACAACTGACAGAAATGTGTCAGAGGAAAGTAAGACCAAGGAAGTGCCCGTTACGTCGTCATAGTGACACCTATCGGTGACATCGTCATGGTAACAACCAATAGTTATATTGTCATAGTAACAAGATAAACATACTGTACATAGTTCCTGATTATTGTTTATCAATATGTTATAAAAGTGCTGCTTTGAAAAGCCAGATTTCAATAATCTTTTTCATTGTTAGTTGACTCGTATTATTCTTTGCTTTTTCCGTATTTGCCGGTTGTGTGTTTGGGCATTAAACTGTTATTCAATCTTTTTGAAATACATAGTTACTTCCCATTTGTGCAGGTTTTCAACGTGAAGTAATTGTGACGTCATCAAATATTATGGAAACCAGTGTGAAATCCAGGGAAACAGGATTATAAACCTTATGATAAATATGACATTATGAAAGGAATTTTATGACGTCTCAGTACTTTTACGTTGGATACTGTCACAAGTTGAAAATAACTCTCCATTTCTAAAAGACCCAATTATGTTCATAAATATTGTACCAAGTTAATTATTGCAAATTTATAACATATATGTAGTATCGTAATATGCCATAGGAGCATACCATGGGAAGTGTTACACGTATCATTTGAACCATATGATGGAATATAAGACGGGAATGATAATCTGACAATATACTTTATATCACATGTTTCTATTAGTTAATACACTAATGTAGTATTGACATCAGTGATTCTTTATTTTGGTGATTTTTCTTGCTGAAATTGAATTTCTCTTGATTCAACACAATTTATATTATTAATTACGTATCAAAGTACATTGTCATTTATTGTTTTCTTTTATAAGCGCACTTTGAAGTTAAATAAACAGTAAATAAATTATTGATGGTGTGAGATTTTGACTGAAAGTAACAGAATCTTTACTTTTCAGTATCGAATGATTTTTAGTTCATTGTTGCATTTATAAGTTTATTTTAACTTTAACTTTGACAATTATCTTTTGACCTGTTTCTGGTAAGGGTATACTTTACTCATAACATATTTGGGACCATGATTTTTGGCCTGATGACCTTGACCTTGAATTGTGACCTTCCTTTCACAAACTTAAACGTGTGCTATTTCTTTTGAAGTACTAGTATGAGGAAAAGACCTTTGAAATTTTACATGAAGATTCTTAAATTACCTAACCTTTCATTTGATACCATGAATTTTGACCCTGTGACCTTGACCTTGACCTTGACCTTGGACTTTGAATGTGTGTCATTGTCCTATTTTTTGATATAAAATCAGTTTCCAGTAGGATTTATTGCCATTATTAATTTGATTGAATAGTTTATTGAGGGTACAATTAATTAATCTTTACATCAGTTAATTGATGATATAAATCATTATAATCATTGTTCCTGCCACTTTGTAAAATCTCTCGAATTCTTCATTGTAATGTGTCGGTATAATTTTATGCATATATGCATTTATGTGTGAAAAGAACCAGTTTGTATATGCCATTTGTTATGTGTTGTGTGTAACATGAGGTATTCAAAAACTTTATTTATTCTTTTTTTAGTGAAAATCAAACCACACTATGTTTTATGTTACATTTACCTCAAAATTTCTCGATTTTGGTTTTGGTGTTAACGTATCCAATGTACAAATGGAGATCTCGCAGACATCTCGTCCATTTAAGCAGTGTTAAAGTTATCTCGGTAATTTTCGGCAGTGTCTCGATAGTTTCTGTGGCTTGAGCGATGGTCAGCATGCTGACCTTTGATGATAGAAACCATTATTTATGTTGTATTACATATATTTAGGCAAAAATATGCCATGATTCTAACTATATAATACATTTGATATTTATTTGTACAATAGATACCTTAAATTGGTTTATGTGGCTGGATTTGTTCAATGCATTTATTTAAAAAAAAAAATTATGCATTTTATATAAGGATTATTATGGTGTTATTGAATGCAAACATTGAAATTACAAAATCTTTCGTATCAATAGTTAAAAAAGATAATCTAGATTTAATTAAAAGCCACCATGTGGGTCAAACATGTGAACATAAGTTCTAATTGTCTGATCAGCTCACTTCAGAAATCGGAAAATTTATGTTTTGCATTATCTGTCAGAATATTTTCCATCAAAATTTGGGGGATAGATTTTGAACCCTCGTAACTAAATGTGTAAGTTATATGTCCCTAATACCAATACTACACTTACAGTGACAGAAAATAGATTTAGATGGGGAGTTTTCTATTTCAATTTAGCGTGATGTCATTGACATTCTCCATATATAGGCTCAATCTTAAACATTGGGGACGTCATGCTAGAATTAATATCGAAAACACGATCCCCATCTAAATCTATATTCTGTCACTGTGACGGTATTATTAGTTGTACAGACATATAACGTACACCACTAGTTAGAGAGTTTGAGATATATTCGGCTACATGTACATAGATTTTTAGCGAAAAATATTCTGAAAAATAAGAGAAAACATAAAATTTTTATTTCTTTAGTGAGTTGCATGGGGTAGTAGTACCTTTTGATTAACATATAGTGGGGCTGTTGAGAAGAATTACTTATTCTAAATATGAATAGGTCATATTATCATTGACTAAACAGACATAAAGTGAATTATAAATAAATACACACTCAGTCTGATAGGGTCACTGAAAATGTTCACTTCAGAATGACTACTTGAACAATTGTGAATGAATGAAAGGCAAGATTTGATTGGTTGTCACTAATAAATGAAAGGCAAGATATGATTGGTTGCCACTAATGAATGAAAGGCATGATATGATTGTTTGCCACTAATGAATGTAAGGCAGGATTTGATTGGTTGTCTGTGGTGTAATATCATTTCTATGAAATTGAGATGAAATAATAGAAGGTGTTATTGATTCAAATAAAAAAGTTTAAAATTTCACAACGACATTGGTTTTCCTTCAGTGTTTGAGAAGTTTCATGTATAAGGGTATTTACAAAGTTTTATGTAGTAAAGAAGGCTAAGCATGTATGTCTGTTAGTGTACCTGAGAGAAGGAAGATCTATCATGGTCATCACTCTCATATTTATTGATATTCTGAGCTCAGATGAAAATTCAAAAATAAATTGCACATTCCAACATATCATGAAGACATATACATGCAAAAGGGCGGGGGGGGGGGGGGGGGGGGTTACCCTCCTTTGACAAACTTCTTCTTCAGAACAGGAGCACATATCGATAAACCGATAGCATCTGGAATATCAAAATTATGGTAAGATTATAACAGCAAACTGATGTCCTTAAAAGGGGGGCTTTCTTTCTTGTTCCTGACAAATTTATATTTAAATAATCTGTTTTCCTGCTAAGTTATGCAAGTTAATCATATTAGAGTATATCATAAAACCTACCAGATATGTTTCCAATGAGTTAAGGATGACCCCTATTGTTTAAGGTCAAAAGTCAAGGTCATAGCAATTATGATTGAAAATGGTTAGAGTGTGTTTTGCACTTTCCATCACAAAACTCACCTGAAATGTTTCCCATGAGTCAAGGACGACCTCTTTTTATAAAGGTTAAAAGGTCAAGGTCATAGACTTTGATGATTGAGAATGGTTTCTGGTTCATGTAAGAGTGTGTTTTGCACTTTGCATCCCGAAACTTGCCTGAAATGTTTCCCACGAGTCAAGGACGACCACCTTTTTCTAAGGGTTAAAAGGTCAATTCATAAACTTTGATGATTGAGAATGGTTTCTGGTTCATATAAGAGTGTGTTTTGCACTTTGCATCACGAAACTTGCCTGAAATGTTTCCCACGAGTCAAGGACGACCACCTTTTTCTAAGGGTTAAAAGGTCAAGGTCATAGACTTTGATGATTGAGAATGGTTTCTCGATCGTATTAGAGTATGTGCTGCAATGTTATCATGGAACCAACCAGAAATGTTTCTCACGAGGCAAGGATGACCCCTATTGACTTTGGGGTCAAAAGGTCAAGATTGTAAGACTCATGTTTAAAAATGGTTTTGGATCACAGAGCTTGTATCGCACATATCATCATGAAACTTGCCACACATGTTTCCATTACGTCAATGTGACCCCTTTCGATTTTGAGGTCAAAATGTGTAAAGTCAAGGTAACAGGACTCTGATAATTGAAATATCATATAGGGATGTTCGCCGTGACGTCACGGGTCTCGCGAAAACGAGGCTGGTTGGCAAAAACGGTTGGCAGTGAAGGGGAATATACGGGATACCCGGGGATAAATCGACATTTGATGCTCTAATATACGCTACTTTCCTATTATTATTTTATTGATAAGTCCTGCTGTGATACTGACCATTCTAATCACAACAGTAAAGAAATCCCGCAGAGTTTATTAGTATATCAGACTGCCGTTCGATGGAGGGGGGGGGGGGGGACAAGAATCAATAAACTGCCGATTTTTTCTTCTTCAAATTTTGCTCTTCAAAGAAGCCGGTGTAATTCATAGTGTCCCATTTTTATGCTCCTGCATTAGGTGTGACATACCCGACTAATTATCAGTTGTTTTGACAAGTACACACCTATCCCTCAAACATGCATATTAGTTGTGATTAAATTAAGGCGGAGCATTTTAACGTGATGGATGGAGGGAAATAGTTTGACCAAAATTAATGTCGAACTGTTTGAAAACGCAAAACGGAAAAAAATTGATTTAACTCACAGACAACGTTAATGAAATAAAGAGTACTAATTTTCCTAATTGTTTTTTTTTTTGGGGGGGGGGGTTGTTTTTGTTTTTTTCTGACGACTGTCTCCAATTTATAGATAAAGCCGGTCATAGTTATAACAATGAAAACACGCACAAATTATCTTTTTCTCTTTTATTATTCCTTCAGTAATTTTCTTACTTTGGATATGGATTTTTTTGTTAAATTGACATGCCTTATCTAAGTTTTTGCTTGCTAGAGAAGGGGGGGGGGGCTTCAAGATTATAATTTTAGAATGCCTAAAGAAGCATTTATTTTTCAACTTCCATGTAAGTTTGGACAGCCTCACCCCTTCAGATTGAAAATCGTTGGGATAAAAAGAGACATTAATGTATTTAGAATGAAAGATAAGATTAAAATACACAATTAAAATAAATGATAAATGTTAATATGGATTAAAGAGAGGGATCTCGGACCATACAAAATCCTAGTATTCTATTTCCATCTTTTGCACCTCGACTGTTAAAACATCCAGTATTTTGAAAATAATTTTAAGAATAGATGTTCGGACTTCCATCTAATTTTCAGAATTATTTAAACAATTATCCCGTTGAAATGAATAAATAAATGAATAAATAAATAAATAAATAAATAAATAAATAAATAAATAAATAAATAAATAAATAAATAAAATAAAAACACTATATTTTTCCTTACGTTTCGGCCAACGGCCTTCCTCAGCGGATTTTATTATGTTTCTGTTACAATGCATATTGTGACGTCATAAAATTACGGCGCTAAAGTAGCGTCTTCAAAATTGCGTTGTTCAATAGGAGCAAGCTATACAAGTCGCTAGCATATATAGTTAGATACATATGAGTAAGATGGAGTTATTGATTTAACATTTTGAGGTTAAAACGTCTGTTGTAAGTGTCACTATATAATCATGATAAGTAGTAATAGTGGGACAATATCCTCCGTACTTTTAGGCTTATTCGGCTTACATCTTTTAGGCTTAGTCACATGACGTCCGCCAAGATGGCGGCCCCTATGACGCGCTTACCAAGATGGACGTCCGCCAAGATGGAGAAGGAGACCGTTTTATGGCCCAGAGGGTAATTTTGTATGGCCCAGGAGGGTGTCCGCCAAGATGGCGGCCCCTATGACGCGCTTGCCAAGATGGACGTCCGCCAAGATGGCGGCTCCTATGACGCGCTTACCGTCTTAGAGTTAATTATAGGTAGCCATCACCACTTTATCAGGACTTTGGACCTGCTGGTACGTGTACCAGGTGGGTTTACTACCTTTTTAGTGAGACGTGAAGAATGAGTGCCTTTGAACTTACAGGTATTTCTACCTTGCCAGAGGTAAGGACACACGCTAGATGCACAAAGCAAGGGCACAAAGCCCGTTTCTCGTAGTGACAGGATCAGCGTTCATAGCCCGATCATCATACGAGGGGAAGCTCCGTCCACTTCCCGAGTGGCTTAGGGGTATTTCTACCGCGCCAGAGGACCACTCTAAAAGATATTGCGTGACCCACCCTTCAACGTCTCTCTTAGTCCGAATATGTTTCTAATTACTCTTATCACTTATTACTATAAAATATTCTGTTTACTTAAGTCTAGGTATAGTTTTATTGCCCAGTTTTAAGATCAGATAAGATTTTATTGACCTTTGTTTACACGCGTTACAGTCTTATACTTATCTGTACATTTTGTCCCGCTATACATTTTCCTTTGTCTTAGATATTATAATTCAATAGTTCAGTGATAAAATTCCTGATCATAGATAGATATAATCTTTGGGAGTGTGGGGGGGGGGGGGGGGGGGGTTCTTGATTTATATACATGATGACGTCATTAACGGTGGACCATTTGGAAAGAGGGTGCACGTGGTATTCATTTTATTTATTTATTTTTGTTTTATTTTTGTTTTATTTTTTTTAATTAATTTTTTATTTTTTTTGGGGGGGGGGGGGAGTATTTTATTGTCTTTTTTTTTTTAATTTAAACACAAAGTTATATCTATAATCAAAGTCACGAAACACTTTATCTTTCATCACAGCTATTCATGGACTTTTTTACATTATTAAGTCGTTTTCAGGGGTCTATGGGGAAGGGGGGGGGGGGGGGGGGCTTTGCCTTTTTATTTTTTTTTCTTTAAATTTACTACTTTTATTTATTTATTTATTTATTTTTGTTAACTAAGTTTTGTTTATCTGTAAAGTCTTGTCTATCAGTACAGTCATTTTAGTCAGTCGGTTTCATCTGATTCTTCATTGTCACTGTTTTCATTACTTTCACTTTCACTCTCGTCAAACAGTTCGTCATAGTCTTTCTTATGTTTTTTAACGACAGTTTCCACGGCTTTATCGACACTTTTCCTCTTTGATGCTTCTAAAATTTGATTCATAATATTTCTATGCAATTTACTAGATCTTAGTTGAATGGTTCTAAAAAGAAATCTTTGGTATTTTTTCATGAATAATTTCTTATCCTTGGGTAGCATGTACTTACTGGCTTCTGATTTTGCGTCTTTCTCTGCCAGGCTTTTTTCTTTAAGTAATTCATTGACCTTTTTGTAAAACTCTTTATTGTGATCTTTCCAAACACTGTTAATTAAAAAATCATACCCCTCATCATCATCTTCACCGTCCGTTTCCATTTCTTCTTCACTGTTTTCATACATTGGACAGCCCCGTCTCACATGTCTTTGTACATCGTACTGATTCCCAAACATTACACCACAATCTGAGCATGATGGGTATTTTGAATCTGTTTCAATCCCAGAATCCCTTGTAATTTGGCTCTCGTGTTCTATTCCTCGTCTGGAACTCATATTTGATGTGTTTCCCGCTTGAATGGATGTCAAGGAATGATCAAAGTCTTGTATGTCTTCCTTTATATAGTGTCGAAAAATATGTGTTTGCAGTCTATACGATTCAGGCGTGCTTTGTTTCAAATCCACCACTAAATAACCATACGGTCTTTCTATAGCTTGACGATATGCATCCAATAATTTACTTGCATTTCCAGGATACATCTGACTGGCCAGGATAGCAATTTGTTGTTGATCTCTTGGATTTTTAAAAAGAACTAGGTACTGACTATTCAAACTCATGGTTCTATTTTCCCTCCCTTTATAGAAAATGTTTTGCATGATACATATTACACTTAAATTACGATGATGAGCCCCTTCAGTAAAAAGATCACACACATCTTGGCTGCTAGAAGCATCCTTTTGAAGGTCATCTATAATAACCAAGTTGATATCGCGAGGATCAATGAAGTTATCTTGTTGGATGTTCTTTGGTAAACCATGTATAAAGGTCACGGGTGGATAAACACTGCTTTTGATGACGTCATAGATTGGTTGCCATCTTTTGTAGATCCATACAATTCGAGTTGGAGCTGGTTTTATCATGGCTTTATTTAGCCGCAATAGGTGGGTTAGCCAATTTGTTTTTCCACTCATCGTCGGTCCTGCTACAAGCATTGTAAAGGGATGTTCAAATCTAAATAATCCAAACGGTGGTGGTGGTGGTGTATGGGTTGGAGGTGTTGTATGTGGTGGTGGTGGTGTAAAATGAGGTGTATGTGGTGGTGGTGGTGTTAGATGTGGTGTATGTGGTGATGGTTGTGGTGGTGGTGGTGGTGTTAAATGTGGTGTGTGTGGTGGTGGTGGTGTATGTGGTGGTGGTGCATGTGGTGGTGTTAAATGTGGTGTATGTGGTGGTGGTGGTGGTGGTGTTAAATGTGGTGGTGGTGGTGTATGGGTTGGAGGTGTTGTATGTGGTGGTGGTGGTGTAAAATGAGGTGTATGTGGTGGTGGTGGTGTTAAATGTGGTGTGTGTGGTGGTGGTGGTGTATGTGGTGGTGGTGCATGTGGTGGTGTTAAATGTGGTGTATGTGGTGGTGGTGGTGGTGTTAAATGTGGTGTGTGTGGTGGTGGTGGTGCATGTGGTGGTGGTAAATGTGGTGTGTGTGGTGGTGGTGGTGGTGCATGTGGTGGTGTTAAATGTGGTGGTGGTTTAAAATATTGTGTATGTGGTGGTGGTGGTGTATGTGGTTGTGGTGGTGTATGTGGTTGTGGTGTATGTGGTTGTGGTGTAAAATGCGGTATATGTGGTGGTGGCTGTGGTATATGCGATGGTGGCTGTTGTGTATGTGGTGGTGGTGATGGTGTATGTGGTGGAGGTACATGTGGTTGTGTGTATTTTGTTGATTGTGGCAATAAGTAAGATTTACGTATCCTTTGGTTTGGCTCTATATTTTGATGAGAATTTCGTAGATGTCTTTTCATAGAATCAGATCGGGAAAAGCTCTTGGAGCAAATTGGACACGTTGTTGATCGCATAGTGACGTTTTGTCTTCTGATTTTTTATTCAAACTCCTGTCTATTTATACATTTTCTTCTCTTGTCCTTTCTAAGATCTTTGTTTTCTACCAGGTGGTGTATTATGTCTCTGTCTCGGCACATTTACCCTGGTCCTTTTCTTCAACCTCTGAGGCTCCAGGGATACGAGTGTATCGTCTACTGGCAGGGGATCCCCTCTCTTTATCATTTCCTTCACTTCTGCTTCAGCTCTCTTGATTTCTTGGGCTAAGGGGGTCACCATTTCTATTTTAGGCTCCACCTTCTCTTTCTTGTTTTTATGACTTTCTACAACCCAGTAACGAGGGGGAGGTCCTTTCCAGTTGGCTTGAGCCCTAAAGTGATCAACCAATTCGTCCAATGTAGGTACCACTGCTTCACGATTCATGTTTTAACGAAGGTGAAGTGTACGGTTTAACTCCTTTTTGAAATCTAAATAACCAGGAGATGGTTGTTCCCCTTTTATAGATTCAAGGTTGACGTAAGTCATGTTTAAAGACACGCCCACTTTTTCTTTGATGCATTCTGATTGGTTAATTCAGTCACGTGACTAAAAAGACGCATTTTAATTGACCCACATTTTTCCGGTTGTCTGATTGATATGTTTGGTCACTTTGGCTGTATGGTCTTGGGTCGATGTGTTCAACGTGCACCCTGTGCACTATTCTTGGTAAAAGTCACGCAGACCTGGGACCTACCTACTGTTGCCATTGGCAACGTGCACCCTGTGCACTATTCTTGGTCAAAGTCCTTTTGAGGGAACCTACTGTTGCCTTGGCAACGTGAACCCTGTGTACAATTAAAGGTCTTGTCAACGAGCATAAAAGGACTGCATCTGTGCACCAAACATATCAATCAGACAACCGGAAAAATGTGGGTCAATTAAAATGCGTCTTTTTAGTCACGTGACTGAATTAACCAATCAGAATGCATCAAAGAAAAAGTGGGCGTGTCTTTAAACATGACTGACGTCAACCTTGAATCTATAAAAGGGGAACAACCATCTCCTGGTTATTTAGATTTCAAAAGGGAGTTAAACCGTACACTTCACCTTCGTTAAAACATGAATCGTGAAGCAGTGGTACCTACATTGGACGAATTGGTTGATCACTTTAGGGCTCAAGCCAACTGGAAAGGACCTCCCCCTCGCTACTGGGTTGTAGAAAGTCATAAAAACAAGAAAGAGAAGGTGGAGCCTAAAATAGAAATGGTGACCCCCTTAGCCCAAGAAATCAAGAGAGCTGAAGCAGAAGTGAAGGAAATGATAAAGAGAGGGGATCCCCTGCCAGTAGACGATACACTCGTATCCCTGGAGCCTCAGAGGTTGAAGAAAAGGACCAGGGTAAATGTGCCGAGACAGAGACATAATACACCACCTGGTAGAAAACAAAGATCTTAGAAAGGACAAGAGAAGAAAATGTATAAATAGACAGGAGTTTGAATAAAAAATCAGAAGACAAAACGTCACTATGCGATCAACAACGTGTCCAATTTGCTCCAAGAACTTTTCCCGATCTGATTCTATGAAAAGACATCTACGAAATTCTCATCAAAATATAGAGCCAAACCAAAGGATACGTAAATCTTACTTATTGCCACAATCAACAAAATACACACAACCACATGTACCTCCACCACATACACCATCACCACCACCACATACACAACAGCCACCATCGCATATACCACAGCCACCACCACATATACCGCATTTTACACCACAACCACATACACCACAACCACATACACCACCACCACAACCACATACACCACCACCACCACATACACAATATTTTAAACCACCACCACATTTAACACCACCACATGCACCACCACCACCACCACACACACCACATTTACCACCACCACATGCACCACCACCACCACACACACCACATTTAACACCACCATCACCACCACATACACCACATTTAACACCACCACATGCACCGCCACCACATACACCACCACCACCACACACACCACATTTAACACCACCACCACCACATACACCTCATTTTACACCACCACCACCACATACAACACCTCCAACCCATACACCACCACCACCACATTTAACACCACCACCACCACCACCACCACCACATACACCACATTTAACACCACCACATGCACCACCACCACATACACCACCACCACCACACACACCACATTTAACACCACCACCACCACCACAACCATCACCACATACACCACATCTAACACCACCACCACCACATACACCTCATTTTACACCACCACCACCACATACAACACCTCCAACCCATACACCACCACCACCACCGTTTGGATTATTTAGATTTGAACATCCCTTTACAATGCTTGTAGCAGGACCGACGATGAGTGGAAAAACAAATTGGCTAACCCACCTATTGCGGCTAAATAAAGCCATGATAAAACCAGCTCCAACTCGAATTGTATGGATCTACAAAAGATGGCAACCAATCTATGACGTCATCAAAAGCAGTGTTTATCCACCCGTGACCTTTATACATGGTTTACCAAAGAACATCCAACAAGATAACTTCATTGATCCTCGCGATATCAACTTGGTTATTATAGATGACCTTCAAAAGGATGCTTCTAGCAGCCAAGATGTGTGTGATCTTTTTACTGAAGGGGCTCATCATCGTAATTTAAGTGTAATATGTATCATGCAAAACATTTTCTATAAAGGGAGGGAAAATAGAACCATGAGTTTGAATAGTCAGTACCTAGTTCTTTTTAAAAATCCAAGAGATCAACAATAAATTGCTCTCCTGGCCAGTCAGATGTATCCTGGAAATGCAAGTAAATTATTGGATGCATATCGTCAAGCTATAGAAAGACCGTATGGTTATTTAGTGGTGGATTTGAAACAAAGCACGCCTGAATCGTATAGACTGCAAACACATATTTTTCGACACTATATAAAGGAAGACATACAAGACTTTGATCATTCCTTGACATCCATTCAAGCGGGAAACACATCAAATATGAGTTCCAGACGAGGAATAGAACACGAGAGCCAAATTACAAGGGATTCTGGGATTGAAACAGATTCAAAATACCCATCATGCTCAGATTGTGGTGTAATGTTTGGGAATCAGTACGATGTACAAAGACATGTGAGACGGGGCTGTCCAATGTATGAAAACAGTGAAGAAGAAATGGAAACGGACGGTGAAGATGATGATGAGGGGTATGATTTTTTAATTAACAGTGTTTGGAAAGATCACAATAAAGAGTTTTACAAAAAGGTCAATGAATTACTTAAAGAAAAAAGCCTGGCAGAGAAAGACGCAAAATCAGAAGCCAGTAAGTACATGCTACCCAAGGATAAGAAATTATTCATGAAAAAATACCAAAGATTTCTTTTTAGAACCATTCAACTAAGATCTAGTAAATTGCATAGAAATATTATGAATCAAATTTTAGAAGCATCAAAGAGGAAAAGTGTCGATAAAGCCGTGGAAACTGTCGTTAAAAAACATAAGAAAGACTATGACGAACTGTTTGACGAGAGTGAAAGTGAAAGTAATGAAAACAGTGACAATGAAGAATCAGATGAAACCGACTGACTAAAATGACTGTACTGATAGACAAGACTTTACAGATAAACAAAACTTAGTTAACAAAAATAAATAAATAAATAAATAAAAGTAGTAAATTTAAAGAAAAAAAAATAAAAAGGCAAAGCCCCCCCCCTTCCCCATAGACCCCTGAAAACGACTTAATAATGTAAAAAAGTCCATGAATAGCTGTGATGAAAGATAAAGTGTTTCGTGACTTTGATTATAGATATAACTTTGTGTTTAAATTAAAAAAAAAAGACAATAAAATACTCCCCCCCCCCAAAAAAAAAAAAAATTAATTAAAAAAAATAAAACACAAATAAAACAAAAATAAATAAATAAAATGAATACCACGTGCACCCTCTTTCCAAATGGTCCACCGATAATGACGTCATCATGTATATAAATCAAGAACCCCCCCCCCCCCCCCCCACACTCCCAAAGATTATATCTATCTATGATCAGGAATTTTATCACTGAACTATTGAATTATAATATCTAAGACAAAGGAAAATGTATAGCGGGACAAAATGTACAGATAAGTATAAGACTGTAACGCGTGTAAACAAAGGTCAATAAAATCTTATCTGATCTTAAAACTGGGCAATAAAACTATACCTAGACTTAAGTAAACAGAATATTTTATAGTAATAAGTGATAAGAGTAATTAGAAACATATTCGGACTAAGAGAGACGTTGAAGGGTGGGTCACGCAATATCTTTTAGAGTGGTCCTCTGGCGCGGTAGAAATACCCCTAAGCCACTCGGGAAGTGGACGGAGCTTCCCCTCGTATGATGATCGGGCTATGAACGCTGATCCTGTCACTACGAGAAACGGGCTTTGTGCCCTTGCTTTGTGCATCTAGCGTGTGTCCTTACCTCTGGCAAGGTAGAAATACCTGTAAGTTCAAAGGCACTCATTCTTCACGTCTCACTAAAAAGGTAGTAAACCCACCTGGTACACGTACCAGCAGGTCCAAAGTCCTGATAAAGTGGTGATGGCTACCTATAATTAACTCTAAGACGGTAAGCGCGTCATAGGAGCCGCCATCTTGGCGGACGTCCATCTTGGCAAGCGCGTCATAGGGGCCGCCATCTTGGCGGACACCCTCCTGGGCCATACAAAATTACCCTCTGGGCCATAAAACGGTCTCCTTCTCCATCTTGGCGGACGTCCATCTTGGTAAGCGCGTCATAGGGGCCGCCATCTTGGCGG
This sequence comes from Pinctada fucata, assembly GCA_028142955.1. NCBI lineage: Eukaryota > Metazoa > Mollusca > Bivalvia > Pterioida > Pteriidae > Pinctada > Pinctada fucata. Next base: position 1,564,180 of record AP027110.1, on the reverse strand, counting down.
ACGTCATGTGACTAAGCCTAAAAGATGTAAGCCGAATAAGCCTAAAAGTACGGAGGATATTGTCCCACTATTACTACTATGATAACTGAAAAATTACAAATTTATCACTTAGTTTTCATTACATTTAAATCATGATAATTAAAATGACTAAAAGTTCAATTCTACTTATAGTTATATCAAGTCAATTTGCGTGTTTAGTCCATCTGGTTGGAGAGTCTTCAACTTTTTTATCCAAAAGGATTCCTTTGTTAGTCTAGCGGTTTCACTTTCATAGTTTTTCTCGATAATTATAACTTTGTAATCGTTAATAGAATGTCCATCGTTTGTAAAGTGTTCTGAAATTGGATCTTGCTTCATGTTACGGATGTTCGAAAGGTTGACCATCATTCTTTCATACAAAGATAGCCCGGTCTGGCCAACATATATTGTTTTATTACATCGGTTACAAAACAGACAATAAATAACACTTGTTGTTTTGCAATTAGTGTCACCTTTAACGCGGTATGTCTGTCCGTCTATGCCTTGGAACGTGTTTGTTAATGAATGACAATTCTGTGGTTATCCTGCCGGCGGATAAAGGATCGGGAATTGTGATCATGGATTCGGACGCATACCAATCCACAGCCAATTGTGCCTCACATGAAATTCATATGAAATGAGCATCATGTAAATTTCACGTGAAAGTTCATATAAAATTCATATAAATTTCACATAAGATTTATGTGAAAAATATTTCACATGAATTTCACATAAATTTTCTTCACATGAATTTCTCATGAATTTTTCTAAGTGACCTTCACGGGAAACTGAATTCACATAACATTCATGTAAAAATCTTCACATGAATTTCATGTGAAAAATTTCATGTAAGTTTCATGTTCGTGCTCGTTTCACATAAATTTCATGTGAACTTTCATGTAAAGTTCATGTAAATTTCACATGAATTTCATATGAGGCACAATTGGCTGTGGATCCGACATAGAAAAGGAATTATTGGAAAACGAAACGTATGAACAAATTTCGGAAACGAAAGTTAAGAAAATCGAACGAGATATCAAGAAAACGGTCAATGACATGCATAAAAGAGGAGTGATAACAAAAGACATGAAAAAATATTTATTACCTAAAGAACCAAGAAGAGGTAGAGTACAAGCGAATCCAAAGATGCATAAACCTGGTAATCCACAGAGACTTATTATAAATGGACGACATACTGCCACAGAATATATGGCTGAAGTAGTAGAGAATGAACTATCAACTCATGTAAAATCTCTGTCATCATACATAAAAGATACAACAGACTTTTTAAATAAAATAGAAAACATCCCGCAACCTGTATCAGATCAGACAATAATGTTCTGTTTCGACGTGAGAGCGCTCTATCCAAGTGTACCGAGAGAGGAGGCAAAGATCGCGGTGGAAGAGGCATTAGAACAAAGGGAAAGAAAACGGATACCGACAAAAGACGTACTGCAAATGATGGATACCGTTCTAAATTCGAACATATTTACCTTTAACGATAAGGCTTACGTACAAAAAATTGGGACGGCTATTGGATCAAAACTAGGAATGACCTATGCCTGTACTTACATGGGGAAATGGGAAACAGAATTATTTCAACGTTGCGAAAATCGTCCGTCTTCATATTACAGATATATCGATGACATTTGGGGAATTTGGAATTATGGCGAAGAAAAATTACTAGAATTTGTACGTACCGCAAACGAGATACATCCGAATATAAAATTGGAACTGAGATATTCAACGGAGTCAATTGAATTTTTAGATGTCCAAATTTCGATTGAAAATGGCCACTTCAAAACCGATTTATTTACAAAAGAAACGGACCGCCACTTATATTTACATAACAGTTCTAACCACCCATGGAAAACAAAAGAAGCGATACCGTACGGACTCGGACTCCGACTTAAAAGAATATGTTCCACCGAAGAATCATATCAAACGCGCCGAAACGAACTTAAAACACATAAATTTGACAAAACGGGGATACAAAAACAAAGAGCTAGAAAAACAACTTGCGAAAGCGGATACCCTGGACAGGAAGGAACTTCTGAAGTACAACACAAAAGCATCAAATGACAGAGTTCCTCTTGTGTTAACTTATAGCGACGCACTACCGAATGTCCATAGCATCGTGCGGCAAAGGATAGCAACATTATACAATTCCGAACGGATGCGGGAAATATTTCCGGCACCACCGCTAATTGCGTACAGAAGAGATAAAAACATAAAAGATATACTTGTACACAAGAAACACAACAATGTCTTCTACGGACATCCAGACGAATGCAATCCATGCGGGAAAAAATGCTCTATATGTAAATACGTAGTACAAACAAACACGTTCCAAGGCACAGACGGACAGACATACCGCGTTAAAGGTGACACTAATTGCAAAACAACAAGTGTTATTTATTGTCTGTTTTGTAACCGATGTAATAAAACAATATATGTTGGCCAGACCGGGCTATCTTTGTATGAAAGAATGATGGTCAACCTTTCGAACATCCGTAACATGAAGCAAGATCCAATTTCAGAACACTTTACAAACGATGGACATTCTATTAACGATTACAAAGTTATAATTATCGAGAAAAACTATGAAAGTGAAACCGCTAGACTAACAAAGGAATCCTTTTGGATAAAAAAGTTGAAGACTCTCCAACCAGATGGACTAAACACGCAAATTGACTTGATATAACTATAAGTAGAATTGAACTTTTAGTCATTTTAATTATCATGATTTAAATGTTATGAAAACTAAGTGATAAATTTGTAATTTTTCAGTTATCATGATTATATAGTGACACTTACAACAGACGTTTTAACCTCAAAATGTTAAATCAATAACTCCATCTTACTCATATGTATCTAACTATATATGCTAGCGACTTGTATATCTTGCTCCTATTGAACAACGCAATTTTGAAGACGCTACTTTAGCGCCGTAATTTTATGACGTCACAATATGCATTGTAACAGAAACAATAAAATCCGCTGAGGAAGGCCGTTGGCCGAAACGTACGGAAAAATATAGTGTTTTTATTTTATTTATATAAAAAACGACTGTGTTGTAAATAAATAAATAAATAAATAAATAAATAAATCTTGAGATATAATTGAGAAATATTGAATAATGATCCTCTTTTCCAACTTTTATATGATTATGATCATATTTATAAATGGATTGTTTTTCCTTTTTCTCCTTTGCGGATCATTGGTTCCGCCGCGTCGCCTGGGTGAAAAATCTACCTGGACAGCCGACAAAAATCAAGGTAAATGGCAGGTGTTAGATCATTGTCTTGTGTATACGAGATACACCGTATAGGTTGGACTTGATAAATTGATGAATGATATAAGATGTTCACATTCACGACTTAAAAATTTAAATCAACCCACAGAGAGACTAAATGCTATTTATACATACCGGTGATTAACAGAGAAAAATTAAATTAGAAAATTATCACAAGCAATTAAAACGATCGATTAATAATAATTATTACAACTTTGAAGTAATCTTAACTTAATTATATTTAATTATATCTGTCGATAAAACGTACCGATAAAGATTATTAACGTAAATAGCAGTGGACATTGCTATACATATTATATAAGAGAACCACTTTTTGCCAACCAATTTTCATGCGCATGCGCAGTGTGACGTCACTTTTTCGTCACTCGAACATCCCTATAGGAGCGTGTATGGCACCTATCATCTTGAAACATTTATTTTGGCAACGCGGCACTTTGATGATGCATTTTTGAAATTAATTTAAGGTCATACTTGAGTAATTAGGTAAAAGGATGAACTACTGCATATTTTCACACAAAAGCGGCCTTTCATATATAAAACATATTGGCAGTAAATAAAATATACGAACTCCTGGGTATTTTCACGAAAAAAAAGGATAAAAAAATGGAAAGAGTCAATCTATTTTATATTAAACTGAATACTTTGATAATAGGAAATTTTATGGTAATTCTTCAAATTCAGATTATTTGTAAGGGCAAGATTATTTTTTTCTGTCACGCCATAAGCAAATTTATTTTTTTCATCAAAATTGAGAGCAAAATTATTTTTTTCGAAAAAAAAAAAACCCCAAGCCCCCCCCCCCCCCCCTCCACCCCAGAATATCAAATGGTCTGTGCCTAATCTAGGAACACCACCATCAAAGCAGGGAAAATTTACATGTTATATACATGTACCTTATATAAAATATTGAGAATAGTATTGTAAAAATCTTTGATCTCTCTGTTTGAAAGTGAATTGAATACTTGCATAAAATAAACTTATATATCAATATTTAGAGTTTTGAGTGAAAATATAAATAATTTCCATCGATTAAACTCAAACATTCTTAATATGCACATCACTTTGTTAAAAAAATTTCCTTGCTCCAACTATGCAAGAAAAAAATAATTTTGCCCCGGTCCGGGGCGAAAAAAAATCTTGCTCCGACAAAAAACCCAAGCCCCCCCCCCCCCCCAGAATATCAACTGGACCATGCCTTATCGTCATACGATATCTACATTTCACAGCTCATCCGGTATGCTAGAGCATGTACTGATGTTTTGGATTTTCATAGTAGAAATTTACAAAGTATGAAGAAAATTTTGGTTAAATTTCGCTTTCACAAACTAGTAGACTTTCTGGAAATCTTACAAAATTTATTATCAGCTTCTTCTTAAATTCGGACACGTACAAGCAACAGAGTTTATTACTTTGGACATTTTGCAACCTGCCTTTTATGGTGACATAATAAACAAAATAAGAAGGATCAAAGGTAGACAGAATTACCATCGGAATCATCTAACGCCTTTTATACCATGGATATGATCCTTCTGTCACCAGATGGACACCTAATTGGCTTGGTACTTGACCAATTTACAGCCTTTTACCAGCATATTGTTAAGAATTGCACTCTGCTAAGTCCCTTACAGGCCCTGCCGAAAACTCTTTAGAGAAGACGGGACCATGATCTCTCTGTCCTCTCTGATTGTCAGTCGGACTCATCGGGTTATCACATGCTTGTATGGGTCGGAATTTAAAAAGAAGTTGACAATTATTTTTGTAAAATTTCCAGAAAATTTGTAAATTTCTACTATGAAAATCCAAAACATCATTTCATGCTCTAGCATACCGTATGAGCTGTGAAATGTAGATACCGTATGACGCACCAGGTCTCACTTCCCATATTGGGAGTTCGCTTTTTTTGCGTCTGGTGGATTTTTGTGTGTGTGTTTGCTTTGGCTCCTTTTGGATCACTGACGAGAAATAAATACCCGAAACGTGCTTGTCTGGTCCATGCTGTAAAGTTATCTGCTCTAAAATGATGCTAACGAATTTGAAGACGTAAAACATTTGTACCACTTGGTGAGTGTCACTGCTGGTGGACCAGGAGTCCCCGAGGGCACATGTAGCTAATTTCGATCAATTTCGGTTGGTCGTTTCTTCAAACGCATGTGAAAATTTCTGTTTACAAAATGTCCTTAAATTTCTAAAGCCTCGGTTCTGTAGCATCATATCCCAGCCATCTTGCAACGTCTTTAGGTATATTTAGGACATATTTTTCAAAGATTTTGGCCATATTACATTGATTAGATTGAGGATCACTGACGAGGGTTAAATACCCGAAACGTGCATGTCTGGTCCATGCTGTAAATTTATCTGCTCTAAAATGATGCTAATGGATTTGAAGACGTAAAACATTATCCCGATTTTATATTATATTATTATTTTATAATATATTAATTTTTTTCTATATATAGCTTTTTTTTGCATCTGGTGGATTTTTTGTGTGTTTGCTTTGGTTCCTATTTTATCCTTATTTTGTAAAAGTGCCACTGATGACGTAATGCTCTTGGAGGCAGGTCCGCTCTGTGATAACATCAGAATCTTTAAAGATAGACTCGAATCTGGGTGCTCACATTTGCTTGTAAAGTGTAAATTCTAGATAAAAGTAACCCTCGGATGCATTTTATCCATTCGGAAAGGGTGTCGAGCCGTACATCCTCTTTCTTTGCCCAACGTCTTGCATATTCCTCAGAAGAGTCCATGATAATTTTGAAAGTTTGGTTCCATGTAAAGGACATACAATCTCTGTATTTGGGATCCTTTTTTAACATTTCTCTGAACTTGTCGTTCTTGACTATACTAAGGTCACCAGTAATAATATGCCCGCAAGGAGAGTAGTTGAATTCGATGAAAAACATTCGCAAGGAAGTGGATGTAGTGAGGGGTAACTTAAATCAGTACCTTGCAGGATACGTTTGTAATTGTAAAATTTAGATGCAACTGTTGGTGTGTAGCTGCAAGAAATACAAGGAGTTTATTTTCTTTTGAAATATGGTGGGATCTTTTCTGTGACAGATTTGTGATTCAAAATTTGGCCAAGATTTAATTTATCAATTCCGTTGTTTGCAAATCTTGCTTTCATGAAAGGGCGGTTTGTTTTCTCCTCTGATTTATCTGATCTTACTGCTTAAAAAAACGAAATGTAGAAATTTCCAAGATGACACCTTGTAGGGAATATTTATCTGTAATTGTGAGGTCCTTGGTGTATTCGTAGATGTCGTGTAATTTTCGTAAAGGAACAGAGTACAGTTTGGTTTAAATGCGGCGTAGACCTAGAGGCTCATTCAAAAATGGAACCATGTCATCGAAGGAAATACTATGTATCTCAGGCTATTTACGGATGCCATGACTTCGAGGCCTTCGTTGTTGTCTGTTGAATAAGCTAATCACATTTTCCGATTGACACCCGGGACTTGTTAGCTTCCCTATGCCACTTATGGTATCATTGCAACCATAGGGCACTGCATTGTTGAGATTCTTAATCCAGTCTTCCTGTCTGTTGCGACGGAAAGGAGTGCTCAAATTGGGATTGTTTGTGTGGTGATTTATTTTCTCCAGTATTCTGACTCTCATAAATAAAACAGAATGGTTGGTTAAAATGTTGATAAAGGAGTTTATTTCCTTTATTATTGATTTTTGACCGATGTCCTGATATTCTGGTACGGGGCTGACCTTTGGTTTCACCCACATACCTGTATATCAATTCACAAAGTGAACACTCTATCCCGTAGACAACAATGGAACTATGCGTATTTTGAAAATGAATGTTTCGTGGGGTAACTTGTAAATGAAGTGTCTGTTATGCGGATGTTGCAAGTTTTGCAATTCTTGCTGTCACACTTAGAAATTAAGCAATCGCTTGGTGAAAAAATGATGTTCTTTTAGCATATCGACGACTTCGAGCTTACATGGCTTGATTTTAATATACCCATCTGCATATTTATATAACAATTATTAAAATATTCGAAACACGTGTATGGTACATGAAAATTGGTTTGAAATTTTCTTCAAGAAGGTTTAGAGTTGGAACCCTTCGACTTTATCAATATAAACACTTATTTCAAATTGCAGCGTGGAGCAGTTAAAATCGTTCCCCGTGACCTGATGTTTGTCAAATGTATCAATTACTTCTTTCCAGCTCTGTCACCTGAAAGAAGCTATGTTTGGCCTTTTATCAATGTGACATCATACATATATATTTTTGCTATTTCGGAAACTATCCATTTCACCGATAAATATCATCGAAATTAAAGGAGTTTAACATCTTAGCACCATCCCTCCAATGCTATTTTGAACATAGATTTTATTTCAATATGCTACTGAATCGACCCTACAGGAAATTTGGAGCCGCGCACTCTCTGCAATGTAAATGTACAAATCTAAATTCAAAAAATTAAAGAGGGCGCTACTAAAATGATTTTTGGTGGCTCCGCTAGAGGCATCACTGATGAGAATTTTAAATATTCGAAACACGTGTCTGGTGCATGGAAATTTTCTTCAAGAAGGTATAGAGTTGGAACACTTCGATTTGATGATGATTACTACTTACAACGAACGTTTGATCTTTTATATCGTGTAAATAAATTCTAGGGACACCTAAGTTACCTGTTGTGTATGTGCCCGTAGAAACAACAGGTTGGGACGTCCCAGCCACTTAGTAGGTCTTTTGAGTATTATCAATTTAAGCAAAATACTTCCCGACAAGTGCCGTAGGGGACAAAAAGCTAGAGATGGGACCAGGTGCCCTGGAGGAGTAAGCATCCCCTCTTGGCTAGCCGCACCGCCGTCGATGTTCACGTACGTATATGTAACATTTAGCTTTTTAAAACCCACAAACGAGATAGAAAATATGGAACTTTGATTTAGCCTGGGATGTATCAGGGGTTTGCGATACGTTATTCCCATAAAACAACTTTTGCTATGGAAATATTCATCAGAAAAGTTTTATCAAAAAGAGCGTCATAGAAGTCAATTTTTTTTGTATGATAGCTTGTCCAGTCCTACCATGATATCTTCAACTAATAATAACATTCAAACTCGTTGGCCGTATTAAATTGTATAGATTTAGGATCACTGACATTTGTACTTCTTGGTGAGTGTCACTGCTGATGGACAAGGAGACCCCGAGGGCACATGTAGCCAAGTTCGATTAACTTCGGTTGAGCGTTTCTTAAACAGATTCGAAAATGTCTGTCATAAAAATTCCTTGAAATTTCAAACACATGGGTCCTGTAGCATCATATCCCACTCATCCTGCTACGTCTTTCTGCACATTTTTGGCCATATTACATTAGATTGAGGATCACTAACGAGGATTAAGTACCTGAAACATGCATGTCTGGTCCATGCTGCACATTTATCTGTTTTTAAATGATGCTATTAAATTTGAAGACGTTTAACATTCATGCACACTTGATTACGAAAGAGGGATATTTTAAAATATCCGAAACAGGCATGTTCTTTGCCATTTAAAATTGATATACTATCTATTAAATTTGTTTAAATCTTTGGTGATTGAATGCTAACCAACATACCACAGAATATACTTGTATCTTCCGAATTGGAAGTAACCGGATGTAATATTTCTGCCGAATTGAGGCGAAGGGTGTTGCATACCAGCAGGAGATGTTAACTCTTCCTGGGCACCTGGTCTCTCTCCCACATTGGGAGTTCGCTTTTTTGCATCTGGTGGATTTGTGTGTTAAAAGGCAGAAATATCAATGACAAAACTCTTCGACTGTTCAAATTTAATACAGCAACCACAATGCTCAGATGTAAATATGCTCGAAGTTAGTTCATCAGGAGTCTCCGAAATATTACGTATATGCGAATGTCTGTGTTTGTTCTCCACCATTGACATTTGGTCTAATTCTTCTCATGAATGAAAAGTCATTATTTAAAATTTCATATTCAATTTAATTCGGAAAGGGATAAGGCCACGAGACCTCAAAATCGGCCCTCGATTTTTCTCTAGAAATAAATTTCATGAGGAATACTTGATATCCCTAATGAAAATAACGAAGCTTTACCGCTTTTAATTAAAAGAAATATTTCACCAAACAAAGCGCCGTTTAACTGTAATGACGCCATGAAAGACGTAATTTTGACGTTATTGACATAATATGGCGAAAATTGCTTGGAATATTGTCTTTTGTGGTATAGTTCGATGTGGCCGCATGCGTAAACGGAGATAAAACGTTAATGACAAAAGGAAAGAATGATAATCTTTCACATATTAATTTCACTTAGCTAATGCATGCGGCCATTATTAATTTAATAGAAATATGTAGTTTTTGCATCAATTTCTCGGAATATGGACTAATTTGGTGTTTTCAAAGGGATAAAAACTATTGATATATGCAATGTTTATAAAAGATAGATTCGTGATTCAGTAGAGGAAGTTTCAAAATGTCTAATCAGAGTGACTTGATGTTTAGAAGTGTATCGATTACTTCTTTCCAGCTCTGTCGCATGAAAGAAGCTTCGTTTTGGCCCTTTATCGATTTGACATCATAGATATTATTTTGCTATTTCGGAAACTTGTCATTCCATTCAAAACTGTCAACGAAATTAAGGGAGTTTAACATCTTAGCATCATCCCTCCAATGCTATTTTGAACATAGATTTTATTTGGATATGCTGCTAAATTGACCCTACAGGAAATTCGGAGCCGCGCAATCTCTAGCAATGTACAAATCTCAATTAAAAAAAATAAAAGAGGGCGATGCTGAAATTAATTTTCGCGGCTCCGCTGTGAGCATCACTGATGAGAATTTGATATTCGAAACACGTGTCTGGTGCAGAATAAATGGTTTGAAATTTTCTTCATGAAGGTATAGAGTTGGAACGCCTCCATATTATTAGAAATTCTATGAAGTACAATGTTCACAATTAAGACCAATATCTGGTTCGTGGCCCTACCCCTTTTGTTTATAGGTCCTATATAATTCTAAAACATTCAGCTTGAAAGATGATCTTAAACTTAACTTATACATCGTAAGTCAAAAGTCCAACCCTACATATAACTCCCTCTCTTTTATCAAATCTGACCAAATACAGAGCATAAAATTCAGTGTTTGACAATAGTTATGAATAATAAATTGAAAACGAAGATCGATAGCTCAAACAAATAGAGAAGAGACTGACTCTAAGATGAGATTTGTAGATCCGTTGATCCCCACGATCGTGAGAAAGGCTTAAAGATGTCTGTGATTAATAATGATAGAAACGAATTTAAGAATCATTTTAACAACTTTATAGAAGGAAAAAGGAATGACCTCCAGCATGACCACCTTGCACTCACCAAAGCGTAACAAAGCCACAAGAAAGTGACACATAAAATTAATGACATCAGACAAAACTACAAATCGCAAAAAAGACACAACAATATTCACTAGAACATCATACAAAACAATCGTAACAAGCTTACAGAAACATCAAACATTAATGACAACACAAAAAGAATGAGACCAAGGTGTACCCGTGCGCCGACTTTGGACGGCCATATGCAATTAGAAAAAGGTCTGGTTATCCGGATTACGTGCGCACAACCATCCCACTTATCCGGATACACAGAGGTCTCCATAGACGAACAATTGTTGTAAACTTCTCACTGTAAGGTGACATCACAAACAAGATAGTAAAACGCAGCGGCCTCTCGTAACACAGATTCTATGTAAATGGATCTAAAACATTCTATGGCATACATATAACAGTCTGTCCTCTGCTGGCTGAAGCGAGCTCAAGATCAATCACCCGAGAAGTCTGACCAACATTCAGATAGGACAAAGGATCATGACCCAGTCTTCTCTGACGAGACTTGAACAATGCCCATCATGGAGTCCCGTCTTCACGGTTGGCCAGTGTGCAACTTTGGAAAGACACTGGTACGAAACTGTAAATTTGTCCAGTAGCATGTCAAGTGTTTTTGTGATGACGTAAGGATCATATCTTCGGTAAAGGTACCGGTATACAAATTTTATTATATTTTATATATAATAAAATGGTACAATATATTTCATAATTACTAAACATACAAAACATCCGCCACCTCAAAAGAAAATTGTGCAAATGATTTTACATCGGCTTTATGAATGAAAAATTATAGATACAAAATGCATATCAAAACATAAAACAATGTATACGCGAAAACTACCCGGTATGTCTACTTAAAACTGAATTCTACAAACATATTAAAATGCATACATCAAATTCCTGTTTTCTTGCTTTGCAAATTTCAGCATTTCTAGAGCAAATTAAAACAATTAAACTCCACAAGTTCATCGCCTCGCATTGACCATACACAATCAAATCAAATCAAATCAAAGTTATTGCAATCAACTAAGTAGTAAGTCATTATACATGGTGAATATAAAATAAGAATAATAAAGGAAGTCATATTATTTCGACATAAAAACAAACATGACATGAAGCATGGATGAAATGGCTGTCCGCTCTGTCAATCTTCATTTAAATCAATATAATTATACTGTCAATAGATTATTGATCGCTGAGCGATTAAATTTAAACTTGACCTGTACTTGCACCAAAAGATGAATGTCCACACAAACATCAGTTCATTATCTGTAAAAATAGATAAATCTAAAATCAAACATAAACTTGATCTGAACAACACTATAATGTATTCATATAACAAGAAATCAGTTCATTATCTGCAATAACGGCCAAAAGTGGCCCGGGAATTCTTATGAAATTTGCTAAGTCAGAGGGCCATAACTCTAGTGAAAATAGGTTAATCAAAACCAAACTCGAACTTCATCTGTTTCACAATATAATGTATTCAGTACTAAAAATCACCTCATAAATATACTTGACCAATCAGAGAAAAGCTTTCCTAGTTACATTACGTATTTCCGGTCCACTTCGACGTTTCACAAGAAATAGATGAGACCATTCTGTCCGTCGATCACGTTACATGGCTTGTTTACGATTGAATATTTCGAAGTTATATATACATTTTTGAAAGTTTAAAGAAAAGAAAGTATAGCAAATACGATTTCTTTTGCAAAGTTTTTTTTTATTTTGTGTAATCATATCGATTAAGTTGGCCATTTTTATTCCGAAATGAATCGTGATTTACCTTGCACTTTAACTAGAGAGGGATGGGAAAGGGCGGCTGTCGTTGAGGGTTGTTGGCATCGAGCTCCTGTGATTGAGATATATCCACATATAAAAAATGAGTTCATATATGAAACAATAGCGAAAATTGAAATCTGACAGACAGACGGACAGACAGACAAACGGGGTGGAAACTATAAGTCCCCTCCGTCGAGCTGGTAGATGCCTTAAAAAAACGGAAATGTTAATAATATCTCAAGAGGACCTCCTCGTTCCAAAAATGGAGTTTATCAATTCATTTGCCAATTGTAATATCTGGTCTTTACTGTAAAGTTAATACACGAAATCCGGATTAGTAACCTTTCAAAATTGATACAATATTTGCTAATATTTTCAAATATTTCATTTCGTTTCTATTAATATTTATCGCACTTCAGTAAGATATATATTTCGTTCTCTATATCGCCGTTGTTACAATGAATCCGATTGGTACGTCATGGGAGCTAACAAGAAATTAAGTATACTGATTTCTTTTCGAAAAAGGCATGCCCAAAACAAAGCAAAAATTCCACATATTATCAAGCATTTCAGAGGAACATTTAATAGATCAAATTATTTTTCCAAAATGCACTGTAGTACTTTGATAGATAGCGACAACTCCTACGATTAATATTCAACACAGGGTAAATTATGAACAAACTCAACATCCATCAATCTGTGAACAAATTATCAAACAATTAAGTACTTGAATATCGAATGGAGAATGAAATGTGTTTCATATTTCTATGGTATGAGTTGGTTTATTTGTGGTCTTTTTGAGTTTCATGTTTTCTAGGGTGTGAGTTGGTATTCCTTGTCCAATTTGTGTCTCTTTAAGTGTGAGTCTGCTCTATGTTTTTGTAATGGGTGTTTTGGAGTTTTGCTGTGGGTGCTGCAACCTGGTGTTGTTGGAGATCCCCTCCTTTCTTTTATACACAATAAATCAAAACGTTTAACCTATTCGCATAAATGTAGCAAATATATATCAAGTAAACAACCATGACACAAATAATTAAAGGTACGGTGTCCCTGAAAATTAATTTTACAAAATTTGGTAATGCATAATATTTCTTTTCATATGAAAGTATGCATTCTAATTTGTATAAATACAAATTTTCAGGCGAATCTAACGTATACATTCGCAGTTATAGCCGTTTCAAAACATCATTTTGAATTTGGGGTGCGCAGCTCTTATTCATTCCACTAGCGCCATCTACAATAAATTGCGTTTTTACAATAGAGGTATATGGAGATTCAAATTTTACTACCTCGACAACGGTCGATACTGCATATTTTAAGATAAAACTTGTTATGTCTCATTTTATCTCTATCTAGACCCTTTGGAATAAATTTTACGCTTTCAATAAAATTTATTCTCTGGGACACTGTAACTTTAATAGACATGATACGAATATCATCATAAATCATCATTTCATACAACCAAAAAGCAGACGAAAAGTAGGGAAGCAATTGAAAAAAAAAATACATTGAGTTCAGTACAAAATGTTACAATACGATGAATCATTAATAGACCCAAAATACAGATATATAACAATATACGATTTTTCTCTTAAACCAAAAGCTTCAATATCATAAGAAATAGTTTGTGCGTATTTTTTGCTAATATGTAGACTCTTCACAACCGGTTACCATTCATTGATATGATAATACTCCCCATTTCGTGCCATCCTTCGATCTCAGTATGCGTTCATTTGTATGGAGAATTCGATCGAAGTAGTTTTTCAATTTTCAAATACATCACAATAATTTGGCTGTACATGTTGTTACGTGCATAAGTATTGATCACACCTATAAATTACGGTCACAGGTGGCTATCGTTGGTGGTTACGTAAGACCAATTAAAGCGTATTTCGTATGCCTATTCATGTATTATGCGACGTGTTTGTTTATAATTGATTGATATCTTTTCAAGAATGTTTTCATACCCATTACATTATAATTAAATATCAAAATGGCTTCGAAACGGAAGGAATTATGTTTGAGTGAAAAGATAAATGCTATAAAACTTGTCGAATCTGGACGAAGCTGCAGATCGGTTGCAAATGAACTAAATGTTGGGAGAACACAGATTATGGGTATTGTTAAAAGAAAAAGGGAACTTTTTGAGGACTTTGAAAATAATGCACCTTCCGATCGGAAACGTCAACGTCGCATAACAGGCAACGAGGAAATAAATGATCTATGTTGGAAATGGTTCCAAGACGCTACAACTCGTAACATTAATGTTAGTGGTCCTCTATTACAAGAGAAGGCCCGTAAATTTGCTAGTGATCTGGGGAAAAATGAATTTAAGGCGTCAAACGGATGGCTAGAGTCATTCATAAAAAGGAATAACATCGTTTTCCGTACAAAGTCGGGAGAAAGCGCAGATGTTGATAACTCGGTAGTTGAAGATTGGAAAACAAAATTACCGGAATTATTGAGTTCCTATGATCCGAAAGATGTCTTTAATATGGACGAGACAGGCTTGTTTTATAGAGATTCAGGAAACAAATCTTATGTAGTAAAAGGATCGGATTGTCATGGAGGTAAACGATCGAAAGACAGGTTAACCATTTTATGTTGCACAAATATGGTTGGTGACAAAGAAAAACTACTGATGATAGGAAAATCTAGACGACCTCGATGTTTTGGGAAAATGGACGTTAAATCTTTACCCGTGACCTATAAGCATGATAAAAAAGCCTGGATGACTTCCGAAATTTTTACTGACTGGCTGAAATCTTCAATGCTAAAATGACGCGGGAAAAGCGCAATGTCTTATTGTTTCTAGATAATGCACCATGTCACCCAAAGCTGACCCTTAGCAATGTGACCTTGAAGTTTTTTCCTCCAAATACAACTTCTAAATCTCAGCCGTTAGACCAAGGCGTGATTCAAGCAATGAAAATGCGTTACCGCCGACGTGAGTTACAGCATATCATACGTAAAATGACTCAAATAAAACTCTGAACGGCTCTGATCTACTCAAACAAATTTCCGTCTTAGATTCAATCTAATGGGTTGCAAGATCATGGGAAGACGTTTTAAAATTGACAATCTCCAAATGTTTTTCAAACTGCGGATTCAAAATTGATCTTTGTTCTGACGAACAGAAAGGTGACAGTGATAGTGTCTCTGACGAAGATTGTGACGATGACGACGATGTACCATTGGCTTTATTACGATTATCAAAGGACATTTTTTCTGTTGATTACCACGATTTGCCGACAATTGACTCTGAGATTCCTACGACCGACACAGAAACTGTAAACTGGGAGGCAAACGCGCGTGACATTCTGGCCGCTAACGACGAACAAAGTGACACTGAAGGGGGCTCAGACACAGAGGCGGATGAACATGAAGAAAACGTGTGTACAATTGATGATGTTGACAAACAAGAACACCCAAACAAAACTAAATGATTTCTATCCGTCACAAAAGTGAGAAACTGGAGTTTATATGACTGTGTACATAGATATGACATGACTGTATGTATTCTTGTTCGTTTGCTTGAAAAAAAAAAACGTTGATTTTTGATGTGAACTTCTCTTTTTCATAAATTTAATCAATATAATGTACAGCTATATGATTTATTTATAAACATTGAATTAGAAATTTAAATTGATTTCTTAGTTTTCTATGAAACATGACCGTGTATTATCACTTCCTCAAAAACAAAGGTTTGACCACGTTGCAACATGGTACATGTACATGCATGTTTGAGAGTAAAAAATATTTCCTGTAAAAAACTGACCCTCTATAAAGAGCTCACCTGTTTATAGTGGTCACTTTCTGCTTCTCCCTTGACCGACCGTATTATACAGGTTTAGCTGTATTATGGTAAGGTGTATATTTATGATAAGGCTTAAAAAATTAAAAAGAAAGTTGAATATAGTGGCACAGCCTTTTTGAAACAATCGGTTGAAAATCTACGCTTCGCTATTAGGGCATTGCAATAATTCACATTTAAAGTGTAATTTCAGATCACAAATATGGACAAATCAAACAACACATACTAATTATTGAAAAACATATTCATGTATGTAGATATGTTCACTACAAATTAATTGGATCAATATACCAGTAACAATCTTAGATTAAAACAACACTCACAATAGAGCACCAAACTGAGTATCGACAGACCCCTAACAAACTAGTTGTGAGACCAGGTGCCCGGGAGGAGCAAGCTTCCCCTGTTGGAAAGCCGCACCTGCCGTCGATGTTCATGCATGAAAATGGAAACAATATATAAAATATATGCACTGTCTGAGGCCATGTCTATATAAAAAGGGCTATGGCGACCATTCGAAACACTAAGATTGTTTTGGTGTGTTGGTCGTAGTACGATCGCCAACAAAAGACATGTTTTCCTTGGGATTGCTGACTTGGCCTAACTCTTATAATGCAAAACAAAACTATCGGCAATCATAGATTACCTTCTTATTTTAACTATCAATGATTCAGACGGACTTTTGATTGCCTTCGCTTCGTCTCTTCGTTGTATCATGTTATAAGATTACATTAAGGCTCGTCAGTAGGGAACACATTATCTTGTATACAATATATGGAAACTAACATAAAACGAAATAATGATATGTGGCGCCAGCCAAAACAATAATACCTGTACAAATATCAAAGTAGTCAAAATAAATTCAAATGAAAAATTAAATGTTGTAACACTACTCTGTATTGACAAAAGCGGAACACACTTAAAGTGCTTCCTACCGTTATCCATGATCCTTGTTTGTGATCTTCTCCATCTAAAATGGACATATTAATTGTCTTCGTTTGTTTATAGTCCTGAACAGGAGTCTCCGGGGCCACATATAGCCAAGTTTGATCAATTCAGGCTGATCATCTCTTCCAAGCATTCGAAAATTTCTGTTATCAAAATTTCTTGAAATTTCTAAAAGGTGGGTCCTGTAGTATCATATCACACCCATTTTGCTATGTATATCGCTACATTTTTAGACAAAGTAACTTTCATACTTTTTTGCTATATTACATCGTTTAGATTGAGGATCACTGACGAGGGTTAAGTACCCGAAACGTGCATGTCTTGTCCATCCTGAAAATTTATGTGACACTGTTCTTAAATGCAGCTGCTGAATTTAACAATTGTTTGAGATCCCATCCTTTCTACTATCGATTCATGTATCTATAAAGCCAATGGTTGACTTATCTATAGATTTAAATATGTCTTCCTTTAAATCGATAAGTTTCTTTTGAGACAGCAATTGTGAAATCCTTGACATTGGAATTCCGGCTTCTACCAGGAATTTTGGGTCTGTTAACTTTTGATCGTCGTCTTCCAAATTGTGAAAGAATTTAGGGTACCCCTCGACCAACATCACCAGGACTACAGGAACATTTTTGTGAACAATGAACCCCGGAGCACCCGAGGCTCCGTGAGTTGTTGACTTTGATGCATGAAAAAAGTCCCGGTCGTTGCGTTCTTTAACTTGCTTGTACCCTGATTCAATATCGTCCTCTCCCAAACGATATCGCTTCGGTTTATGTATTTCAGTCCAGTATTTTCGCTTTTCTTTATGAATAGTTTCAAGGTCAGTTCTCATTAGCAGTGGGCAATGTAGATCTGCCTGAAGCACTTTCCCGCCAGGATATCCAATAATGTGTATATGATCAGTGGATTTCAGTTTGTATGTTTGTAGTTTGAAGCTACGCGGAAATTGTTGATTTCTTCTGTCTTCTGCCAGTTCTAGGATAAGTACATCATCCCGTTTAGATCCAAAAGAAATATTGCAATCGAGATCTCCCAGATACCGTACTTTTCCTTCTTTTGTATAGTTGAATTTCAGATTCAGTCCGTCTTTGAAATATTCCTGAATTCCTTCCGTAAGTCTTTCTGTCAAAGTGAAGTAAAAAAGAACAATAAATCATAATTCATAATTCAAAAGTTTATGTAACATCATGAAGAACAAAATCGATGGTGCAGGGTTATCACTTTTCCTATTTTCATAATTAGTCCTTGGACTGGTGTGGTTTTCGTGTGCAAATGAGAGGCCCAAAGTTAATCTTCAAATTAAAGAAGTACATAGCCTAGGTGTTAAGAAAAGTGAGGGTAGACTTTTTGAATCCTGGCAATTACACGTAAGGTCACACAAAATTGATCTTTTGTTCGTCGGATTTACCGCTTCTTTTTCTCTCTGATCAACATTTTTTATGAAGACAATTCCACCGCTCTAATTTCGAGATCGAATTTTAAAATTTAACGAAGCTGTGAAAACGAAAGTGAAAGCAGAAATCAACTTCGTGCTTTCGTGGAAATAGGTGAGAAACAAGTATGCCAACCCTTCAAACAATCATGATATTTTTATATCTTCTTAAAAAGATGTGAAATTTGGTTCTTAGACGCTGAAAACGCCAATTTAATCATCTTTCAGACCAAACAAACACTTGACAGGTGTATAAAAACTTTGCCAATTTATCTGTTCTTAAATGATGCTATTCAATTTGAAGACGTTTACATTTGTACCACTTGGTGAATGTCACTGCTGGTGGACCAGGAGTCCCCGAGGGCACATGTAGCCAAGTTCGATCAATTTCGGTTGATCGTTTCTTCAACGCATTCTAAATTTCTGTGATCAAAATTTCTTGAAATTTCTAAAAAGTGGGTCCTGTAGCATCATATCCCATCCATTCTGCTACGTCTTTCGGTACACCTTTTCGACATAGTAACTTTCATACTTTTTTTTGCATATTACATTGTTTAGATTTAGGATCACTGATGAGGGTGAAGTACCCGAAACGTGCATGTCTGGTCCACGTTGCCAATTTATCTGTTCTTAAATGATGCTATTCAATTTGAAGACGTTTACATTTATATCACTTGGTGAGTGTCACTGCTGGTGGACCAGGAGTCCCCGAGGGCACATGTAGCCAAGTTCGATCAATTTCGGTTGATCGTTTCTTCAGCGCATTCTAAATTTCTGTGATCAAAATTTCTTGAAATTTCTAAAAAGTGGGTCCTGTAGCATCATATCCCATCCATTCTGCTACGTCTTTCGGTACACCTTTTCGACATAGTAACTTTCGTACTTTTTTTTTGCATAATACATTGTTTAGATTTAGGATCACTGATGAGGGTGAAGTACCCGAAACGTGCATGTCTGGTCCACGTTGCCAATTTATCTGTTCTTAAATGATGCTATTCAATTTGAAGATGTTTACATTTATATCACTTGGTGAGTGTCACTGCTGGTGGACCAGGAGTCCCCGAGGGCACATGTAGCCAAGTTCGATCAATTTCGGTTGATCGTTTCTTCAACGCATTCTAAATTTCTGTGATCAAAATTTCTTGAAATTTCTAAAAAGTGGGTCCTGTAGCATCATATCCCATCCATTCTGCTACGTCTTTCGGTACACCTTTTCGAGATAGTAACTTACATACTTTTTTTTGCATATTACATTGTTTAGATTTAGGATCACTGATGAGGGTGAAGTACCCGAAACGTGCATGTCTGGTCCACGTTGCCAATTTATCTGTTCTTAAATGATGCTATTCAATTTGAAGACGTTTACACTAATAAGAAATTTGCCCCTACATATATCTAATGAGAACAAATTTCGAAATACAAATTGTAGATGGTATGTATATTCTAAGTAAACATTAGAGAAGTACCGATCAGTTATTCAGTCTCAAAGTCGAGAAGGTAGGGCAGGCAAAATCCCTAGATTTTCCATAGGAACGGTTGGAAAATCGGAAAGAATAAAATTCCGAAGTGAGACCAGGTTTCCCCAGGAGTGTCGGCGTCTTCTGATTGCATGCAACACCCGTCCCAACAGCTCCATGGAAACGTGTCAAATTCGGTGATTGTCTCGATGTACACATTGGAATACACATCAGGTTTGTTTGGTGATTACAACAGCCATTCAATTACTATCTAGAAAGTCACTGATCATACTGAAAGCGGGATCTGATATGCTTTTTTTTGTATCCCCGTAACGACCGAAGAACTTCCTCAAAGATTATTGCAGCCGTTAAAAACCAATTAAAATATGTTTCCATCTTCTGTTCATCTGCAAAATTAGTACTAAAGCAAGCCATATATTTTTGATCTGTACATGAAAAAAATTTAATGTTGAATAGCTTCTTTTTCATTACAATAATTTTTCTCTCTTCCACTTCGACATTTGTTTTCTACAACATGGCATATATTGTAACAGTTTTTATTTGGAAGAAAATGAACAAATAAAATTAAATAATAATCTTATATCGTATGTTGCACTGAAAATTTATAAATACCAAATGTTTTGCAGATTGAACAATTTAGATGAAGAAGATGACAATATCAAAAAAATTGAAAAATTCTTTGACTTTTTGGCAAAAAATTGGGCATATTCTAAAATTGATTTGAAACTAGACGCGATCAGTAATTTTGAAAAAAATTCTATTACCTTACATGTCGTTATATTCTTGTATACAAATGATTTTTTTCACTGTTTATATTCATATATGTATGCTGTATTATGACTATGATATAGAATAAATTTTTAGAAAAATGATTTCAGCCGTTGTGCAATATAACCTTGAACGAGTAGCTTACTTGCAAGTCGTCTGACTCTAACGATGATATCTTCATATTTAGAACATGCCTATAGCAATGCATGCATGAGCCACCAAAAAGTTTGTAAAGGACCTATATAATTTATCAAAATGAAAAAAAAAATAGCTATGCAGAATATGTATTACGTCACTGAAAATCGGAGTCGCACACTCCTTCGAAATTAGATTGATGCACAAATTAAAATTTGAAATTAAAAAAAGGTGCTACTTAAATACATTTTGGCTGTGTCTGAGAGCATTTCTTCGGCTAAGTACTACTGATGAGAATTTTCTATACTAAACACGTATCGGTTGCATTTAGTTGTTCTGAAATTTTCTACAAAAAGTTAAATATTGGAATAATTTCATATTTTAACATTTCATAGTCATTCCGTACGCTAAAGCGTGTACAAATGTTCTGGATATTTACATTACCTAGAAAAATAAAAAGAACTCTAGCATGACCACCCTGCACTAACCCAGCGGAACAAACCCTCAAGAAAACGATGCATAAATGACATCAGACAAATCTACACACGCAAAATTAAGCAACAATATGCATTAGAAAATCATATTTAAGGTAGTAGTCTCACCATAACCCTTACATTCAATTTTCTTCATAGTTGCATTATTTATTAGGTATGATGTCATGCATCTTTTGTTAAAGTTTGAAAGAAATTGAACCAATTGTTTTGCGTGGGTCGCAATTAAAAATCTCCAAATTTTGCCCCCTTTCAATGCAGAAAATGGCGACTTTGTCACGAAATTTGTTCTCAGATATCAATGAGCCTTCACATTTATTAAGTATCAGCTTTGCATTTCAAAAATAATACATACATCTTTCTTTTTTTAGTATAATTTTGATGTTTTAATATCACCATACTATTTTAGAGGAGATTGTAATTGAAAATAAGAATAAACATGTACCTTTCTGAAGTTCCGAAAATTGTCACATTTGCATAGCTCATGAAAAAACGTATCATTTAATTACAATAAAAACTTATGGAAAAGAGATTAATTATCTATCTTAAATCTGTGCAAATATCAGGGAAATCGAACCTATTTTGACCGAGTTAGCGCCATTTGGGTTACCCCTACCCCATTTTTTTTTACGTCGCGATACATTACGTCGAGGTTAAGCATAGCACTGAATAACTTGTTGGCAGATTTATAATCAACATGCTTACGCGAATTTGTAAAATTAATTTGGGTAGATAACAGTTATCATTATATCATAATTTAGACGTAATTCGTGCATTTGACTCAGTTGATATTACGATTAAACACGGAAAGCAACCAAACAAAAATTAAAATAAAAAAAAGAAGAAAAATAAAAAAAAAAAACAAGAAAAAGAAAAGGAAAATTGTATACACTGTCCAATGTGCGGGTATAGATCTAGTCGAGTTGATTAGAACCGAAACCACCACCAGCTCCCCCCGTCCCACCCTGGACCTCTCCTTTTGAAATTCATACAACATTTTTATTTTCCCGATCTTTTTTAATAAAAACTAATCGTCCCAGATCAGATTGCAGATTGCCGAGCCGGACGCCTTTTCCTCTTTCTATGATACATTATTTCTCTTCTAGATAATCTTCCTAGGTATCGTACAAAGGTAAATGTACTCTATTTACACTAATCATGCTCAAATAAAATCGAAGTAATTAGGTCATAATTATGACATCAGATTTCTTTTGACATTTACGTTAAGTCAAAGGATTAATGTAGATCC
Source organism: Pinctada fucata (assembly GCA_028142955.1). NCBI lineage: Eukaryota > Metazoa > Mollusca > Bivalvia > Pterioida > Pteriidae > Pinctada > Pinctada fucata. The sequence goes on along the minus strand of AP027110.1, from coordinate 1,541,387 downwards.
GAAAAATATCAAAAGAATAAAGAACGTATAAATCTCGGAAACATATTCAATCTATAAGTAATGCTCAATTTCAGGAAATAAAACGGAGAAAATGATATGCTTACTTATGATAATAGAAACTAATATATATAGAGAAACCTTTCTGAAGTTCCGAAAATTGTCACGTTTGCATAGCTCATGGAAAAACGTATCATTTAATTTCAATAAAAAAGTAATGGAAAAAAGATTAATTATCTATCTTAAATCTGTGCAAATTTCAGGGAAATCGAACCTATTTTGACCGAGTTAGCGCCATTTGGGTTACCCCTACCCCCATTTTTTTTTACGTCGTGATACATTACGTCGAGGTTAAGCATAGCATTGAATACCTTGTTGGCAAATTTATAATCAACATGCTTACGCGCATTTGTAAAATTAATTTCAGTAGATAACAGTTATCATTATATCATAATTTAGACGTAATTCGTGCATTTGACTCAGTTGATATTACGATTGAACACGGGAAGCAACCAAACAAAAAGTAAGATAAAAAAAGAAGGAAAATAAAAAAAAAAAGAAAAAGAAAAGGAAAATTGGATGCACTGTCCAATGCGCGGGTATAGATCTAGTCGAGTTGTTTAGAACCGAAACCACCACCAGCTCCCCACGTCCCACCCTGGATCTCTCCTTTTGAAATTCATACAAAGTTTTTATTTTCCCGATCTTTTTTAATAAAAACTAATCGTCCCAGATCAGATTGCAGATTGCCGAGCCGGACGCCTTTTCCTCTTTCTACGATACATTTTTTTCTTCTAGATGATCTTCTTAGGTATCGTATAAAGGTAAATCTACTCTATTTACACTAATCACGCTCAAATAAAATCGAAATAATCATGGTCATAATTATGACATCAGATTTCTTTTGACATTTACGTTAGTTCAAAAGATTAGTGTAGATACGGAAAAAATCAAAAGAATAAAGAAACGTATAAATCTCGGAAACATATTCAATCTATAAGTAATGCTCAATTTCAGGAAATAAAACAGAGAAAATGATATGCTTACTTATGATAATAGATAATGATATATAGGGAAACCTTTAAAAAAATCCCGTTTACCTCCGTGCACCGCGCGGGAAATTCCCCTATTACATGTATGACTTCATGATTAATGACAAATATGGATAATGACCATATCCCTGTATACAGCACAAAATCGATAATTCAGAAAATCAGAAACCGAAGGCATACAAAATCAGGATAAAACAGGAACCAAAGCAAACAAACAAAAACCTCCACCATATGAAAGAAGCGAACTCTCGATATGGGAGTGAGACCAGGTGCCCAGGAAGAGTAAGCATCTCCTGCTTGCATGCAACACCCGCCGCTTCAATTCGGTAGAACTGTCACATCCGGTAACTTCCATTTCGGAAGACATAGAGTACAATCTTTGGTTGGATGGTTCAAATGGTCTATGACAGAATATCATCCACCATTCTGGAGAGTGGGACATCATAGTGTATGACGAGTTCCTCATATCGACCGTAGAACTTCCTCAGTGACGATGTTAGTCGGTCACAAACATATCCCTGACTGAGAAGCTTATCTGAAAGACGCCTAGCTCTCAGAACAAAATCCGTATATTTGGTACTTGCTCTGGCACAGCGTATCAACTGAGATATGAACACCCCATAAGCAGGCGATGAAGGGATGTTGCTACTCAGAAAAGGAAAGTTTGTAATGCTGAAATTGAAGTCGTCACGTTTGTCATAGAGTGAGGTGCTCATGTGACCACCAGTGTCGTAGGACAACATTATGTCCAAATAGGATGCTGAATTATTTGTCTCTGTAGTTTCTTTGACTTCAAGCTCCGAAGGATAGATACTGCTGAGGTAATCCGCGAATTTCGGATTATTGATGGACAACACATCGTCTATGTATCTGTAAGTGAAGGTGAAGTCAGAAGCTAAGTATCTTTTCCCTTCAGAGACAAAGATTGAATGAATTCAGCTTCGTACGAGTAAAGGAAAATGTCGGCAAGGAGTGGGTCACAATTGGTCCCCATCGCAATTCCGACAATTTGCTGGAAGACCTTTCCTCCAAACACCATAAAATATTGTCGATCAGAAAGTTTAACATCTGAATAATATCTGTTTCAGTGTACGTATTTTCAGAATCGGACTTTTCTTTTACAAAGTAGGTTTTGTCATAGTTAACAACAATACATTTGTATTTGCGATTGCCGTTCTTACTTGTAAACGCATTACTTATAATTTTTGCGAGTCTTTCTTTCAACTAAGAATGTGGAATTGTAGTGTAAAGTGTCGAAAAATCAAAGGCTTTGATCGAATGGACTCTACTAAAATGACTGGATTTCAGATGTTCTAAAAGTTCCTTCGAATTCTTTAAAATCCACATCTGGTTGATTCCACTGCGCGAATATACTATCGAACAATATTTTTGAAGCCCAGATTCAATTTCTGATAAACTATGGTGAGTAAGATCGATACAGATTTGGTAGAACATTTTGAGGAACCAGCGATAAAACGTTGTTTTTACGGATTCTTATGCATTTTAGGTATGCAGTATAAAAGAAGGGAGGAGATCTCCAACAAGACCCCGTTGCAGCATCAACAGTAAAACACAAAAACACCCGATGCAAAAACACAAAAGACGAGCACAGCACGAGACGGAAAAGAGACACACGACATGTAAACATCAAACACAAAGGACTACTCATAAACCGACGAGACCAATGGGTAACCGGTGCCGACTTTGGACGGCCATTTGTCACGCAAGTAGCAAATGGTGTGGTTATCCTGGATTACGTGCGCACAACCCTCTCACTACTCCAATTACCCAGAGGTCTCGAAGAACGTACAATTGTGGTGTAAAACAACCTCCTCACACAAACAAGACCGCGAAACGTTGAGGCCCAAGAGACACAGATGAATATGTAAATGGATATAAAAAGAGGGCATGCGTAATACAGTCCGTGCTCTGCCGGCTGTAGCGAGCTCATGTATGTAATCACCCGAGGAGTCCGACTGACATTCAGAGAGGACAGGTGGTCGGGGCCCTGTCTTCTCTAAAGAGGTTTGGACAGGGCCCTCATTGAGTCCCGTCGTCACAGTCAATCAGAGTGCAAGTCTCAAGGATGCGCTTGTACAAGACTGTAGATTGGTCAAGTACCAAGCCTAGTGTCCGTCTGGTGACATTAGGATCATATCCACGGTACAAAAGGCGTTTGATGATTCTGACGCATTTTCGATGGTTATGCTGCCTACCTTTGATCCTTTTTATTTTGTTTATCATATCACCATAAAAGACAGGTTGTGTAATACCCATAGTAATGTACTCTGTTGCATGTATAGATCCGAATTTTAAAAGAAGTGGACTATTATTTTTGTAAAATTTCCAGAAAGTCTTAATTAGTTTACGAAAGCGGAAACCTGGACCTAAAAGTTTTTTGGTAATATGTAAATTTCTACTGTGAAAATCCAAAATATCAGTACATGCTCTAGCGTACCGGATGAGCTGTGATATGTAAATGCAGTATGACGGTAATCTTGGAACATCACCGTCAAGCCAGAGGAAATTTACTATGTTGAATCCAAAATCATCCCTTTTGTCATATACACTTGTATGAATCTTTCCGTTTACAGTTTTGATATTTAGGCCCAAAAGGGTGTTTCTGTATTTGAAAGGTTTGCCTTGTTAAGGGTTAATTCTTGTGGATAAATTTCATTCTTATATAATTCAAAAGCAGGATTGTCAATGGTTAGAATATCATCCAGATACCTAGAAGTATTATTGAAACATTTCAGCTCATAAAAAGCGTTTGATGATTCTGATGCATTCTCGATGGTTAGGCTGTCTACCTTTGATCCTTCTAATTTTATTTATCATATCAACATAAAAGGCAGGTCGTTTGAATACCCAAATAATCTCTGTGTGTATATAGATCCGAATTTTAAAAGAAGTTGACTGTAATGTTGGTAAAACCTTCAGAAAGTCTTAACCAATTTATGAAAAACATTGACCTATATAGATAACACAACGCTACCAATGTGCATTCGGCGCCGACTCTGAAAGGCCATATTCTATTGGCAAATGGTGTGGTCATCCGGATTTCCTGCGCACAACCCTCCCTCTCATCCCCTTACACATGTTTGCTGTTTCTCTTGCTGCGTTTTTTGATGTGTTGTATCAAAATGCATTATTTAATTTGTTCAAGGACACTATATATTTTCTTTTGAATATAAACATTTGGTTGATATCGACATAGAGGTAATTGATTTACAGTACTTTTGTTACCTTGGTACGTTATGTTGAAGAGGAGTTTGATCAGAGGGTGAATATTATCAATTCAAACGATAGATCGAGACGTTTCGACGTTTAGGCTTAAAAGTTGCTATGCTTGAGAATGTACCGTTATTTGGATTTTCACAGTAGAAATTTACAAATTACCAAGAAACTTTTAGGTAAATGTTTTTGCTTTCATAGACTTGAAAATCTTTCTGAAAATTTATTGTCACATTCTTTTGAAAGTCGTACCCATACAAACAACAGAGTATAGTACTAATAGTATGGATATTTCACAACCTGCATTTTATGTTGACATAATCAACAGTAATCCTTCTGTAACCAGAAGAACACTTGGCTTGATACTGGACCAATCTACAGCCTTGTAGCTTTTGTTATCAACATTTCTTGAAATTTATAAAACGTGGGTTTTGTAGCATTATATCCCACCCATCCTGCTACGTCTTTCGGTAATTTTTGTACATAATAATTTTCACACTCTTTGGCATTATTACATTGTTTAGATTGAGGATCACTGACAAGGGTTAAATACCCGAAACGTGCATGTCTGGTCCATGCTGAAAATTTATCTGCTCTTAAATGGATGCTATTGAATTTAAAGACGTTTACTTGTACCAGAGTATTCTTAAGAATTGCACTCAGACTGACTGTGACGACAGAACTCAATGCTAGACCCTGTCAAAACCTCTTAAGAAAGACAGGGCCCCGACCACCTCTCCTGTCTGAATCTCAGTCACACTCCTCGGTTTATAACATACATGAACGCGCTACAACCGACAGAGCACGGTCTGTATTTCGTAGGCCTTTTGTTTTCATATCCATTTACATATCCACCTGTGTGATTCTTGGGCCCCTACATTATGCTGAATTTTTGTATAGTCACCTTTCAGTGAGGAGGTTATTTTACACCACAATTGCACGTTTTTCGAGACCTATGGGTAATCGGAAAATTGGAAGGGTTGTGCGCACGTTATCTGAATAGCCACACCGTCTGCAACTAGCGTGGCAGATGTCAGTCCAAAGTCGGCACCGATTGCCCATTTGTCTCGTTGTTTTACATTTGTGTTTGATGTTTCTATGTTATTGGCGTTCTTTGTACCTATTGCGTCTCTTTTTGTGGGTGTCTGCTCTGTGTTTTGCTGGTTTGAAATACGTTTAAATAGGCCTGCATCATATTCGTACCAATGTAAACGTCTTCAAATTGAATAGCATCATTTAAGAACAGATAAATTGGCAGCATGGACCAGACATGCACGTTTCGGGTACTCAACCCTCGTCAGTGATCCTCAAAATTATACTCTGTTCCTTTACGGTAGTTACACGAATTATACGAATATACTAAGGGCCTCACATTAACCGATACACGTTCCCCAGAATACAGACTGCAAGGAGTCATCATGGACATTTCTACTTTTCGTTTGTTTCAAGCAGTTAGATGAGATAGACCAGAAAAGAAAACGAACCGCCCCTTCGTTAAAGTAAGATTTGCAAACAAAGGTATTGATCAATTGAATCCTGGTCAAATTTTGAATCACTAAACTGTCATGAAAAAAAACAACTATATTTCAAAAGAAAAGAAACTCCTTGTATTTTCTATAGCTACACACCACAGTTGCATCTCAAATTTACAATAACAAACGATTCTTGCAGTGTATCCCTCACTACATCCGCTTTCTTGCGAATGTTCTTCATCGCATTTCAACTACTCTCCTTGTGGACACGTTATTACTGGTGACCTTAGTAAAGTCAAGAACGACAAGTTTAGAGAATTGTTAAAAATTATCCCAAATACAGAGAAAGTAACTCCTTTACATGGAACCAAAATTTTAAAATTTTCATGGACTCCTTGTGAGGAATATGCTTGACGTTGGGTAAAAAAAGAGGATGTACAGCTCGACTCCCTTTCCGAATGGATGTAATCTATCAGAAGGCTACGTTTTTATAGAATTTACCGATTAAAATTAACTGTGAACACCAGATTCGAGTCTATCTTTAAAGACCCTGATGTTATCACAGAGCTTACCTACCTCCAAGAACATTATATCATCACACCAGTAGACAAAGCCTCAAATGATTACACATTTACTTGCAAAAAGTGCTATTTCGACAGTCTTGTTAAAGGGTTTAAAATCGACACCTGGAAATCAAATTAAGTTAAAGGAGATCCTGACGATAATCTCAACAGCAATCACAAAAGAGCACAAAACTGATCACCGACGAACCCCTAGCAATGTTAAACGTCTTCAAATTGAATAGCATCATTTAAGAACAGATAAAGTGGCAGCATGGATCAGACATGCACGTTTCGGGTACTTTACCCTCGTCAGTGATCCGCAAATATAAACAATGTATTATGCCAAAAGAAAAGTGTGAAAGTGACTATGTCTAAATACGTACCGAAAGACGTAAAGGTCTCGAAGAACGAAAAATTGTGATGTAAAACAATCTCCTTACTGTCAGATGACCACACACAAACAAGACCGCAAAACACAGGGGCCCAAGCAACACAGATGTATATGTAAAGGGATATAGAAGGTGATCCAAAACAAATTACAATGTTATTTAGGGGATAAAACCCATGTGTTTTAAAACTTCCGGCATGTAACCCTCAAGTGTCTGGACAATGCGTTTAATTTATCGTAAAGTATGCAGTTATATACAAACCCGTTTCTGTTGACCCGATGATTGCTGCTAATGCTTCCGTCAATTTTGAGACGTTTCTGAACCCATCATACCAATCTCCGTCTTCAAGAAGAGTTTTCTTTATTGAAGCTGCTGTGTTTGCAACACCGTTATTCTTTTCCACGCTCAGAGCCTCCGCTAATTCATCCCACTTGCTCGATAATACACTGCTATGGTCATCCTGAAGTTGTTGAAAGACGAATGACCACAAATCATCTGAAATAAAAAAAAAAGAAAAACAAGAGCCCCATGGGGCACAACGCTCACCTTATACTCATGCACTCTCTTACGACACTGACAATGCACAATGATACATATTGAGTTGTACTTAACCAGGGCAGATCCAGAGGTACCATCAAATACACCTCTTGAAGGAAAAATCCCAATTAAAAAGCATATAGAATCGTAAATGCGTCAAATGTGTTGTATACGGGTGTACAAATCATACATGTAGTGTATTATTCAATGAAAATATTAAAAAATGAGCATTTCTGACAAAGTCTGAAAACATGTCGAAAATTGGAGTGGAACCAAAGATAACAACACTTCTTGGGACATCCTTCGAGATCATTCTGATACTTTTGGGTTCTTGATTTGTGTTTCTGCTCAGAAGATGTTTGTCAAAGAAGGGAACCTTCTATGACCTACATTTGCCTTTGGCGGCGCCACCTGTTGACAGATCCGGACAAAAACAACAACCCTTGTGGTGTACTTTATTCCTACCAAGTTTAATCGAAATCCCTTCAGTGGTTCTTGAGAAGAAGTTCAATATGTATGAAAATACTCCCCTCTCCTTTTTTTTACACAAGTTACCTTGTAGAAATTCAAAAAATTAAATTTTCACGTAATGTCCATACCAAACCATTGTACAACTTAAATCTGACAAATATGCAGTAAATGAGTGCACAAATGTTAAACTTCTTCATATTCAATAGCATCATTAAGAAAAAAGATGAATTTGCAGCAGTGACAAATATGCAGTTAATGAGTGTACAAATGTTAAACGTCTTCAAATCCAATAGCATCATTTAAGAACAGATTGATTTGCAGCATGGACCAGACATGCACGTATCGGGTACTTAACAATGTAATATGACCAAATAGTGCGAAAGTTATCATGTCCAAATCACATATTCATAGAGTTGTTCAAAGAAAATGTTCAAAAATGAGCATTTCTGACAGAGTCCGAATGTTAAATAGATGCTTTGGTTCTAAAGAAAATGTTTGTCAAAGGAGGGTACCCTCTGTGAACTACTTTTGCCTGTGGTGGCGCCATCATTCTTTTGACGGATCCGGACAAAAACTTTAACACATTCTTACCATCAAAATCATCTTATCAAAACTGCTTCAGTGGTTTGGAGAAGAAGTTCAATTTGTATAAAAAAACCCCTCTTCTCTTTTACATATAAAAAACATTTCTAAAATGTGGTCCTGTAGCATCACATCCCTCCCATCCTTCTACATCTTTCGGTACTTCTCGGACCTAATCACTTTCACACTTTATGGCCATATTACATTGATTAGATTAAAGATCATTGACATATATCTTATTTTGGGGCAAGAAAACTAATTTATGTGCAGAATTCACTTATTTCTATGAATATTTTTTTAATTTGTATTTTTTATTTAATCAAAGCTTGAGAGGTTTAATATAATTGGATGGCATTAAAGTGATCAAGTTTAATCTTAGAGTCAAATCTTCAGTTAACAATTAGCCGGCTCATGTATGATCTGTCCTTGAATGATTTACCATTACCTCTGCTGGATAGATTTTAAATATTATCTAAGTATGGTCAAATTGCAAGTTATCCAAATAACACTATTTTCGTATTGTAGAAATTTCCATACATATTGCTTATTCTTCCAGTATTTTTTCTTTGTTTTGTTAAATATCATCCTTGAAGTAAGATGTCGGGATTATCAATTTTTGTTTCATTAACACACTTGGTATTGGTAACAGATAAAGAAAAGGGAAGCATATCCAGCATGACCATCCTGTACTCACCCAGAGACACAAACCCACAAGAGAGCGACACATAAATGACATCAGGCAAAACTACAATCCGCAAAAAGACACAACAATATTCACTTGAACTTGATACAAAGCAATCGAAATGTAAACCCGGACGAATTCGGACGTTCATCTGCAAATGGTGTAGTTATCCGGATATACAGAGGTGTCAATAGACACACGATTGTTGTATACGTTGTATAAACATATTAAATTTCTCACTGTTAGATGACATCACAAACGAGATAGCTGAACGCAGCGGCCTCTTTTGACACATATTCTTTTAAAATGGATCAAAAAACAATTATATGGCTTAGATAACTTAGCTTTGTCTCAATTTATCATGAATCAATATCGTACCAATATCACTTTTGAAAACATGATAAGCTGTCATAATGTACTTGGATCCAACACGGAATGCAGTCCCAATCCCTGTCCCGTCACGGCAAACCATCCCTACGCCCTCATGCACTGTTTCAAACAGGCACTGGAGCGTTGCATATTCAGTTGAGTTGTCGAATGCTTTCCTAAATCTTTCTCCATCGTGCTCTGATGATCCTGTAATTAAATTTTAAGTAAAAAAAAAAACAAAAAAAAAAAACGTGAAACGACGAAGGGAAGGAGTTATCAGTATTCATTACCTGGACATAGCACTCCTGAATTGTATTCTATTTTTTATATGATATATGACGTAAAACCTCTGTAACAAATCTTTGCATTCTATAAGTGTTTATTTTACGAATCATTGCATTAATTCAAATGCATGCAGAAATTAAATATCCAGGCTCTAACAAAGAAAGGAGCAAAGTTTCAACCATAACGTCAGCTTTGCCTTTTTAAAAATGACCTCGGTTAAGTAATTATACATCCTTCGGCATTGAGCAATAATTTCTGTGAAATATTTCACAAGTAAAATAACAAAGAGGGAAATAGTCCTTGTTCGTGATAAGAAAAGATGGACGGACTTGGGACCAATACAGGAAAGGACAGCGAATGAGAAATTAACGTGATCAGTAAAACAATCTATCATATCAGTTGTCATTAGTAAAATGAATTGTTCTCACCGTTATGTTCATTAGAACAGTCAAATGTAACCTCTGTAAAGTCCTGTAAAAATAAAAATGAATACTAGCCATCATAACTTTTAATCAATCACACTGAAAGCAAACATTACTTTTGAATATCAGAAAGAATAACCTGTTTCCACATTTTGACAGAAAACGGAAAACAGTCGCGTTCATCTTAGAGATGTATATTTGAAGAGTATTTTTGGGAGGATATGATATTTTCTTCAGTAGTTGATTCACAAAATTTTAGACATAAACCAAAAAGTACAGATAGAATAGTTAACAGGAAAAAACAAAATTACTTGACTTTAAACTTAAAATACCTATGACGAACATCTATTACTAGTAAAATGCATGCCCGGTACCTAATAAATAACGAAGTACTTTTTAGACACAGTCAAATGTATATCAGTAGCGTCCTCTAGTTTTAAAGTACCTCTGATGAAAATATAACATCCGAAAGATAAAACCTGATATAATTTAGATGGCATTCTTTGTCTTGAGAACTCGCAGTTGGAGCACGTATCAAATCTGATTAAACGTGCTTCTTCCCTAGTCCATAGCTGTGTCTTTTTAGCTGGTTCTAATTTTGTCTAACATTTTAGGTCATTTTATAAGGATCTCCTCTATTTCGGCCGCTAGCATCACTGATGAGACGTTAGAGGGCGCTACAAAAATACATTTCGCTATGTTTGAAAATAACTTCGGCATTTGATTAAGTATATGAACCACTGATGAGGATTTACTATCAGAAACTCGTGTCTGACTTTTATTTGGTTTGGAAATTTCTTCAAGGAGGTAAACATTCGGACCACTGCCCTATTATTATATGCATTATGATAATTTGTTATGATAGATTAAATAGATGATATTATCTTAATTTTTGTTGAGGGTAGGTTTCTAGATATATGCAAGATTGTATTTGATTTGTCTATTGTTCTAATCTTTCCGCACTATTCTGATACGTCATTTTACCTCATTGTTTCTTAGCCATCCTTCATCGTCTATAAACTTCAAGTCTGTACCCTTTCGTAATGCAATGTCCATGAATTCCTTGCATACGTCGCACTGAAAAAAGAAAAAATAAACACAAAAATCCTCATTTTCCTGGTTTTGTGTATAATGTTTCACGAAAAATTAAATATGATATCTAAAACAACTCTGTATTTGCGTTGAGGTTCAGGAGACTGCCTTAAATCGCAGAAATATTGTTGAGATGAATTTTGCAAACGTCACATGTAATCTATGGTCAACACAGGATTGGTTATTTCATATCTTTTGCCGTTTTCCCTATTGAATGATTACAAATATCGACTGAAATATTCTTTTAATCAGCAAAAGAGGAAAAGTCGGAACTCACCTTATTTGTCCAATGTTCCATCCAATCTTTTGACTTTGTCCTACAGAATGGTCTTGTTGCCCCATCATGTACTATTTCAAGCTTTACATCCAATGGTTTCTTGTGATGTACATTGTTTAGCTCAAATACTTTAGAAATTATATTTGGCAGGAAATTTTGCGGTGGTATTGAATAATAGTTTTTGAAGAAAAGCACCAGGTTGACAGAAGAGTGCCCGATCTCGTACAGAAAACCGTAGTTACAGTCATCATCAATGATCCCTGATGTTTTTCCAACTCTTGTCAGACAGGTCACCTGACTTGCATAGGAATCTTTCTCCTTTGTAAAATTCAAAAGGACAGCCAGAATCTTATTGAAAAAGACTGTATCTAACGGCACTCCATTTGACCTTTTGAAAGTTATTGCTAGTGATTTTGATACTGTAAATTTTTTCTCTACTTCTTTTACTCTATTTTGTAAACACTCTTTCTTTTTTGGTGATTTTTGATCAATTTCTAGGTAAGTCGGAATCGCTATTTTTCCATCTGATTCAACAAGAAGCCCAAGATATTTTAGGGCATCGAATGCAATATCTCTACCTTTTTCACCTTTTGGCATGACATGTTTTTCGAATAAATCTTTTCCTATTCTTCCTTCAGTTTCCAGGCAACATCGCACTTCCCCATGCTTAAGACATGAAGGTGAAAACAGATCAGCAAAACACTGAATGATCCACGATGGGTTGGTGACGATGCTGTGTTTATTCTCAAATAAAACTATTGAGCCTGAGTTTGAGAGCATCTTCAAGTAAACAGTGAGATCCTCGATCGAACTTGATGCTTGCCCAAGCTCATCCCACCTGCTTTTTATACTTGCTATCGAAGATTCATTGTTCCCTTTCATCTTTTCTAGCGTTAGAAGGTATTCTAGAATTGGCAGTTTCGTTGGAACTTCAACATTCCAATATTCTTGCCATTCTCTTGACTCCATTATAGCTTTCCATATATCTTCAATAGAATCAGTTCTCAAATTTGTCAAAATGATTGGCCAGCGTATGTTTTTTAATGATGATTGCATTTTGGCAAGACGCTGAATTTCTTTACGGAAAAGCTCTTTATGGTCAGTGTGATCTTCCTGAAACAAGAGTAAAACATTTTGCTATATTTACATTCTATAGAGAATCGGCGAGTTATCAACCATTTCTGTATAAAATTGGTAATAAAAATCAAATAAACTGTTGAATAAATTCAAACGTAGTTTTATGTAACAAATAAGATGGAATGTCGATATCAACATTAAAGAAAGGAGGGGATCCCCAACAACACTAGGCTGCAGCACCCACAGCAAAACCCCAAAACACCCAATGCAAAAAAAACACAGAACAGACACCCACAGAAAGAAACGCAAAAGGGACAAGGGACACCAACTCACACCATAGAAACATTAAACATAAAAGACCACACATAAACCAACCAGACCAATGGGCAACCGGTGCCGACTTAGAACGGCCATCTGCCACGTAAATAGCAGACGGTGTGGTTATCCTTGATTACCTGCACAGGAGCGCCACAAGTTTAAACCATCTAAAACACCGAATTTAACAATTCACCGTATTGTACTTTTTCCGCATGGCCTAAAAGATCTGTATTGCTAGCAAAGAGAAAATGCATATTCTTCTCGAGCACATGATCTAATGTGGATTCACTTTGCTTCTTTGAAGAATGCTTAGGTTGACTGTATTATTCAAATATATGGGTTTTTGTGGAATATATATTTATTGTATGTAGAGCTGTAGAAATCAATTTGTGTGGAGTCCCACATGTCTTAAATAACATAGATTTAACTCTCTCTTTGTTAGTTTAAAATTGTGTATTAATTAAAAAAATATTTAAACATACAGAATGTTCATGGTAATTGTTGTATTGTTTTAGATTTCGCTGTGTTTCTGTTTTGCTATGACAAATTCAAAATGTCATAACAACATAAAATGAAATAAAAGGGATTTAGACTTTCAATCAAATTTACACATATTTAGATCTTTCTCAAATGAAAGAATTGAAATTCAAATCAAAACTTAGTCTGAAGGATTTATTACATCTTAGGCTATTATATTTTAGGTTGACCATCCAAACCTAAAATGTTATAACGATCTAAAATGTAATAGATTTTCATGGCGACCAAAGAAATTTAACGTGGGATCTAAGTTTGTATCTTTGTTTATCTACACGTAGGTTGCTCTACTAATAAACATCGCCATCGTATCATTGCGTCATCTCCATCGAAATATCGTATCATTGCAATTATAACATCGCATCTTTGCCACCGTAACATCGTTATCGTAGCATCGCGTCGTCACATCGTATAGTCGCAATTTTTATGCATGTACTTTGCCTTTACTACGGATGCCTATGCAATAGTGCAAAGATTAAGGTCAACATATTTATATTTGGAGGCTTTATGAACCATTGATATTAATTGATTGTTCTTATTCAGATTAACTTTTTAAAATCAATTGTTTAACAACCCCCCCCCCCCCCGAATATTATCATGCCTTAAGAATGTAACGTTTTCACTATCTAGAGTGCTTTTGTCAAGTTAAGAGAACAAACTTGACGACAAAAAGAAGAAGAAACAAGATTTGCATAGTTACATAATATTACCTACAGGTGTTCTGTTATTTGTTCATTACTTCGAGCTTAGAAATCGTAAACAATATTTTGATACATTTTACTAGAATCTTATATAAACACTAAGCATATCATTTTGAATTTGATCTCTTCAACTTTGATTTCTAAATTTATCAAAAGGTATTTTGCCCAAGTAAGAGAAAAAAGGAATTATCTCCAGCATGGCCACCCTGCGTTCACCCAGCGAAACAAACCCACAAGAAAGTGACATCGGACAAAACTACAAACAGCAAACAGCAAAAAAGGCACAACAATATTTACTGGAACATCATACAAACAATCGAAACAGACGTGCAGAAACATCAAACATTAATGACAACACATAAAAGGAAGGAGACCAATGTGCATCCGGCGCCGACTTTGGACAGACTACTGCTATTACAAAATGGTAATGTTATCCGGATTACGTGCGCACAACCATCCAACTTATCCGGATGCAGAGGTTTCCATAGACCAACAATTGTTTAAATATAAAACTTCTCACTGTACGGTGACGTCACAAACAGGACAGTTAAACGAAGCGGCCTCTTGTAACACACTTTCTATGTAAATGGATCTAAAAATTCTATAGCATGCGTATAACAGTCTGTGCTCTGCTGGCTGAAGCGAGCTCAAGATCAATCATCCGAGAAGTCTGATCAACTTTCAGATAGAACAGAGAATCAGCAGTCGGTCGTCCCCGATGAGATTTAAACAAGGTCCGTCATGTAGTCCCGTTGTCACTGTTGGCCAGTGTGCAACGTTGGAAAATATACTGGTACAAAGACACACATAGAAAGGCTTTTAGATTACAGAAGAGGGCAGCAAGAATCATTTTAGATAGAAAAGTACCTAGGTCTGTGTCAACATCTAGTTTGTTTGAACATCTTAAATTGATGCCTCTGTCTGTCTGATTACTTTATTTATAGAGAGTCTATTCTTGTTTTTAAAGTTTTACATGGGCTCACACCTGAATATATGAATGTTTTTAGCTTTGTGAATGAAATACATACAAGAAACACAAGACAGAGAGCAGTAAATCTAATTTATGTCAAGAGAGCAAGAACAGAACATTTAAGAAGATCTTTTATCATTTCGGGTGCATCTTTATGGTACCCTTTACCTGATTTTATTAGAAACTCTACATCATTGTCATCTTTTTAAAACGGGTATCTTAAGCATTACTTTGATATGCTGGCATATTTCTGCCATCACATAATTTTTTGTCAACATAACTTATCGCGTCTAGTCTCATTTTCCTAAATTTATTTTTCATTTTGCTAAATTTATTTTTCATTTTCCTAAATATATTTCTCATTTTCCTAAATTTATTTTTCATTTTGCTTAATTTATTTTACATTTTTCTAAATATATTTTTCATTTCCTTCTTTTTTCATTTTCCTAAATATATTTCTCGTTTTCCTAAATTTATTTTTTATTTTCCTAAATTTATTTCTCATTTTCCTAAATATATTTCGCATTTCCTCCTTTTTTATTTTTTCAAATTTGGCACTAACGGGCTTCCGTACGATAGCTATCTCTACTATGTAACATTATTTTCGCGTTATGTTGACGTAAAACCACTTTTATCCCACCTCTGGCAAATTTCTTGCAATCTGATTGGTCGAGAAGAACCTAATATTATGTTGTATTATTTTACTGATATGATATTATTTTAATATCCTGCTTCTACTAAGACGCTTTACGATATTGACGTCACCGAAATGCTTTAAAATATGTTGACGTTACATACACAAGCCAAAAGCCATCGGTGGGATAAATTCGTTATACTGGGTTTTACAGGGGGAATACAAAAATATATTGGGTCGATGAAAAAAGTTGTATTGGGCGAGGCGAACCATCGACCCAATATATTTCTGTATCCCCCCTGTAAAACACTGTATAACTAATATTATCTCGTCTAGGCAAGGTAACTTATCACGATAAGCCATGATACCTATCTCGACTTGATGAGATAAATATCTGGTATCTTGGCTAAATTTGTACGCATTGACCGTTACTGCCATTCACATAAATTTTAGTTAATATAAAAATCGTGACTGAACGTGATAATTATCGCGACTTGACGTGATAATTATCACTACAAGTCAGCATATTTTTGGTTATAAATGATAGAAGTCGTGATAATCGCTTCATTTTGGAACTTACCTTTCTACAGTCTTCGTTCGTTCTCATTAAATAATGAATGTTAGGTCCAGAGAAGTCCCGAAAAATAATTTTTTTTTTATTCTTTTTTTTCCATTTATCATTATCCGTTATATTTATAACTTATCTCGACAAATTAACATACGACAATGTTGAAAAAAATCTTTGCAATTTGATGAGATATTATCGCGACTGAATACGGAAGCGTATAGGTATCATACTGTTGTTGTGTTGTGACTATATTTCTTGATATACAATTTATCAACTTATAATTATATATAGTTACAAGTTGCCTTACTTATATCAATAAATGATATATTTTATTGACATTTAAGTATTTTCTATGTTGCATCGTCTAGCTAATTTTAATTATGAACGCAGCTTTTATCAACTTTTAATGAAGCTATATTGCCATTTTTTATATTACTGCGGGAATACCAAGTGGTATACAGTGAATACAGGAAGGGACGGTCGTGTAGACCTACTCAGACCCTGATTCTTAACGTGGGTTATTTTCTCCTTGGATATGGAGCAAACCTATAACTGCGACTGATTTTTTGTTGCTTGCGAAACATAACGACACTCAGTGATCATTTCTGTTGTCTGTCTGTCCATCTATGTGTCCGTCTGCCTTATCCTACTTTTAGTGTCAAACCCTCTACCTTTGTAGAACGTAGGGCGTTGACATTTCATACAATTCCGTATGACAAGACCTTTCTAAGGATGCCATGCATTTTTTACCTTTACGTTTGACATACTTTTGAAAATCTTTCAACCATTGATCATTAGGTTTTCAACAAGTGTATAAACAGCATCCGAAGAACAGACACATTCGGAATGCTTTAGTTGAATTTAGTTCGCGGGTATCCTGACGTCATAATCAAAATTTACGTAAATTTCATACTCAAACCTGTCTCTGTGCACGAGTACGCTATGACGTCATAAACACCAACATCTAGATAACCATAAATCGATACTGCTATTGAAATTGAATAAAACTATTAGAAAACTAAGCTATACTTGTATATTATCTAGTCCAGAAAAAATATTATATTAAAATCATCTGATTTGATATGAAAAGCATGGAGGCTTCGAGACATGAAAAATGTCTTGTTCCGCATTAAGTCAAGAGAAACCGGTCGTTGCAGCTATTACTTGTTGTTTGTCAATAATAACAAAATAATGAATCAAAATTCAAAGCATTTTCGACGGACGGTAAAAACTGGAAGTTCTCGATCGGATATGCTTAGTCCTATGGATCCGCACATGAATTGAAGAATTCAGGATCTTAATAAAAGCAACCCTTTGATTTTTGTTGTTGAATAGGGGGGGGGGGGTCTGCTCTCTGTATGCTATTAAGCGACATTACCCATATCAATCGATTTCTTGTACAAGGAATACACCTGTGAAATACGAAATCCTTACAACTTACCAATTAAAGATTTATAACCGATGTTTTTAAGATTTTCAAAAGGAGGTCGAACGCAAAGGTCTAGGTCACAGGGTAAATAATACACGGTATCTGTGGAAAGGTCATATCACACGAATGCAGGTATGAAATATCAATGTCATACGTCCTACAAAGGAATGGGGTGTGACTATAAAAGACAGACAGTCGGACACATGGATGGACAGACAGATAACAGAAATGATCACTGTGGTTCGAAAGGCTTCACAGGCAACAAAAATCAGTCGCAGTTATAGGTTTACTCCATATCCAATGAGAAAATAACCCACGTTAAGAATCAGGGTCTGAGTAGGTCTACACGTCCGTTCCTTCCTGTATTCACTGTATACCACTTGGTATTATAAAAATAGCAATATAGCTTCATCAACTTAATCTAAAAGTTGACAAAAGCTGTGTTCATAAATCTAAAATTAGAAAGTGCTGGAATGTCAATAAAATATATCATTTATTGATATAAGTAAATCAACTTATAACCATATATCATCATAAGTTGATAAATTGTATATCAAGAAATATAGTTACAACACAACAACTGTATGATACCTATACGCTTCCGTAACTACTGACCGAGAAAATTATGTCGACAAAAAAATTATGTGAATTGCAGCATTAGTTAATAGCTCAAAATCAGGTCGAGATAACCAGATAGCTATCTCGTCTGGTCAACATAGTTATCGAGACGGTCATGATACTTTATCTTGACAAGTCAAGAAAGTATTTACTTTATGTCGACATATTTTTAAATCTATGCCGACTAGTCGAGATAATTATTACGTTTTGGTGTGATAATTATGTTGATAAAAAATTATGTAGATGGCAGAAATATGCCACCATACTTTGACTCTTGAATTACTATATTGATGTTGTTTTATAGGTACATGTAATTATGTAAAACTGTAGATAGGTGCAATACCATGCCCAGTGTTCTTTTGCTGACTTTGGTTCCATATCCCCGGTTAAGCAAGCGGCCGACTATTTTCTGAAATTTGTGGTTGAAGTTTGATCTTACTTTGATCCTTCTGATTTTGTTAACTAGGTCACCGTAAAATGAAAGAAATGAAATTTCCGATGATACACACTCTTATGCTGGAGATGTCTCAAATTTTGAAAGAAATTCAGAAAAGTTATTGTAAAATTTCCTAAAAGATTGTACAAGTTTATGATATCTTAATCCTTAACTGATAGGTTTCTTTGTAATTTGTTTATTTTTATTATGGAAACATGGGAGCAAGCTCTGGCGTATCTGATGAGCTGAGAGATGTAAATGGCTGCGATGGCAATCTTGGAACATCGACATCCAGCCAATGAAAATTAAAAACAAAAGTTTCTAAAATTTCTAAAACCTGGGTCCTGTAGCATCATATCCCAGCCATTTTGCTATGTCTTTCGGTATATTTAGGACATGATTTTCACAGATTTTGGTCATACTACATTGTTTAGATTGAGGATCACTGACGTTAGTTTATTACCCGAAACGTGCATGTCTGGTCCATGCTTTTAATTTATCTGCACTAAAATGATGCTAATGAATTTGAAGACGATAAATATTTGTATGCCTTCGGTATGTGATTTTCTGAATTATCGATTTTGTACTGTGTATTGAGATTTTAATATCAAGATCCAAAAGTGTGTAGCTTTATCATCTATGTTTGCTTAATTCAATGATTACTCTGGCGGATAAATTTGATTTTCGTAATGGTCAACATGTGGATTATCAATATTCAAAATATCATTAAGATACCTATTAGTGCCGTTGAAACATTTCAAGTAGTCCTTTTCGTATGTGTATAAAAACAAATCTGCTACCAGAGGTGCGCACAATTAGTACCCATAGGAATTGCAATAACATGTCGGTATAAATTTTGTCACCAAACTTACAAAAATGTTGTCTAAAAAGACAAGTCCATGTAAGTCCATGATTTGTAAGATTTGTATTCTACTGAAGAATCCTTTTGTGTCATAAGTACATATAAATGTTTCACCCTCTCGACCAAACACCATTTAATATGTTTTGAAAAGCGTTCTTTTATCTTCTCATGAGGGAGCATGGTGAAGACGACAAATATGAAAAAAAAAACCACTTTTCAGATAGTGTGCAACGTTGGGAAAGACATTGGTCCAGTAACATGCCCAGTGTTTTTGTGATGACTAAAGGATCATATCCTCGGTAAAGCATGCGACCGACTATTTTCTTACATTTTTGGTTGATGTTGGATCTGCCTTTGATCCTTCCGATTTTGTTAATAAGGTCACCGCAAAATGAAGGCAATGAAATTCCCAATGATACATACTTTGATGCAGGAGTCGTCCCAAATTTTGAAAGAAGTTCAGAATAGTTATTGCAGAGTTTCCAAAAAGATTTTATAAGTTTATGAGATCTAAATCCTTGACTGATAAATTTCATTGTAATTTAAATATTTTTGTCATGGAAATCCGAAACACGGGAGCAAGCTCTATCGTATCTGATCAGCTGAGGGATATAAATGCCTTACGATGGCAACTAAGTTTTGATTTGCATTTCACTTCATCTGACAAAGACCTTAATAGGTATAACTATGAATGAAAGTCGAAGAAATAAATGTGTTAACTCAATTTTGAGCGGCACCCTAAAAGCTGAAAGATATAAAGATATTTTAGCAAACATCATCCATTGAGCAACACAGCCTTAAACACAGAGTAACTTACGGGTAGACTAACATACAGACTTAGATGATAGGATGGAATCTCCAACAATACTCGGTTGCAACACCAACAGCAAAACCCTTAAATACCCACTGCAAAAAAATCAAGGCAGACACGCACAGAATGAGACGGAAATGGTACGATGGACGACAAATCACATAGAAACATCACACATGAATGACTACACATAAACCAACGAGACCGATAGGCAGTAGGTGCCGACTTAGGACGACCATCTGCCACCTCAGTAGCAGATGATGTGGTTATTCTGGATAACGTGCGCACAATCCTCCCACTGTTCCGATTACCCCGATCTTTCGAAGAACGTACAATTGTGGTGTAAAACAACCTCCTCAATGAAATATGACTACACTCAAACGTGACTGCAAAACGCAGGTGCCTAAGCAACACACATGAATGTGTAAATGGATATAAAAAGAGAACGTACATAATACAGTCCGTGCTCTGCTGGCTGTAACGAGATCATGTATGTTATCAGTAACTTATCACCCCGATGAGTCCGACTGACATTCAGAGAGGACAGGTGATCGGGACCCTGTCTTCTCTAAAGAGGTTTGGACAGGGCCTGTCATAGTCAGTCAGAGTGCAAGTCTTAAGAATGCGCTGGTACAAATGACAAATATGGATAATGACCATATCCCTGTATACAGCACAAAATCGATAATTCATAAAAACTGTGTAATGGGAAATGGTCATTGTCCATATTTGTCATTTTACGGTTTTTCCAAAACTCGTTAACCTCTTGATATGATATGATATGATTCTGGCCTTTATGTTTGACTTTCATTCACTGATGTGCAAAACTAGATTTGTAACACAAGTTATACGGAAGTGTTCAAACTCTATACCTTCTTGAAGAAAATTTCAAAACCAATTTTCATGCAGCAGACATGTTTCGAATATTAAATTCTCATCAGTGATGCTTCCAGCCAAAGTGCTCCCTCTTGTGTTATTTTTCAAATTCAAATTTGTGTATTTACTTTAAGAGGTTGCGAGGCTCCAAATCTCCTGTAGGGTCGATTCAGTAGTATATCAAAATAAAATCTTTGTTCAAAACTGCAATGGAGGGTTGGTGTTAACCTTTTTTTAACAGGGGGTGCTTACTCTTCCCGGGCGCCTGGTCCTATCTCTAGCTTGCTAGGGGTCCGTCGAAATTCGGGGCTCTATTGTGAATGCTGTTGTCGCAGAATCTTCTTTATTGTTGTACTTTTCATCCAAATTATTCAAAATGAGAAAATAAGTGAGTAAAGCGCACCCTAGATTGATTTAAAAATATCAATGTACGTATTATACAGAGAGTGAGTAAAGGTAAGTATCATTTAGTATGAACATCAATGTGTACATGGGGTTAGGGTTAGGGTTAAGATTTTTGGAAGGAATTTGAGAAGTTTTCATGGAGCTGTTTGACGGGTGTTGCATGCAATCAGGA
Source organism: Pinctada fucata (assembly GCA_028142955.1). Lineage (NCBI taxonomy): Eukaryota > Metazoa > Mollusca > Bivalvia > Pterioida > Pteriidae > Pinctada > Pinctada fucata. The sequence continues at coordinate 1,519,552 of AP027110.1, read as the reverse complement.
GACGTTGACTCTCCACGGGCACCTGGTCTCACTTCAGAATGTTGTTCGCAACCGTTCCGGCGGGAATTCTCACGATTTGGCCTTGTCTTCTCGACTTTAAGACTGAATCAATGATATCTACGTCTTTGATGTTCATCATTCATTAACAAAAACTTGCTCCGCTCTAATTTGGTCAGAACACACACACAAACGACGAAAAAGAGAAACAAGGAATACAACCCCATAATCACAACCTAAACAAGATAGATATCAAAGAAAAACATATCAGTCATCAAGTCTCAAAGTCGAGAAGGCAAGGCCAAATCGTGAGAATTCCCATCGGAACGGCGGAATGAACAACACTCCGAAGTGAGACCAGGTGCCCGGGGAGAGTCAGCGTCTCCTGATTGCATGCAACACCCGTCGGAACAGCTCCATTGAAACCTGTCAAATTCGGTGATTGTCTCGATGTACATTTTGATGTACAAGACTAAGGCGAAAAACAAACAACAGCAACTTTTTTTTTACCTTTAAGTGATCCTTGTGAGTTCCTATGACAATGATTTTTGGACATCCCCTTTTCTCTGAATGCAAGGAAGCAATGTTTTGTAGCCAAAATTCTAAATGGTCTGTGAAAAAAGACATATACAGAAAAAGATATGATTATTTGACTGACATAAATTTAGAATAAGATTTATTTTAAGTCAATAAAACTTACGACTCGCAACAATAAGCATTATTTACAAATCGATTTACCTGTTTGTCTACCTCCAACTTTTCCGTCAATGTCTTTTTTTAATTCAGCAGCATGGAACAAGAGGAGATACACGGCATCGGGGCTCATAAAGGCAACATGTGTATCATGATAGGCGTCCTCTCCAGCAAAGTCCCAAAATGATATGTAAAACTCCTCTTCTGTTCCAACTTGTGCATGCCCAAGTACCATCCTTAGATCCTTTGTTAACTGCCATACCTCTGTCTCTGATGAATATCAAAACAATTGAAGGAAATATCTTTTATGCATAGTAAGTGCTTTCAATTTTGATCATTTTACTATAAGACACAAGAACCGACACTACATGTATATGACTAGATTATACAACAGACCACAAAAGAAGACCTCGAAGTCATGGCATTCGTAAATATAATAGGCCTGAGATACATAGTTTCTCCTTCGATGGCTTGGTTCCATTTTGAATGAGCCTCTAGGCCTACATTATATTCGTACCAAATTATACTCTGTTCCTCAACGGAAGTTACACGAAATTTACAAACATACAAAGGACCTCACATTTACCGATACACGTTCCCCGGAATACAGACTACAAGGAGTCATCTTTTACATTTCTAGTTTTCGTTTATTTCAAGCAATTAGATCAGATAAATCAGAGGAGATAACAAACCGTCCTTTCTTTAAAGTAAGATTTGTAAACAAAGGTATTGATAAATGGAATCTTGGTCAAATTTTGAATCACAAAACTGTCACAGAAAAAATCCCACCATATTTCAAAAGAAAAGAAACTCCTTGTATTTCTTATAGCTACACACCACAGCTACACACCATAGCATCTTAAATTTACAATTACAAACGATTCTTGCAGTGTATTGATTTAAGTAATCCCTCACTACATCCACTTCCTTGCAAATATTCGTCATCTGATTTCAACTACTCTCCTTGTGGACACGTTATTACTGGTGACCTTGTGGTCAAGAACGACAAGTTGAGAGAATTGTTAAAAAATGGTCTCAAATACAGAGAAAGTATTTCCTTTACATGGAACCAAAATGTCAAATATTATCATGGACTCTGAGAAATATGCAAGACGTTAGGCAAAGAAAGAGGATGTACAGCTCGACACCCTTTCCGACTGGATAAAATCCATAAGAGGGTTACTTTTATCTAGAATTGACCGATTAAAATCAACTGTGAACACCATATTCGAGTCTATATTTAAAGACCCTGATGTTATCACAGAGCTTACCTACTTCCAAGAACATTATGTCATCACACCAGCGGACAAAGTCTCAAATAATTACACATTTACTTGCAAAAAGTACTATTTCGAAAGTCTAGTTAAAGAGGTGGGTTTAAATTCGACACCTGGAAATCCCACTTACACCCCAACAAACCTTTCTGCCTCTGAAATAATAGATAACCACAAATCAGCTCTTGCTTCCTTTGGCTTCGACACTAACAATTTAGATTTAGATTTGCCATACTTATACTGCGTACCTAAAATGCATAAGAATCCGTACAAACAACGTTTCATAGCTGGTTCCTCAAAATGTTCTACCAAATCTGTATCGATCTTACTTACCAGAGTTTTATCTGAAATTAAATCTTGGCTTCAAAAATATTGTTCGACAGTACATTCTCGCAGTGGTATCAACCAGATATGGATTTTAAAGAATTCGAAGAAACTTTTAGAACATCTGAAATCCACTCATTTTAGTAGAGTCCATTAGATCAAAGCCTTTGATTTTTCGACACTTTACACTACAATTCCACATTCTAAATTGAAAGAAAGACTCGCAAAAATTATAAGTAATGTCTTTACAAGCAAGAACGGCAATCGCAAATACAAATTTACGAATTCCAGTGGGGACCGGTTTTGCCCCACTCCTTGCCGACATTTTTCTTGCAAATCGAAAGGAGTCGAATCAGATCATGACTGGAATTTCGAATAGATAACTTCCACAAAAATCCTCATCTTTTTGAAAACCAAGTTCTAAATCTGAAAGATATTTCAAATCCAAATTACGTAATTTACATGAAAAATATGTCTTCGCTCCTGGAGACAAAGCAGCCAACAACACCATAATCATTTGAAAACGTTACTACATATCAGCTTTGGTTTCGGAACTTTCGTCTACAAATACTTATTTCAAAAGCAAGGAAAGTTTCCCTAAACTTTGAGCAAACACAACAGTGAAATTTCTTCATTCAACATCCCTATTTCTAAATTAGCTCTTCCTACACTATACTACAAACCAAAGCTACACAAGTCTTCTTACAAGTTTCGATACATTGCCAATTCTAGCAACTGCTCAACTACAATTTTGTCTGGAAATCTGACGTCAGCACTCACGGTGATTAAAGAACACGTAGCAAAATATTGTGAAACTGTTCTTAATAGGAATGATGTAAACTTATTTTGGTCTATTAAAAATTCAGGGGATGTAATCGACAAAATGAAATCAAGAACTTTTCAAGCCAATACGATTTCTTCATACAACTTTTCAAATATGTACACCACGCTTCCTCACGATAAAATTAATGATCAATTGTCTAAACTCATTAAATGGTGCTTTAATAGAGAAGGGAAAACTCATGTTTGTACATCTGAATCAAAGGGTTTTATTTTTCACTACATAATACAAATCATATAAATCATAGACATGTAGTGAACTTTGTATTGCATTGTCCTTCCTTTTGGACAACATTTATGTAAGATTTGGTGAGAATCTCTACAAGCAGGTTGTAGGGATCCCTATGGGTACTAATTGGGCGCCTCTTGTTGCAGATTTATTTTTATACACGCATGACAAAGAATTTACCAAAAATCTTCAAACGCAAAGAAAACATGATGATGTGAACTGCTAGGTACCTGGATGATATTCTTAATATCGACAATCCGGTTTTAGAAAGTATAAAAATGTTATTTATCCACAAGAACTGACTCTAAACAAGGCAAACGTTACAAACACAGAAAAACATTTTCTGACCTAGATATCAGAATTGTTAATGGCGTGATTCATACAAGTGTGTATGACAAAAGAGATGATTTTGGTTTTAACATGAGCTCGCTACAGTCTGAGCATGGATTACATTACGTACGCCCTCTTTTTATATCCATTTTACATATTCATCTGTGTTGCTTGGGTCCCTGCGTTTTGCGGTCTTGTTTGTGTGCGGTCATCTGACAGTAAGGAGGTTCTTTACACCAAAATTGTTGTTTCTTCGATACCTCTTGGTAATCGGAAAAGTGGGAGGGTAATGCGCACGTAATCCAGGATAACCACATCTTCTGCTATTTTCTTGGCAAATGGCCGTTCTAAGTCGGCACAGGTTGCCCATAGGTCTCGTTGGTTTATGTGCAGTCCTTTTCGTTTGAAGTTTCTGTGTTCTATGTTGACGTTTCTTGTCCCTTTGCGTCTCTTTCTGTGTGCTCTGTGTTTTGCACTCGGTGTTTGAGGTTTTACTGTGGGTGCTGCAACCTGGTGTTATTAGAGATCCCCTTCTTTGTTTGATATGTGGAAACGTTTTCTATCAATTATAGTGTTGTTGGCTGCCTTATCTGCAGATGCAAATGACTTATATTCCTCGTGTAAATTACTTTACTTGAATTTAAAATATATGTCATATTTAAAACGTGGATGTCTAAAGAGATGGCGGTCTTTATGGAAGATGATTTGGAGCCACGCAATCTCGGCAAATTAAATATACGAAATTAGATACAAGGAGGGTGCCGCTTTTGTTTTCGATGCTGCACAGGATTAGGGGCCGCGCACTCTTGTCAAATCATATGTTGGAACACTTTCGTATTACCATCAACACTTCTTTCCTTTTGCAGTGGAGCAATTAAACTTTTTTTCCGTGACTGGATATTACAAGTGAAAAAATTAATTTCTTCCAGCGATGTAGCATGAAAGACGATTTGCTTGGGCCTTATATTCAATCTGACATCTTTTATATTGTTTTGCAGTTTCAGGAACGTGTCGTTTCGTCCTTGGATTTCACCAAAGATTAAGGGGTGGTGGCGTTCTGGCGCCATCCCTCTAATATTGTTTGGTCGTGGGTTTCATTTGCCTATGCTACTGAATCGACCCTGCACAGGATTTGGAGCCATATGCACAAATTTAGATTATAGGAACCTGATGCTGAAGTGCGTTTGGCTGTGTCGGAGGGTCTTTTCGACATTCGATTGGTCTGAGTTTGCAAGTTTGAAATTTTGTTCAAGAAGAAAAAGAGTTGGAACACTTCCGTTTTATTATCTATTCGATTATTATTTATATCTTAAGTGAGATTGTTCCAGTCATTCAGAGGATTATATCGACTCCCTACGATTGACATCATCTTTTGGTATAGTTATGTAAGGCTTTCTTTAATAAAATCTATCTTGGATGAGATTCTAGGCATCGGTCTTTAAACACCATCCTGTTCTCTCCTCGGGTATCTACCCTTCATACAGACCTCAACTCGGTCTTTATCCTTTACATAAGTTACTCGATATTTTGGTTTTACATGTGAGGTGTGCTGCACGGGTCTACATGATAATACAAATTACAACATACGTATATATCAATACATGATATTTTACTTTAGCTTGAGACTTAAATATTTGTTTTATAAGTATATGTTACAGGGAATAAGTGTTATCAGGGATTTCACGTAATTGTTGAAATTTAGGGATTTCGTGTAATCCCTGTTACGATTAGTCATTACATGTAATTCCTGAAATTGGTCAGGTATTTCATTTAATTTTTTTTTCATGAATTTTTACACTTATTTCCTAACCTTAATTTTGTTTTATTTTGACATTTAAAATCAATGCTTTTCCGCTCGTTTGATGCTGAATCTCCTATCCCTAAAGTAATAAAGAATGTTTAGTAAGTGGAAACATTTGAACTAGAATTGTTAATGTCTATGAAAATATTGCTCAAATTTCGAAGTCCATTTCGCATTATCTATGCTAAAAGGACAGGAAACCAAACCAAAATACTATAAAACATCGATATATCATAAGCATCTATGAAAAAATAGTATTTAATCTTCATGAATTTTTCATGATAATAGACAAATATTTACCAAAATGTTGTTTTTTTCAACTACTTTTATGTGATATCTTGAATGCATGTAAGACACTAAGATGTTTTTTTATACCATTGTCAGTATCCCTATATAAAATCCCCATAGGAAAAATGCCTATAAATTCGAATATTTGACCAAGCGGTCAATATTTACATCAATATTGGCCCAAGGGCAACATTTCAAAAAATATTGACCGATTAGCGGTACATCCTTTGTGACGTCACGTCATTGATAAGGTATTAGCTCTACCTATTTTTCCGCGCTCTTTCTCTTATAGATGAAAATGAACGTAAACATGTCGGGCTAATCGGTTCGTTACTGCAGTATGGATGTAAGGTATAACAAAACAATTATTGACTGGGAATTCGGGCAATATATGATTTGTTGGACCTTCAGACAAAATATAGCCCTCGGCCTTCGGCCTCGGGCAATATTTTATCTTCAGGTCCAACAAATCATATATTGCCCTCATTCCCATTCAATAATTGTATAATATTATATGGGAGGCAACGAATGTCCCCGCTCGACAGCAAGCATGTGAAAACTCATTAAACAAATCTAACTCAATGACAAATATGGATAATGACCATATCCCTGTCTACAGTACAAAATCGATAATTCAGAAAATCAGAAACCGAAGGCATACAAAATCAGGATAAAACAGGAACCAAAGCAAACAAAAACGAAAACCTCCACCATATGAAAAGAAGCGAACTCCCGATATGAGAGTGAGACCAGGTGCCCAGGAAGAGTAAGCATCTCCTGCTTGCATGCAACACCCGTCGCTTCAATTCGGTAGAACTGTCACATCCGGTTACTTCCATTTTGAAAGATATAGAGTACAATCTTTGGTTGGATGGTTCAAATGGTCTATGACAGAATATCATCCACCATTCTGGATAGTGGGACATCATAGTGTATGACGAGTTCCCCATATCGACCGTAGAACTTCCTCAGTGACGATGTTAGTCGGTCACAAACATATCCCTGACTGAGAAGCTTATCTGAAAGACGCCTAGCTCTCAGAACAAAATCGATATATTTGGTACTTGCTCTGGCATAGCGTATCAACTGAGATATGAACACGCCATAAGCAGGCGACGAAGGGATGTTGCTACTCAGAAAAGGAAAGTTCGTAATGCTGAAATTGAAGTCGTCACGTTTGTCATAGAGTGAGGTGTTCATGTGACCATCAGTGTCGTAGGACAACATTATGTCCAAATAGGATGCTGAATTATTTGTCTCTGTAGTTTCTTTGACTTCAAGCTCCGAAGGATAGATACTGCTCAGGTAATCCGCGAATTTTGGATTATTGATGGACAACACATCGTCTATGTATCTGTAAGTGAAGTTGAAGTCAGAGGCTAAGTATCTTTTCCCTTCAGAGAAGGGAACCTTTACCTTTTCCTTTGTACCTTTTCCCTCCTGTCTGGAATTATTTGAACATGAAAACTATTTATCACGTCCCTATTTGATAAATTTAATAAGGTTTTTGACAGTCAGGAAATAAGTGCAAAAATGTAATCCCTAATATTTATCAGGTCTTAAATGATGCTATTGAATTTGAAGACGTTTAACATTTTAGATATTTCATGTAATCCCTAAAATGAGCAGGAATTATTAATCAATGAAAGTTTTAGGAATGACATGAAATCTCTGATTACACTTATTCCCTGTAACATATACATGAATAATTCACTGACCATTTAGGCAGAATGATTTGGTTTCTGTGCTGTCCTTATTTAGGGGTACGTTTACAATATACTGTTTCTACATACTTCGTGACGTTATGCATAACTTGAATTGTGATAATAATAACCATATATTGGAATAAGATTTCGAGTTTGAATGCATTCATTATCCAATATATTAATGTCCATTTTTATTGTATCTATTCTGTGATCGTATATTTATTGTACAACGTCGCCATTTTGAGGAATTAATGAATGATTAAAGATCCAACCATCCTTATTGTCACACACGTCTTTTACACACCATATCAGGTGTCCTAACGGCGCTTGATGTTTTGTGTTGATCCGTGATTTTTTGTGTTCGTTTCGAGCGATTTCGGCAAAATTGCATATTCTGTAACAATTGACGGAAATCTGGATTATCGTGAGATAAGTGTCTTTGTATTACACATTGTATATGTATTATAAGACTGAATCAAAGCTTTAAGTTGTAGGGTTTTCATTAATTTGACAGCTGTTGACTCTTTTGATAAAAAAATTCTCGTCGTTTGAATAAACTAGTTTCAAATTTCTTTACATGGAAATCTTGTGTCTGTTCAACAGTGCAAACAATATATTTCTCGAGCAATAAAATGGCAATACAATGCAGAAAATTTAAATTTATAAAAACTTAGATGTCCTTACTTTTTTGTGTTTTGTCCTGGCTTTTTTTTTTTTTGTGTGTGTTTCTTCTCCTGACTTTTGTTTATTTCTTGAATCAATCAAATAATGTTTTACTGGGTTTTTTTGTGGATTGGGTCATTACAGTCACTCGAGTTTTATATGAAATCTTATTTTGCAAACCTTGTTTATGACAAAAATGCTGTTATTTGTTTTGATATTTGTGTTCAGGTGAAATTGATTTTAAACATATTTCATTTCTAACGATAGAAATATGCCAATATTTGAAAGATAGAAAGTTCGGTGTACTTCCTGTGTTAGTAGTATTACTCTACTAAATCGCCATTGTGTTCTTTGTTACGTTTCATCAGAATGGAAAAAAAGGTTTTTATTCTTAAAAGAGGCATGTACTAGTATCAGAGTGGGTTGTCACACAAATTTCGAATAAACACACCATTTGCTATTAATTCAGCAGATAGCCGCCTTACTTGTCAGGAGCGTAGCCAGAGCAGTTTTGAAACATAGATTTAAAGATATTAATCTTTCTTTCTTACACCCGGTTATGGGACGAAGGTGTATCAACAGAACCGAGCAAGACGAGTACGAAAAGTTTATCTTTGTCACATATTATTTTGGTAAATTACATCATTTTAGATACTAAAGCATCTAAAAATATTCTTCCACATTCTTGATATTTGCCATATCTAAGGTAGAGTATCCGTCAGGTCAGAATTCTGGAAATTTTATGCCTGAATACCCTATTTTTTTCTTTTCAGAATATTGTTCAGATTATCAAACTATAATGGTTTTGAGAAAAGAAACTTTTATAGTTACATTTCTTCACCCCTAAAAAGGGATTTTGCTTACTTTTCCCATAGTGTCCAATGTTAAAGTTCAAACGGCTACACTCTCGGTATAATCATGAAACCAAGGTTATATTTTGTTTGTATATCAGGTTTAACATAAGCTTTGTTGATATGGAAATGAAAATATTGTAAAAGTTGTTATTTCGGAAACATGAGCATCTTAGACCTGAGGGATGCTCTACCTTCAAGGTTTGTTGACATTCACATTCCGTTCCAGGGGACGAAACTAACCTCCCGAGTTGAGAGTTTCGACAGAATTACTTACCATATTTTATTTAAAGAAATACTAGTTTAGGATTTTCTTTACTTATACGTATTTTTAAAAGTTTAACTAAATTTTGACAAAATTGGTCATTTTGCAATACAACTACACAAATGATTCTATTCATTTCCGAATTTTGCTTATAGCTCTACTAGAGTCCTATCGCGCAGTTCAAATTTTGAATTAGAGTTGTGAACAGTGGTAGATTAAGAGTTAAGTAAAATATATGCAAACAAGTAAATTATATGCAAACAATTCATCTGAGAAGTTTTATATGAATAATTGCAAAAATCTACTTGGAGTTCATAAAAAGGCCACCAACTTTGGAATTTCTGAATTAGGAATTACACCACTTTACTATGACTTCGTTCGAAATATTTTAGTCTTTTGGAATAGATTGGAAAATATTTCACCTTAAGGAAACTTTAAGCTGAAATTTGAAAGATGTTAAACGTCTTCAAATTCAATAGCATCATTTAAGACCTGATAAATTTACAGCATGGACCAGACATGTTCGTTTCGGGTACTAAACCCTCGTCAGTGATCCTCAGTCTAAACAATGTAAAATGGCCAAAAAGTATGAAAATTACCATGCCCAAAAATGTACCAAAAGACGTAGCAGAATGATTGGGATATGATGCTACAGGACTCACAATTTAGAAATTTCAAGAAATCTTGTAACAGAAAATTTCAAATGCGTTGAAGAGACAGACAATCAACCGAAGTTAATGCTACAATCTTTCAAAAACTTTACATCAAAATGGAAGTAATTTTTGGTTCAGCAGCTTACAATATTTAAGAAATACACTGAACATCTCAGATAAAAAACATCTTTCTCAAAGTCTAAATTTAAGTTATTTATTAAAAAGTTCATGAGAACAACAGCAATGGAAGATTGATCTAAAAGTAGAGAAACTATAAAGGACAGAAAATTAAGCACATATCTGCAATTAAATAACAATTTTGGATTTGAAAATTATCTTCTACATAGTCACTGAGGAAGTTCTACGGTCGATATGGGGAACTAGTCATACTCTATAATGTCCCACTCTCCAGAATGGTGGATGATATTCTGTCATAGACCATTTGAACCATCCAACCAAAGATTCCGAACTGGAAGTATCCGGATGTGACAGTTATAACGAATTGAAGCGGCAGGTGTTGCTTGCAAGCAGGAGATACTTACTCTTCCTGGGCACCTGGTCTCACTCCCATTTAGGGAGTTCGCTTCTTTTCATATGGTGGAGGTTTTTGTTTGTTTGTTTTGGTTCCTGTTTTGTCCTGATTTTGTATGCCTTCGGCTTCTTATTTTCTGAATTATCGATTATGTGCTGTAAACAGGGATATGGTCATTATCAATACTTGTCAATTCAAATTATGGGTTATGTTAATCATAGGAAGACAAAATCACAGCTAAGATTATCATGTCATAAACTAGAAATTGAATAGGGTAGATATGGCAATGTACCTAGAGAATTAGGATATTGTAAAAAAAATAAAAACAAAATCAAATTGAGGATGAATGCCATTTCTTAATTAATTGTGATAAACACCTTGATGCAAAGCATAACCTATTTTCCATTATAGAGAAATAAGTCCCGTTATTCTTAAATTTAAATGATAAAGATAAGATGTTATATTTGCTTATTCTGAATCAAAGGTATTTTTGCGCCCCCTCCAATTTCTGGATCCGAGACATTACTCATATGAGTTCATTTGGTGCAGATATACACCCATTTTTCATTCATGCTAAAAGTAAATCTTAAATATAAATTCAGAAAATCAAGGACATTTTTCTTCCAATTCACAAAAAAGCCAAGTATGTCATGGACTTCTTTCAATCTTGTTTATTTCGAATGACAAATATGGATAATAACCATATCCCTGTATACAGCACAAAATCGATAATTCAGAAAATCAGAAACTGAAAGCATACAAATGACAAATATGGATAATGACCATATCCCTGTCTACAGTACAAAATCGATAATACAGAAATCAGAAACCGAAGGCATACAAAATCAGGACAAAACAGGAACCAAAGCAAACAAAAACAAAAACCTCCACCATATGAAAAGAAGCGAACTCCCGATATGAGAGTGAGACCAGGTGCCCAGGAAGAGTAAGCATCTCCTGCTTGCATGCAACACCCGTCGCTTCAATTCGGTAGAACTGTCACATCCGGTTACTTCCATTTTGGAAGATATAGAGTACAATCTTTGGTTGGATGGTTCAAATGGTCTATGACAGAATATCATCCACCATTCTGGATAGTGGGACATCATACTGTATGACGAGTTCCCCATATCGACCGTAGAACTTCCTCAGTGACGATGTTAGTCGGTCACAAACATATCCCTGACTGAGAAGCTTATCTGAAAGACGCCTAGCTCTCAGAACAAAATCCGTATATTTGGTACTTGCTCTGGCATAGCGTATCAACTGAGATATGAACACGCCATAAGCAGGCGATGAAGGGATGTTGCTACTCAGAAAAGGAAAGTTCGTAATGCTGAAATTGAAGTCGTCACGTTTGTCATAGAGTGAGGTGTTCATGTGACCATCAGTGTCGTAGGACAACATTATGTCCAAATAGGATGCTGAATTATTTGTCTCTGTAGTTTCTTTGACTTCAAGCTCCGAAGGATAGATACTGCTCAGGTAATCCGCGAATTTTGGATTATTGATGGACAACACATCGTCTATGTATCTGTAAGTGAAGTTGAAATCAGAAGCTAAGTATCTTTTCCCTTCAGAGACCAAAGATTGAATGAATTCAGCTTCGTACGAGTAAAGGAAAATGTCGGCAAGGAGTGGGGCACAATTGGTACCCATTGGAATTCCGACAATTTGCTGGAAGACCTTTCCTCCAAACACCACAAAAATGTTGTCGATCAGAAAGTTTAACATCTGAATAATGTCTGTTTCAGTGTACTTATTTTCAGAATCTGACTTTTCTTTTACAAAGTAGGTTTTGTCATAGTTAACAACAATAAATTTGTATTTGCGATTACCTTTCTTACTTGTAAACGCATTACTTATAATTTTTGCGAGTCTTTCTTTCAATTTAGAATGTGGAATTGTAGTGTAAAGTGTCGAAAAATCAAAGGCTTTGATCGAATGGACTCTACTAAAATGACTGGATTTCAGATGTTCTAAAAGTTCCTTCGAATTCTTTAAAATCCACATCTGGTTGATACCACTGCGAGAATATACTGTCGAACAGTATTTTTGTAGCCCAGATTTGATTTCAGATAAAACTTTGGTGAGTAAGATCGATACAGATTTGGTAGAACATTTTGAGGAACCAGCGATGAAACGTTGTTTGTACGGATTCTTATGCATTTTAGGTATGCAGTATAAGTATGGTAAATCTAAATCTAAATTGGTAGTGTCGAAGCCAAAGGAAGCAAGAGCTGATTTGTGGTTATCTATTATTTCAGAGGCAGAAAGGTTTGTTGGGGTGTAAGTGGGATTTCCAGGTGTCGAATTTAAACCCAACTCTTTAACTAGACTGTCGAAATAGTACTTTTTGCAAGTAAATGTGTAATTATTTGAGGCTTTGTCCGCTGGTGTGATGACATAATGTTCTTGGAGGTAGGTAAGTTCTGTGATAACATCAGAGTCTTTAAATATAGACACGAATCTGGTGTTCACAGTTGATTTTAATCGGTTAATTCTAGATAAAAGTAACCCTCTGATTGATTTTATCCATTCGGAAAGGGTGTCGAGCTGTACATCCTCTTTCTTTGCCCAACGTCTTGCATATTCCTCACAAGAGTCCATGATAATTTTGACATTTTGGTTCCATGTAAAGGACATACTTTCTCTGTATTTGGGACCCTTTTTTAACAATTCTCTCAACTTGTCGTTCTTGACTATACTAAGGTCACCAGTAATAACGTGTCCACAAGGAGAGTAGTTGAAATCCGATGAAGAACATTCGCAGGGAAGTGGATGTAGTGAGGGATTACTTAAATCAATACACTGCAGGAATCGTTTGTAATTGTAAATTTTAGATGCAACTGTTGGTGTGTAGCTATAGGAAATACAAAGAGTTTCTTTACTTTTGAAATATGGTGGGATTTTTTCTGTGACAGTTTTGTGATTCAAAATTTGACCAAGATTCAAGTTATCAATACCTTTGTTTGCAAATCTTACTTTAATGAAAGGGCGGTTTGTTTTCTCCTCTGATTTATCTGATCTAACTGCTTGAAATAAACGAAAAGTAGAAATGTCCAAGATGACTCCTTGTAGTCTGTATTCTGGGGAACGTGTATCGGTATATGCGAGGTCCTTCGTATAATCGTAGATTTCGTGTAACTTCCGTAAAGGAACAGAGTATAATTTGGTACGAATATAATGCAGGCCTAGAGGCTCATTCAAAAATGGAACCAAGTCATCGAAGGAGAAACTATGTATCTCAGGCCTATTATATTTTCGAATGCCATGACTTCGAGGTCTTCTTTGTGATCTGTTGAATAAGCTAGTCACATTTACCGATTGACAACCGGGACTTGTTAAGTTTCCTATAGTGCTGATGTTGTCGTTGCACCCATAGGGCGCTGCAGTGTTTAAATCAGGATAAAACAGAAACCAAAGCAAACAAACAAAAACCTCCACCACATGAAAAGAAGCGAACTCCCGATATGGGAGTGAGACCAGGTGCCCAGGAAGAGTAAGCATGAAACTGAAGTCCTAAGAAATCTTACGAAATCTGAATCAGAGAGTTTTTCTTTTATTTGTACATCTGAATCAAATTTTCCGCAATAGACTACATATCATACCAATCATGAACTTGTTTGTAGTAACCTGTCTATTGCCTTATCCTTCATCTTGGACAACATTTATGTTAGATTAGGCGAGAATCTCTATAAGCAGGTTATAGGTTACTATACGCCTCTTAATGCAGATTTATTTTTATACACTTATGTGAAAAAGAATTTATCCAAAATCTTCAAAAGAAAAGAATATTTGATGATCTGAAGGGTTTCAATGATACTTCGAGGTATCTGGATGATATTTTGACTATTGACAAGAAATAAGAATGAAATTTATTAAAAAGAAATGACATACACAGAAACACCATTTTGGACATAAATATCAAAATATCAAGAACTTGAGGAATATCCACAAATGACAAATATGGATAATGACCATATCCCTGTATGCAGCACAAAATCGATAATGCAGAAAATCAGAAACAGAAGGCATACAAAATCAGGATAAAACAGGAACCAAAGAAAACCAACAAAAACCTCCACCATATGAAAAGAAGCTTACTGTCAGGTATTTTCAAAATTCGGACACAAGCAACAGATTATGTTTCTTTTGGTATTTCACGCACGCACGTCCTCTTTTTATATCCATTAACATATTCATCTGTGTTGCTTGGACCCCTGTGTTTTACGGTCTTGTTTGTGTGTGGTCATCTAACAGTGAGGAGGTTGTTTTACACCATAATTGTGCGTTCTTCGAGACCTCTGGGAAATCGGAATAGTGGGAGGGCAGTGCGCACGTAATCCAGGATAACCACACCGTCTGCTATTTACGTGGCAGATGGCCGTCCTAAGTCGGCACCGGTTGCCCATTGGTCTCGTTGGTTTATGTGTAGTCTTTTATGTTTCATGTTTCTATGTTGTGAGTTGGTGTTCCTTGTCCCTTTTGCGTCTCTTTCTGTGGGTATCTGTTCTGTGTTTTTGCATGGGTGTTTTGGGATTTTGCTGTGGGTGCTGCAACCTAGTGTTGTTGGAGATCCTCTCCTTTCTTTCACAATATGCCTTTTATGGTAACATTTCGAATCATTCATAAAACCAACAAATACATGTAACTTATAAACTAATAAACAAAGTTCGCGTAGCCCATCTGTTTTGAAAGGATATATTCATTCAGTCCTCCAGAAAATGCGTCAGAATCATCAAACGCCTTTTATACTGTCCTTTAATAGACGGACAAATACGCTATTCTTCCAAAAAAATTGATAACGGAGACAACATATTTTTGGGATAAGGTTAAATCTAACTTCACAAAATTAAAGACGGCGCTTCTGAAATTATTTTTGGTGGCGCCACTGAAAGCATCACTAATGAGAATTTAATATTCGAAACACGTGTCTGGTGCATGTAAATTGATTTGGAGTTTTCTTCAAGAAGGTAGAGAGTTGGAACCCTTCGACATTATTAATATAGACAAATATTTCACGTTGCCGTGTCGAGCAGTTAAAATCGTTCCCCGTGGCCTGATGTTTGTCAAGTGTATTAATTACTTCTTTCCAGCTCTGTCACCTGAAAGAAGCTTTGTTTGGCCTTTTATCAATGAGACATCAAATATGTATTTTTGCTATTTCGAATACTAGCCATTTCACCGATAAATATCATCGAAATTAATGGAGTTTAACATCTTAGCACCATCCCGCCAATACTATTTTGAACATAGATTTAATTTGGATATGCTACTGAATCGACCCTACAGGAAATTCGGAGCCGCGCGCTCTCTGTAATGTAGATGTAAAAATCTAACTTCAAAAAATTAAAGAGGGTGCTTCTGAAATTATTTTTGGTGGCGCCGCTGAAAGCATCACTGGTGAGAATTTAATACTCGAAACACGTGTCTGGTGCATGTAAATTGATTTGGAATTTTCTTCAAGAAGGTAGAGAGTTGGAACCCTTCGACATTATTGTATAGCCAAAGCATTGTCGTTAATAAATAGAATTCAACCAACTCAATTAGATACTTTCTGTTTTGCTTATTTTCTTAATATTTATGCAAAGTAAATACTGATTAATAAATATAATAGAAGCTAGCGTATAGATGAAGTAATAGGAGAGGAAACAAAGAAGTTCGATTAATATCATCTTATATATCATCTCTTTCGGTACGCTTTTTCGACATAGTTACTTTCATACTTTTTCGGCATATTACATTGTTTAGATTTAAGGATCACTGACGAGGGTTTAGTACCCGAAACGTGCATGTCTGGTCCATGTTGCCAATTTATCTGTTCTAAAATGATGCAATTTGAAGAGGTTTACAATTTTACCTTCAAATTGACTGAAATCCATTTGTGATTCCAAATTGTCTGAAGGAATTTGATGAGAACTGACAGGTAAGGTTTTTTGGATATCATCAGTAGCCTGCAATGTCTCAATATTCTTCTCATCTGGTTCTTGGGTAGCTTCTTCTTTTGTAACAGGACTTTGCCCTAATATAGAATTGAATATGATTTTAAAATCAATGTAACATATATAACAGAGAACGAAATATCAACATAAGACAATTCAAAGTGCGGAATTTCTTGGGGAATACATAACAAAGAGAGTAGTCTCAGATTAGAGTGTAAAAATTCATGCACAAATAGTTAAATTAATTTAAGGTGGGTCCCTACTCGTGAATTTAACAGATGGATTTTGTATTTTAAGGTTATTTTCTATACATAATAGTCAGAATGACATAATGAACACAGCCATATATAGGTAAATTTGTTTTCTTTAAAGATACAGTACATTTAAGAAAGGTACCCTAGCACTTAGAAATTGAGAAATATCAAATATACATCATATGCTTTTGAACCCGCCAAATTCAGTGATGATACGAATATGTTTATTTGTTTTGTTTTATTTTATGATGACAAGTCATATAGAAGAAATACAACACATAAAATGACATTGTAACATAAATCTTAGTATGATATATCTCTAAACATTAGGGTACCCCCTTATAATTTAATAACATTTTTGACCAAGAATATGTACTAAATCCAACTTTTTGCATTAAAAAACAGATGATTTTTTTTTTCATCTTGTAATATTTCATAAAATTATGTATGTAGATGAAGAAAAAATCACATACAGGTACATAGTTTATGAAATGATCAATGTATGGCTCCAAACATAGGGGTACCTCCTTATAATGTTATCATATTTTTTACAAATAATATATAGCAACAACAGATGGAATTTCTTCAAATTGGATCATTTTATACGATAATGTATATAGATGATGAAAAAATCGCATACAGGTATACAATTTTATAAATGATCAAGATATGGCTACAAACATAAGGGTACCACCTTATAATTTCGTCACATTTTCAAGTAAGAAATTATACTATATGATTGGTGTGGACATTGATAGATTGCACTATCTGTTGCTTCTTTTGGCATTTAAGATCTTCTGTCTGTGTTTTTCAATGAGCTGGCTCGTCCCTCATCAGCCATTGTAAAACGTTATACGCAGACTGCTGCATATAAGGAAAAACCTATCACAGTTCGAGTAGGGAGCCACCTTAAATTCATTTTGGCAGGTTTTAAATTTGATCTTAATTTTACGGACCCTAACCTCAAGTAGGCAAACAATAGCAAAGTTAAGACTGTTTTTCTTTCCAAACAGAACGTCACCCCCTTGAGGAAAAACATTTTGAAATAGAGGTTCTTAGTTTATACCAATGTTACAGTATTGAACCCCGGACATAATTGTCCTACGAGACATAACATCATTTCAGGAAATTTACAAATTTTTATTCAAACGAATTAAAATAACATATTAAAATTGAGAAATATACAGATTACTTAAAATTACACAACTAATATAAACCACAGTAATTTTCCAATGCTAACGCAAAATTCAGTTAACATATTTATATTTAAATTGCAAATTCATATGTTTAACACCAATTCAATTTTGACCTTATTCCACGATGAACACAGGTTGACTTTAATCACATAAAGTGCGCGCATGAATTTCAAATAGTGGGCGGGGCATACAGAATTTTCGAATAGAATAAGATTACCAACATGTGGACGGTGAATAACACAATAAAAAGTGAAGAAACATACGGGGACAACCAAAATTTTCTCTCAAATCATTGACGTATGAATAACAATTCTATGTATATGATTTTGTACAATCTCCACAAAATTGAATTGAACTTCGATGTAGATGGCGCTATCGAAATGAATTTATGCAGCACGGACTACTCTTTTTATGGATAAGGCTTTATTTTCTTGAAATATTAATGAAAAAGTATAACTCATCATGGAAACTTTTAGAAGATATTTACAAATGTTCACAAAAGGTATTTAAATGGTGAACACGTTTTAACATCCATTTGTAGATATGAACTTCATGTAGGTGGCGCTACCGAAATGAATTTATGCAGCACTGACTACTCTTATTATAAATAAGGCCTAATTTTCTCCAAATAGTTCATACAATGTTAAAAGTCATCGTGAAACATTTTTAAATGAAATACAAATTATTCTTCTTTTTTTTTTAATATTTAACCCGTATATTTTGGTCCTTTGCAATGGACTATTTCTTGCCCTTCTAGGTGAGGAGAATTGACACTCATGAAACATTAAGATTTTTAAAGGAGTAGGAACGGTTACCTGCCATTTCAGCCCCTTTTTTCAAAGTGGTTCATATATCCGTAATTTTCTAGTTTATTAAATGTCAAACGTATGGTGAATCCAAATCCGGAAAGCATGTTTTCATTTCACAGTCTTATAATGAATACTACGACGCCAAAAACGTAAAAACCCTATCAAAGAAATACCTAACTGACGTTACGAAGGCCCAGAATTATGACGCCGTATTTTCTCAAACATTCAACATTACAAAAAGGGAAAGAGAATGTTTTGTTTATTATATCAATTACATCGTTGAGGTTGAGGATCACTGACTAGAGTTAAGTACCCGAAACATGCATGTCTGGTCAATGCTGAATATCTGTTCTTAAATCATGCCATTAAATTTGAAGACGTTTAACATTTGTATCACTCGGTTGAACAGGAGTCCATAAGGGCACATGTAGCCAAGTTCGATCAACTTCGGTTGATCTGCTCTTCAATGCATTCGAAAATCTCTGTTATCAAAATTTCTTGAAATGTCTAAAACGTTGGTCCTGAAGCATCATATTCCACCCATACTGCTGCGTCTTTCGGTACATTTTTGGATATAATCATTTTAATACTCTATTGCAATATTGCATTGAATTTAAAGACGTTTAACACCTATGAATTATGCCTCCTTCGAAGATGAGGGAGGATATTGCTTTCCCGATGTCGGTCGGTCTGTCGGTCCATCGGTCTGTCGGTCTGTCATCGACAGCAGTTTCCGCTCATTATCTCTGGAATGGATTCACATATTGAAATGAAATTTGGTATACAGAAACATTAAATAAAAATCTAGTTTTAGTTCATATTTGGATCTGATCGATTTTTTCTGGACAGATTTATGCCCTTACGACAAGGAAAATACCGAAATTTTAGGGTTTCCGCTCATTATCTCCTAAATTGATTCATATATTGAAATATATTTACATTCCTACTGCGTTTCCTTTATATGAAGGTACCAAACCAACTTCACTGCATTTTTCGATAATCGCAAGAGCCTATCACGTGACATTTGAACAAATGCGGATTAATTTCCCATAAAATGCCCATTCTATTTACTGCTTCAACACAGATTCAAAATTCCATTATCAATCGATGCGGTTTACCCCAGTGATTAAATAGGTCAAAATCTAGGTCACCCACATGTACACTTCCAAGAAGTACGACGTAGTAAGTCGATCACGCGTCACACCAGACGAAATTCAAGGACGACCTGCACTGTCGTCTACGGAATGCATGATCATTGATGCCATGTTGGATGAGCGAATTTAGACATTAGTGGATCAAATATTCAATATTTAGGATGAGGATTTGCTCCACTTGTGTTATTTATCAACAGTGAATTTATTTTTGCTTCTTATGGAATTATACAGATCAGAAATCATATTTCGTATCAACGAATTTTGTGCCATGTTGAGGTAGTTCATGAAAATTTCGTGTATTTGTATCGTTTTATACGGCTATACTCGAATTTTGCATTATTCTAAATACTTCCAGAAGAAACAGAGTAATTTTACAGAAGTGTGAATAATGGTAGATCTACCGATTGATTTCATAGGTTTATAAACAAATTAACAGTGTGTTCCAGTCAGTTTTCAAATGTTTTTCCTTCCAATATCCGTGACATTTCTCCAGACTAACCATCCGCTTGGTCTTTATCATGTGGGACAAAAATCGCAATTTTGTACGATTCATTTTTTATTCAGTTTTGATAGAAATGTTCAAAATACAACCATAAACAAAATTCAATTTCTTATTTTTCTACAATGTTTCCGTACAGATGGCACTACTTCGAAGCTAGCAAAAAAAAAAAAAAACGCCGAACGTTCGTTTGCTGTTACGTCAAGTGACGGTCTCCCTCCGCAGCGCAGTGACATTTCAAATATAAAGAAACGGGATGAAAAAAAAGAAGGGAGGAGATCTCCAACAAGAACCCGTTGCAGCATAAACAGTAAAACATCAAAACACCCGATGCAAAAACACAAAAGACGAGTACAGCACGATACGGAAAAGAGACACACGACATGTAAACATCAAACACAAAAGACTACACATAAACCGACGAGACCAATGGATAACCGGTGCCGACTTTGGACGGCCATCTGTCACGCAAGTAGCAAATGGTGTGGATATCCTGGATTACGTGCGCACAACCCTCTCACTTCTCCAATTACCCAGAGGTCTCGAAGAACGTACAATTGTGGTGTAAAACAACCTCCTCACTGTAAGATGACATCACACAAACAAGACCGCGAAACGCAGAGGCCCCAGAGACACAGATGAATATGTAAATGGATATAAAAAGAGGGCATGCGTAATACAGTCCGTGCTCTGCCGGCTGTAGCGAGCTCATGTATGTTATCACCCGAGGAGTCCGACTGACATTCAGAGAGGACAGGTGGTCGGGGCTCTGTCTTCTCTATACCAAACTATACCAAACGATGGTGTAAATCGGAAGGAGTCGAATCGCATTCTCTGAATGACTGGAAAAACCTCATTTTGGACATTACTGACATTCGAATAGACAACTTCCACAGAAATCCTCATCTTTTTGAAAATCCAAGTTCTAGATCTGAAAGATATTTTAAATCCAAATTACGTAATTTACATGAAAAATTTGTCTTCGCTCCTGCAGATAAAGCAGCCAACAACACCATAATCATATGAAAACTTTACTATATATCAACTTTAGTTTCGGAACTTTCGTCTACAAATACTTATATCAAAAGCAATGAAAGTGTCCCTAACATTTTGAGCAAACATAGCAGTGAAATTTCTTCATTCAACATCCCTATTTCTAAATTGGATCTTCCTACAATATACTGCATACCAAAACTGCACAAATCTCCTTACAAATTTAGATACATTGCTAATTCTAGCAACTGCTCAACTACAAGTTTGTCTAGACATCTGACGTCAGCCCTAACGGCGGTAAAGGAACACGTTGCAAAATATTGTGAAACTGTTCTTAACAGGAATGATGTAAATTTATTTTGGTCTATAAAAAATTCCGGGGATGTGATTGACAAGATAAAATCTAGAAATTTTCAAGCCAATACGATTGCTTCATACGATTTTTCAAATATGTACACCACGCTTCCTCACGACAAGATCAATGATCAATTGTCCAAACTCATTAAATGGTGCTATAATCGAGAGGGGAAAATTTATATTTGTACATCTGAATCAAAGGGTTTCTTTTCCGCTACAGAATACAAATCATACAAATCATGGACATGTAGCGACCTGTGTAGTGCCTTGTCCTTCCTCTTGGACAACATTTATGTAAGATTTGGTGAGAATCTCTACAAGCAGGTTGTAGGGATTCCTATGGGTACAAATTGTGCGCCTCTTGTTGCAGATTTATTTTTATACACATATGAAAAGGAATTTATTCAAAATCTTCAAAAGCAAAGAAAACATGATGATGTGAAATGCTTCATTAGTACTTCTAGGTACCTGGATGATATTCTTACTATCGATAATCCTGTTTTTGAAAAGTATAAAGATGTTATTTATCCACAAGAATTGACTCTAAACAAGGCAAACTTTACAGACACTGAAACACCATTTTTGGACCTAAATATCAAAATTGTCAATGGAGAAATTCACACAAGTGTATATGACAAACGAGATGATTTTGGCTTCAACATAGTAAATTTCCCCTGGCTTGACGGTGATGTCCCTAGATTACCGTCTTACGGTATCTACATTTCACAGCTCATCCGGTATGCTAGAGCATGTACTGATGTTTTGGATTTTCATAATAGAAATCTACAAATTACAAAGAAACTTTTAGGTCAAGGTTTTCGCTTTCACAAACTAGTAAAGACTTTCTGGAAATTTTACAAAAATTATGATCAACTTCTTTTGAAATTCGGACCCATAAAAGCAACGGAGTATATTACTTTAGGTATTTCACAACCTGCATTTTATGGTGACATAATTAACAAAATAAGAAGGATCAAAGGTAGACAGCATATGTATCGAAAATGCGTCAGAGTCATCAAACGCCTTTTATACCGTGGATATGATCCTTATGTCACCAGACGGACACTAAGCTTGGTACTTGACCAATATACAGTCTTGTACGAGCGCATTCTTAAGACTTGCACTCTGACTGACTGTGACGACGGGACTCCATGACGGGCCCTGTCCAAACCTCTTTAGAGAAGACAGGGCCCCGACCACCTGTCCTCTCTGAATGTCAGTCGGACTCCTCGGGTGATTAAATACATGAGCTCGCTACAGCCGGCAGAGCACGGACTGTATTACGCATGCCCTCTTTTTATATCCATTTACATATTCATCTGTGTCTCTGGGGCCTCTGCGTTTCGCGGTCTTGTTTGTGTGACGTCATCTTACAGTGAGGAGGTTGTTTTACACCACATTTGTACGTTCTTCGAGACCTCTAGGTAACTGGAGAAGTGAGAGGGTTGTGCGCACGTAATCCAGGATAACCACACCGTCTGCTATTTAATTGGCAGATGGCCGTCCTAAGTCGGCACCGGTTGCCCATTGGTCTCGTTGGTTTATGTGTAGTCTTTTATGTTTCTATGTTGTGAGTTGGTGTTCCTTGTCCCTTTTGCGTCTCTTTCTGTTGGTATCTGTTCTGTGTTTTTTGCATGGGTGTTTTGGGATTTTGCTGTGGGTGCTGCAACCTAGTGTTGTTGGAGATCCCCTCCTTTCTTCTCTAAAGAGGTTTGGACAGGGCCCTTCATGGAGTCCCGTCGTCACAGTCAGTCAGAGTGCAAGTCTCAAGGATGCGCTTGTACAAGACTGTAGATTGGCCAAGTTCCAAGCCTAGTGTCCGTCTGGTGACATTAGGATCATATCCACGGTATAAAAGGCGTTTGATGATTCTGACGCATTTTCGATGGTTATGCTGCCTACCTTTGATCCTTTATATTTTGTTTATCATATCACCATAAAAGACAGGTTGTGTAATACCCATAGTTATGTACTCTGTTGCATGTATAGATCCGAATTTTAAAAGAAGTTGACTGTAATTTTTGTAAAATTTCCAGAAAGTCTTAACTAGTTTATGAAAGCGGAAACCTTGGCCTAAAAGTTTTCTGGTAATTTGTAAATTTCTACTGAAAAGGGACAGAAACAACTTAATAGCAATTCTCTGTAACCATTTAAACAATTTCGGCACGCATGGTCTCCGATTTTCATGAAATTTCACACATAAGTAGGGACCAATGAAAAAAGGAAAATTTGACAAAAAATTTAATTCTAGGTCATCTGGTTACCATAGCAACGGCCTTTAAAGTTGAAAAATTGGCAAAATTGAGCTAATTTGAAGCTCTATAATTTAGTCTATATGTGACATCAATGGAAGATTTTTTATGTATCCTAAAGATTAGGACATACAATTTTAAATAAGCTCAATAGTAGTGTCTGATATTGTAAAAAAAGGTGGTTACCATGACAACATAATTAGCTAATTTTGATATATTGATTTCAAAATGCTGTTTGTATTTTCCAATTTTTCTTCTCTCTTGATGGGTATATGATAAGGAAATGGTATTTATTTTATACAATGAGTAAATTCAAGATAAACCCACTTGTTGCTATGTACATTAGTTACCTTGGCAACGAAAACTATGGTCTTTAATATTACTTATTTTTGAACTTCAGAGTCATTTTAAAAAATTTTGCATCATGATGAACAGATAAAAATTGTTGGGAAATATCCAACACAAAGAGCTCTTTCAAAAACCGTGAAAAAGCTATGGGGAACATTTGTTACCATGGCAACCATTTTTTATTATTTTCATAAAACAGTAATTGTTAATCCCAGGAAGTTCAAATTTAATAACAATAAAGATCAAGTAAGCCTCTATCAAAATATAATAAAAAAAGTTTCAAATAATTAATGGTTGCTATAGTAATTTGGCCATACATTATAAAAAATAAGCATTTTTTGTTGTTTTTCGATGCCTTTTCCTCAAAAAACGAAACATGCATACACAACCTTTTTTACATATATGATATAGCAAAGTCTAAACTTTATTTTAGATTAAAAAAAATTCAGATTACTTAACTTTTAATGCCCGTATCCAAGGACTCAAAGTGGGCCTATGTGCAATTTTACACAATCGTTCCCATAGCAACGGGCTATTTCCTTAATATTTTTGAAAAATTTTCTTTCGTGTAATGAAAGATCTACTTGAATACATTAATTAGTTTTCATCACTTTGAATTAGAATTCAATAATCTAGTTAAAAAAGGACTCTAAATATTGTCCAAAATTGCTTTCATTTTTGCGATTTGAGGTCATGTTGCCATAGCAACGAACAGAAACTTTGTCCCAATGTAAATGCTTATGTTTTATTTGCATAAAAAAACTCAAAAATGTAAATAATTTATTGTTGAATTTTGAAAAAAAGCCAAAAATACTATTTTGATAGGGTACCTGTGTTGTTGCTATGGAAACATATAGATAAGACCATAAACCCAACACTATTATTACTTAACTTGAAAGAGCAATGATAGGGTACTGATAATTCATTAGTGTTTGCTTTCGATTATGCTGCATAAATTATGTATGTGACTTCAAAAACGCCCAAAAATGCATTTTTTCAATATTCAAAGTCCGTTTCCATGGCAACCGGATGTGATATTAAGAAAATTTCTGATGAATTTTTACTTTTGGGTCAGACCCAACCTTATGTACAAATTTTATCAAAATCTGAGACGTGCCGTGCCATGTGTCCTTCATAAAAGTGCAAATGCTTACAGAGAATAGCTATTAATTATCACGTAAAATGTAAATATAAGGATTGTTTTTTAGCTTTTGCGCTTTATCGGTATGTATTGGCATGCTTTACATGAATTTTGTGCTCTATTGTGAGTGCTGTTGAGATTATCGTCAGGATCTTCTTTTACTCATTACATATTTTGTTTCCATTCCCTACTGCCAATATACACCGATAAAGCGCAAAAGCTGAAAAAACAATCCTTAAGAAATTTGGTAAACAAATGCATCACATTAAATGTAGGTCAAGTTCATATAGAGGTGTACCCCTTGTACTAAAATAATAATAATTGAAGGGTTTACATTCAATATATCTTAATATATGGATTCACCTATTGAACCGAAATTTGCTATACAGATAAATCAAATGAAATTCTAGGTCAAGTACATGTTTGGGTCCGATCAGAGATTTTTTGAATGAGTTATTCCCCTTAAACTTAGAAGAATATCAAATGATATTGCTTTGTATTCAATATCACTGCAATAGATTTACGTAGTATTTTATTGGCAGATACATCAAATGAAAATCCAGATGAAGCGATCAAAGGAAATAAACGAAAAGAAGTTATTCCCCTTGAAAAAATCAAAATGAAAGGTTTCTATTATATTTCTACAAATGATCTTTGGAATACAGATATATCACATGAACATCAATGTCAAGTTTGTATATTTATACAGAATGATAGAAAAATTCATTTTAAAATGTTGCTCATAATCAAAGGAGAAGATTAATCCATCGAATATAAAAATTGTTGCTTTCATAATCAAAGAAGGCATTGTTGTTCTAAAAACATGAATTTTATCTGTTTTATCTGTTCTTAAATGATGCTATGGAATTTGAAGACGTTTAACATCTTTACAACTTGGTTAGTGTCACTGATGGTGGACCAGGAGTCCCCGAAGGCACATGTAGCTAAGTTTGATCAAATTCGGTGGATAGTTTCGTCAACGCATTCGAAAATGTCTGTTATAAAGATTTCTTGAGATTTCTAAAATCCGGATCTCGCAGCATTATATCTTACTCATCCTGCTACGTCTTTCTGTACATTTTTGGACTTAAAAACAGCAAGAGCCTAAAAAGAGATATACTTCATAGAAACATTAACAAAAAATACTACTCATAAACCAACGATACAAATGTGTAATCGATGCCGTCTCTGGAGGGCCATTTGTTACGCAAGTAGCAATGGTGTGGTTATCCGAATAACGTACTCCGCATTTCGTGTGTTCAATTATCCTACTTTTATGGTTGCCAAAAGGTCTCGAAGAACGCACAATTGTGTGTAAAATATCTCCTCATCGTTAAACACATATCAAACAAAATTAAAAGGAGCGCATTCTTAAAATTTCCACTCTGATAGACTGTGACAACGTGACTCAGTGATGTGATGGGTAATTTG
This sequence comes from Pinctada fucata, assembly GCA_028142955.1. Taxonomy (NCBI): domain Eukaryota; kingdom Metazoa; phylum Mollusca; class Bivalvia; order Pterioida; family Pteriidae; genus Pinctada; species Pinctada fucata. Next base: position 1,492,727 of record AP027110.1, on the reverse strand, counting down.
CCGTGGGTACTACAACCGATTCATACTTTTTTGTTTCTTCTATTGTCCCATCCGGCCCCTAACAATGAAGCAAATTGATTCTTACCTATTTCTTGAGCATTCAGTCCTAACTTCCTTCTGCAGATTTCCTCTTAAAAAGAAATAATTTTACTGGTTAGTTTTTTATAAGTCGTGTTGCCATGGCTTGCGAGACTATGACTAAACAAAACTCCAACAATATTCAGTTGTATATAGTAGAATTTATTGACACCATAACGTCTGAGTAACTTTGCTTTGAAAATAAATGACACTTTCATTCGTTTACTTTGTTGCTTTAAATTCAAAATCAGATATTTCTAAAAATGAAATTCTCACAGACTTCCATATATTTCCCTGACATTGTCGCCATAGCACTTTCGATATAGACATAACGTCAGACAGTGCATGAAGTTTATATATTGTTTTCATTTTCGTGCTTAAACATCGACGGTGGGTGCGGCTAGCCAACAGGGTATGCTTACTCCTCCCTCCCGGGCACCTGGTCCCACCTCTGGCTTGCTAGGGGTCCGTCGATGCTTAATTTTGTGCTCTATTGTGAGTGCTGTTGAGATTGTCGTCAGGAACTTCTTTGACTCATTCCTAATAATCAAAAGCTTCATGTTGGTCCTACTTGATCATAAATAAACATCAATACATCATATAACTTGCATCATATATGCAATATGAGTCCTGTTGTATTTTAATATGCTTAAAATGCACTAATTAGCTTCGTTTTGATTTCTAAGCTCCAACCACAATACATTCCGCACTTGCACTGAAACCTTGATAATTGATAAGAGACCATTATCCTTCGTTTTTCTATGAAGCCTTGTAATTCTCCTATTTTCTTCTCTTGTGAGATATTTCTACTGTATTTTTGTTCAATAAATTGCAATCTTTTCGATAACGAATTTTAGAATAATCACCAAAGCATTACCCGAAAATTTATCTGTCCAAAGTCGAGAAGCCAAGGCGAAATAATGAGAGTTCCCATTGGAACGGTTGCGAACCTCGGAATGAATAACATTACGAAGTGAGACCAGGTGCCCGAGGAGAGTCCGCGTCTCCTGATTACATGCAACACCCGTCGCAACAGTTCATGGAAACTTGTAAAATTCGGTGGTTGTCTCGATGTATATTTTGTTGTACATATTTATTGTAAATATTTTCTGTTAAGAGATGATGGCAGCCATTCTATCACAAACCAGAATGTCATTGATCATTCTGGAAGGGGGTCTGAAATGCTTTTATTATATCTCCGTAGCGACCGAAGAACTTCCTCAGTGATGATTTCAGCCGTTATGTAATATGACCCTGAACATGTAGTTAACTTGCAAGTCGCCTAGCTTTAATAATGAAATCTTTATATTTGGAACATGCCCTGGCGTACCGTATCAGTTGACAACAATAACGCCAAAAGCAGGAAAAGAATATTTCTATTTTTGTTAACTTTCATGCACCGATTTTGGATCAATTGGCTTTTTCTTTTCAACGTAATTAATAGATGTGACGTTCCGAATAATGCATATTATATTTAAATTCACTTGTATTTTGGTTTTACGAGCATCTTATTTATTCAATCTTCAGGCCATTGCAATATAAATCAACATAAAAAAACAAAGTTTTAGTATGTAACGAAACCACATATCATATGTGATAGAAGATGTTGTATCTTTTGCATGCAAACAGGAGACACTGAATCGCCCCGGGCACCTGGTCTTACTCAGGTATACTGTGTATTAGAATAATGTCGAAGGGTTCCAACTCTATACCTTCTTGAAGAAAATTCCAAACCAATTTCCATGCACCAGACACGTGTTTCGAATATTAAATTCTCATCAGTGATGCTTCCATCGGAGCCACCAAAAATCATTTCAGCAGCGCCCTCTTTAAATTTTTGAATTTAGATTTATACATTAACATTACAGAGAATGTGCGGCTCCAAATTTCCTGTAGGGTCGATTCAGTAGCATATCCAAATAAAATCTATGTTCAAAATAGCATTGGAGGGATGGTGGAGGGATGGTGTTCAAGTCCTTTAATTTCGAAATAGCAAAATATATACCTATGGTGTCAAATTGATAAAGGACCAAAACAGAGCTTCTTTCAGCTGACAGAGCTGGAAAGAAGTTAATACACTTGACAAACATCAAGTTCGCGTCTGCTCCAATAGAAATTCTAATGATTTTGCTTTGCCTTTTCGACTTTGAGTCTGATTATTTGAGGTACAAGTTGTGTCTATTTTGACCAATAATCAAACATATTTACCTTCACCCAGTAAGCTCATTTCGCCAGACTCTGTACATACTGCATAGTTTAGCTCTGTTTCGATTCCAGATGTAGGTATGATGTTTTTCAACTCATCTTCACTTGGAATGTAATGTGGGTTCTGTAGTCGATGGAAAAGCGTTGTCTTTCCAACACCTTGATGGCCAATGGCCATCAGTCTGACATTTTTCAATCTTACTTTCGATTTATTGAGATCTCTATATACTTTGCCAATCTCTTCTGTTGTAAGACCTGTAATACAGCTTTTGTACAATATTTCTAAAATGGAAAACTTGAATTTCAGTTCTGTTTTATGATTTCTAATATCAAAGCGTACGATCGATCGCTATTTCCCCAATTTTATAGACACTGAAGGGTGTCGGGATACATAATGAGGTACAAAAAATGGTCCCTCACTAATTTTCATGAAATACCGTATAACCAGACATTTTGGCGTTGTACGTATTTTCGCTATTTTCTTGAGTGTGTTGAAATCGCGAAAAATTGTTCTCGCGAAAAGTTGTGTTGATTAAGTTACAATATGAATTGGCATATCATTTATATTGCGTTCTATTCGTACGTGCGTCATGCTTTACTTTTCCCAATTAACATGCAAATAAAAGAGAATTGAGTGTACTCGTATCACATACCAAACTAAAACTTCAACAATAAAAGGTTAAAAACAGTAACATCATATGTACATATTTGCTCGTCATTCAAGAATCGCCAAAAATTGTACTCGCGAAAATAAAGGCACCCTGTTTTACTTTAAATCGCGAAATTAGATTATCGCGAATTTGTTTGGTTATGCGGTATGAGAATTGGACCTACAACATATCAAAATATAACAAAATCTCTTTTCGATATTTTTTAAATCAATCTCCTTGTTTGCGGAAAAATGGGACATGGAGGTTTTGCATTTATTTTGTCAGTTGATTTTCGACAATTTTAAAGAATGAAACAACACATCTTGGGTAGATCTAGCGACATAAAATCTTAAAGAGTATGTTTAATCTCTTGAAAAGCGATCTCATCAATGTACAGAACTATTATTATTATTAGTATTTTTTAGCGGAGAAACTATTTCGAAAATTGCGTAGTAACGGCGACTCGAACTTCATTCGATGATAATAATGCAGTTTTAGTTCCCGTCACGCGCCAATCTGATTTGGCCGCCTCACTGACAATTGTTCTCTTGACCGCAATTGACTATTAATCGTACGATAGATATCATTCAAACAAACAAAACACAAAGTCAGATCTTTTTTCGTAATTACAAGACCATCAATCGATATTGAAAGATCGTTTCTATTCTATTATTCGCAATATACTTTTTTTTTCTATTTTATTTGTTTTAATTATGTTTATTTCCATGACACAATTTCGGTTTTTGTACGTTAAGACCAGAATCTACCTCTTGCACTGATCCTTGGAGCTGAAAAAAAGAGTTAAGGTGAAAGTTACAAGTCACTTACCAACTTCAAACATTTGGATAATTATTCAATGAGGAAAATGAAATTATAGTTCTTTAGCTACGTAAAAAGGCTATGCTATCCAATAAACTAATCATCTATTTTGTAATTGATAAATGTGAAAAAGAAGATTATATCAAAATAAAACTCTTGAATCATGTTGGTTCGAAACTTCATGTTTCAAATAAATAACTATGATGATAAATTGTAGACGGTAGAATTTGTTATGCAAGGAGAACATTTCACATAAATGAAGTGTTGCCAAGTTCGGTTGATCGTTTCTTCAACGCTTTCGACAAAATCTGTTTTTGAAACATGGGCCCTGTAGCATCATATCCCACCCATTCTGCTACGTCTTTCGATACAAATTTCGCATTATTATTTTCACACTTTTTGGCCATATTTCATTGTTTAGATTTAGGATCACTGACGAGGGTCAAGTACCCGAAACGTGTCTGTCTGGTCCATGCAGAACTTTATCTGCTTTTAAATGATGCTATTGAATTTGAAGACGTTTAACATTTTAAGAGTTTAAACTAGTTTTAATGCACCAGACGCGTGTTTCGGATACTATCTTTTCTTCAGTTATGCTTTCAGTCAAAGTGATTTTCTTATAAAGTCAAAGTCCATTTCAGTAGTGCCCTCCGGTTTTATATTTTTGTATTAAGATTTGTGAAATTACTTTGCAGAGAGTGCGCGGCCCAAAACGTAAAAAAAGGGATCTCCAACAACACTCATATACGACAAAACCCCAAAACACTCAATGCAAAAACACAGAGTAGAGAACGAGATGCAATTAAAACACTTCAAAATTCCACAGTTCCTGTAGAGACGATAAAGTACCATTATATCATAATTATATCATTATTATTACATCATAAGACCAAACAGACTAACGAAATTATCGATTGCCTTTTCAAAACATAATACTACGTGATCAGTAATGTTCTTAATGCGTTTAATATATTGTTTTCATTTTCGTGCATGAACATCGACGAGAATGCGGCTAACCAACAGGGGATGCTTACTCCTCCCGGGCACATGGTCCCACCTCTAGCTTGCTATGAGTCCGTCGATACTCAATTTTGTGTTAAATTGTGAATGATGTTGAGATTATCGTCAGGATCTTCTTTAACTCATTTTAGATGTATTGGTGAAACATTGCTTCAAATTTGTCTAAAAATATGAGGGGCAACGGAAATGTTGACCTTTTATTTTATCCCTCTTTCCAGGATGATCAAGGACGTTAAGTTCTGAATTGAAAATTATGTGTTCATATTGATTTGAATCATTATTTTAATAATATTTAGCCTTACAGTTCGTTATATAATATAACAAATAAGGACTTGTCCTCGGCCATTATGTCATTATAATGACCTCGACCAAGTCCATATTTGTATAATATGCTGACTCTCCCCGAGCACCTGAACTCATTTTGGAATATTATTTGCTCCCGAGTAGCAACTGTTCCGATGGTTTTTTTTAATGGTTTTGCCTTACCTTCGCGATACTTCTTCGATTTTAATGTACTCTTTGTATTATAATATTGAACTAAATGAAATAGGAAGATGTCCTAATCAAACGTTTACATTTCCCTATATTCAATAGATAACTGGCACGGAAACTCAGGTTAATCTGACAAATACGAATAATTTTGCAAAATTATACAAAACTTTTAGACTTCTTTTTACTTCTTGGTCGTAAATTGGACCTGTTTCGATCAGATTTTAATCTATGTATAATTACAAAGAGAATAACGGATGCAAACGTATTTCTTTTATTACTTATTCTTTGAAAGGTTTAACGAAAAATCATGGAAGTTTTAATTCTCAACATAACTTGTGACCATGAAATTCAGCTTTATTAAGATATCTTCAAATTTCAGCATGAATAACATGGAAACGGAAACTTATAATTTCACGATGAAAACAATTTTACCTTTAGTAAAGAAGGCAATCTTCTCTGTAACCAGCGCCGTCCCCACCTTTATTTGTACTTGATACTCTGTACTGTGTTTTAGGTTGGTTAATCTGTATTCACAACTTCTAGCCACTGTTGTTTGTATCTCTTCGGTTGATGGTATTCTATATTCTATTGTGTACTGTTCAGCTGTATTCATCGGCTCCCATTTAAGTAAAATGGAAAAATCAGTTATTTGTGTCACCATGATATGTCCTGGAATAAAAATATAATATTTAATCTCAAAGGCAGATCAAACTAAGTCGGTCGCCTGCTTTACCGAGGATATGATCCTAAAGTCATCAAAAACACTGGGCATGCTACTGGACCAATCTACAGTTTTGTACCAGTGTCTTTCCCATCGTTGCACACTGGTCAACTGTGACGACGGGACATGATGAGCCTTGTTGAAATCTCGTCAGACTTGGTCTTGATTTTCTGTCCCATCTGAAAGTTGGTCAGACTTCCCGAGTGATTGATCTTGAGCTCGCTTCAGCCAGTAGAGCAAATACTTTTATACGCATGCCATATATTTTTTTATCCATTTACATAGAATCTGTGTTACAAGAGGACGCTGCTTTAACTATCTTGTTTGTGATGTCACCTTACAGTGAGAAGTTTTATGTTTATACAACAATTGTGTGTCTATGGAGACCTCTGTAAATCCGGATAAATGGGAGGGTTACAAGTGCGCATGTAATCTAGAAAAACTAACCATTTGCTAATAGAAGATGGCCGTCCAAAGTCGGCGCCGGGTGTACATGGGTCTCCTTCTTTTTAGGTGTTGTCATCAATTTTTGATGTTTCTGTACGTCTGTCACGATTGTTTTGTATGATTTTTGTGTCTTTTATGCGATTTGTAGTCAGTATGGTGTCAGTTATGTGTCACTTTCATGCGCTAAAGTATACTCTTTTGTATGAAATAGGTTTGATATATTGTTCAACTAGTTGAACACTTCAATTTTCTTACATTGCATCATATGACCTTTCCCCAACATTAATTTTGCAAACGGAATATTTTATATTATTTCTTGAAATTTCTAAATTGTGGATCCTGTAGCACCATATCACACCATATCACACCCATCTAGTTACGTCTTTTGGTTCATTTTTGGACGTAATAACTTTCACATTTAGGCCATATTACATTGTTTAGATTGAGGATCACTGACGAGAACTAAGTACCCGAAGCATGCATGTCTGGTCCATGCTGCAAATTTATCTGTTCTTAAATAATGCTATTGAATTTTCAGACGTTCAACGTTTATGTATTACATATATTTGTAAATTGCTAACGTGAGTTTACTCAAGTTTAAGGGGGGATCACTCTAAGTATTTGTTTTTTATTTTGATAATATGGAAGTGTTCAAAACTCTTTACCATCTTGAAGAAGAATTCAAACAAATGTTGATGCACCAGGCGCCTCTTTCACATCAGTGATTCTTCTAACCAAAGTGACTTTCAGACACAGCTAAATCTTATTCGTTTGGTTTTATTAGCTTTTGAGGTTAAGAACCAGAAACGTGCATGTCTGATCCATGCTGCACATTTTTCTGGTCTTAGAACAAAGGAGGGGATCTCCAACAACACCAGGTTGCAGCATCCACAGCAAAACCCCAAAACACTCAATGTAAAAGCACAAAGCAAACAAGCACAGAAGCAGACGCATAAGGGACAAGGAACCTCAACGCACAACACAGAAACATCAAACACAAAGGACTACACATAAACCAACGAGACCAATGGGCAACCGGTGCCGACGTAGGACGGCCATCTGCCACGGAAATAGCAGAAGGTGTGGTTATCCAGGATTACTTGCGCACAACTCTCCCAGTTTTCCGATAACCCAGAGGTCTCGAAGAACGTACAATTGTGGTGTTAAAAAACCTCCTCACTGTCAGATGACCACACACAAACAAGACCGCAAAACGCAGGGGTCCAAGCAACACAGATGAATATGTTAATGGATATAAAAAGAGGGCGTACGTAATACAATCCGTGCTCTGCCGCCGCGAGCTCATGTATGTTATCACCCGAGGAGTCCGACTGAGATTCAGAGAGGACAGGTGGTCGGGGCCCTGTCTTCTCCCGTCATGGAGTCCCGTCGTCACAGTCAGTCAGAGAGCAAGTTTTAAGAATGCGCTCGTACAAGACTGTAGATTAGTCAAGTACGAAGCCTAGTGTCCGTCTGATAACATTAGGATCATATCCACGGTATAAAAGGCGTTTGATGATTCTGACTAATTTTCGATAGGGATGTTGTCTATCTTTGAACCATCTTATCTTGTTAATAATGTCACCATAAAATGCAGGTTGTGAAAAACCAAAAGTAATATATTCTGTTGCCTGTATTGTAAGTTGACAATAATTTTTGTAAAACAAAGGAGGGGATCTCCAACAACACCAGGTTGTAAAATTTCCAGAAAGTCTTTACTAATTTGTGAAAGCAAAAACCTTGTCCAAAAAGTTTCTTGGTAATTTGTAAATTTCTTCTATGAAAACCCAAAACAGTACATGCTCTAGCATACCGGATGAGCTGTGAAATATAGATACCATAGAACGGTAATCTAGGAACATCACCTTCGAGCCAGGGGAAATTTACTATATTAAATCAAAAATCATCTCTTTTGTCATACACACTTGTATGGATCTCTCCATTAACAATTTTGATATTTAGGTCCAAAAATGGTGTGTCTGTATTTGAAACGTTTGCCTTGTTTAGAGTCAATTCTTGTGGATAAATAACATTTTTATACTTTTCAAAAACAGGATTATCGATAGTAAGAATATCATTCAGGTACCTAGAAGTACCAATGAAACATTTCACATCATCATTTTTTTGTTTGCTTTTGAAGATTTTAAATAAATTCCTTTTCATACGTGTATAAAAATAAATCTGCAACAAGAGGCGCACAATTAGTACCCATTGGAATCCAAACAACCTGTTTGTAGAGCTTCTCACCAAATCTCACATAAATATTGTCCAAAAAAAGGATAAGGCAATACACAGGTCACCACATGTCCATGATTTGTATGATTTGTAATCTGTGGCGGAAAAGAAACACTCCGATTCAAAAGTACAAATATAAGTTTTCCCCTCTCGATCAAAACACCATTTAATGAGTTTGATGCTATTGAATCTGAAGACTTAAATGATGCTATTGAATCTGAAGACTTTTAACATTTTAATCTTAATTTGAGCAGTTACTTTGCAGAGAGACCATATTTCATGTACGGTCGATTTAGAAGCACAGTCAAATAAATTCTTTAAGTTCGAGAAATAACTTTTAGTTTGTGAACTCTGTAAACCATTTGATTTGATTCTCATAAAGTTGTAACAAAAAGTGCAGTTATTGGAACATCTGTAAGTACTAAGTTCCCGGCCGGCCTTTATTTTTGTACTTAACTAAAAGCTTATTAGAAATCTGAGCCATTAAAGTTCCATATTTAAAAGAATCGGGAGTTCCAAAATATTTCTTAACGAACTGTTTAGGGGATTTTCAATTTGCAGAAAGTTAAGTAAACAAAAAACTTTTGATGCTGTTGCATTTCAAAATACGAATATTAGCTTTATTTAGATTAGTTCCAAATGTGTCCTTCTATTTGCCACCTTTTCTCGTCTTAATCGTGCGTGGTCCGTGGACACCTTTCGGTACATTTATCGGCATGATAACTTCCTATGCTATTTACAAATAGATTTTATTTGGATAAGCTACTGAATCGACCCTACAGGACATTTGGAGTCGCGCACTTCATATAAAGTGAATGTAGAAATTTTAGAAAATAAAACAAGTGGGCGCTGCTGAAATGAATCATGGCGGCTCCGCTACAAGCAATCACTGATGAGAATGTAGTATTCTATACACGTGTTTGGTGCATAATATTTTTTTTGAATTCAATTTGTTTATCAGATAGTTACACAAATAAATGACAGTCAATATACATGCATATACTGGTAACAATGTTAAACCTCTTCAAATTCAATAGCATCATTTAAGAACAGATCAGTTTTCTCCAGCATGGACCAGACATGCATGTTTCGGGTACTTTACCCTCGTCAGTGATCTTCAATCTAAACGATGTGATATGGCCAAAGAGTGTGAAAGTTACTTTACCCAAAATGTACCGATAGACATGAAACATAACCTGAGCATCTTTCTTATCACTGAGGGATCATACTTAACAGTTAGAAATCATACTAAGCCATGAAGCATAAACCTAAATACGTAATTACCATAAATAACTCAGGGACACCGTACAAACACTGAGAAATCGGACATAAAACGCATCTATCTGATCACTGAGGGGTCATACTAAACACTTAGGCATCAACCTTATTACAATATACATGTACTTAGAAAGGAGGGAATCTACAACAACACTCGGAATTTTAACATCTTAATGATATCTGATTCGGTATACTTTCTTTTTGACTCGGATTTCTCTTTTACAAAGTAAGATTTGTCGTAATTTAATACAATGAATTTATATTTACGATTACTCTTTTTACTCGTAAATGGGTTGCTAATAATTTGTGACAGTCTCTCTTTCAATTTAGTATGTGGAATTGTGGTGTAATGTGTCGAAAATCAAACGATTTTATAGAGTGTACTCTTTTGAAATGTGTTGATTTGAGGTGTTCTAAAAGCTATTTCGATTTTTTTTTATCCACATTTGGTTTATATCGCTACGAGAATACACGGTTGAACAATACTTTTGAAGACAAGACTTAATTTCAGATAAAATTTTGGTGAGTAAGACCGATACTGATTTGGTCGAACATTTTCGGGAACCAGCAATGAAACGATGTTTATACGGATTTTTGTGCATTTTTTGGTATACAGTAAAGGTACATGTATGATAAATCTTGATCTAATTTGTTGGTTCCATGACAAAAAGAAGCAAGTGCTGATTTGTGATTTTCAATTACTTCTAAAGCCAAAAATTTTGTTGGAGCATAGGTGGTATTTCAAAAAGTAGAATTAAGTCCCAATTAGTTGACAAGGATTTCGGAATAATACTTTTTACAAGTGAATGTGTAATCATTATATTAATGTTCCTGGAGGTAGGTTAATTCTGTGATTACATCTTTTTCGAAAAAAACCCAAGCCCCCCCCCCCCCCCCAGAAAATCAAATGGACCGTGCCGTATCTAAAAATATTTCCTTTCACTGTGAGCGTTACATAGTTTTAGTCGTAGGTACATATATCATACACCGTTAGTTATGAGAGTTCGAGATCTATACCCCTATATAAATTTTAATCGCAAAGTGGAGAAAACTTCAATTTTCCGATTTCTGCAGTGAGCTGCGCGGACAGTAGTTTTGAATTATAGCAAAGATTTTTCGCACTGAGATCATTTCGTGTAACTTCAACAGCGACAAAGGATTTTCGAAATCAAAAGTGGCAGATTTAGGAGGGGGGGGTGCGGAGGGGGCGTCCGCCCCCAGCACGGACCCAAATTTTTCCAAAAACAGGTAAATTTTAGCCTATTTTCAGTAAAAATTGGCAAAATTTGCCTCTTGACCCCCGGGCAAAGGGGGTGCTGGATCCGCCACTGATCATTATCGATAGTCAACACTTTTCAAGATTCAACGACTATCATAACAACACTAGAAAAGACATCAGTATGACACATCCTGACGCCCTGAAGAACATGTATCTTTAAGTTACCCAATCCTTCCTATGGCAAAGGCTGAAAGGGAGGGGGCGGTCAGCTTGTAACAAAGTAAACAAAGATTTTATCTGGTACATGTTCCTTTTTAGGAGGAAGTTAACATACAAATAAGTCTAAATATATAAAAAAAAGCATTTATCAATATTAAAATGGCCATTGCTTTGCGTCCTAGCCAAGCGGAACAATTGTCCGATTTTTCGGACACAATAACATACTCGGTTACACATACCCAGAGTTACGCCGATTCAGTCATGGGTGAAAATAAAAACAATATATATCCGAAGTTAGAGAGTTAGTAGCAGAAAAAGACGCAAAAATAAGGGAACTAAATGCTATAGTAGAGAATGTTGGTGAAGAAGCAAAAAAGGCAAAACGAAAATCAAATTATAACGAACAGTATTCCCGTAAGAACAACGTAAAGATATATGGTCTGAAAGAGAAAGAAAACGAGAATACGGGCGAAATAGCGTGTGCTAGGCTGAAAAAGATCGCAGATGTTGACCTGAAAAAAGAAGACATTCTAGCTGCACATCGCTTGCCGAGTAAACGACCGAATACCCCGCGTCCAGTGATCTTGAAAGTTAAAAATACCGAAGCCTAATCAATGATCATGAAAAAGCGCTCAGCCGTAAAAAAATGCAGGCAAGTGACTCAAGTGACGATGCTACGCGCCTTAACTCGCTGTTTCTCCAGAGACTCAATGACCAATTGGGTCTCCTTCTTGTGTGTGACCATGTTTATTTGGTCTCCTCCTTGTATGTGACCATGTGTATTGGGTCTTCTCCTTGTGTTTGACCATGTATATTGGGTCTCCTCCTTGTGTTTGACCATGTATATTGGGTCTCCTCCTTGTATGTGACCATGTATATTGGGTCTCCTCCTTGTGCTTGACCATGTATATTGGGTCTCCTCCTTGTATGTGACCATGTATATTGGGTCTCCTCCTTGTGTGTGACCATGTTAATTGGGTCTCCTCCTTGTATGTGACCATGTATATTGCGTCTCCTCCTTGTATGTGACCATGTGTATTGGGTCTCCCCCTTGTGTTTGACCATGTATATTGGGTCTCCTCCTTGTATGTGACCATGTATATTGGGTCTCCTCCTTCTGTTTGACCATGTATATTGGGTCTCCTCCTTGTATGTGACCATGTGTATTGGGTCTCCTCTTTGTATGTGACCATGTATATTGGGTCTCCTCCTTGTGTGTGAACATGTATATTGGGTCTCCTCCTTGTATGTCACCATGTGTATTTGGTCTCCTCCTTGTATGAAACCATGTATTTTGGGTCTCCTCCTTGTATGTGACCATGTTAATTGGGTCTCCTCCTTGTATGTCACCATGTTTATTAGGTCATCTCTCTGTAAGTCACCATTTTTGGATTTTTTCCATGATTGTGACCATGTATATTGGGTCTCCTCCTTGTATGTGACCATGTTTATAGGGTCTCCTCCTTGTATGTGACCATGTTTATCAGGTCATCTCTCTGTATGTCAACATTTTTTGGATTTTCTCCATGATTGTGACCATGTGTTTTGATTTTCCTCCCTGTATGTGACAATCTGTTCTGGGTCTCCTACCTGTATTTCACTATGTATAATTTGGTCTCAACCTTGTATGTGACAATGTGTATTGCGTATCCTTCCTGTATGTGACAAAGTGTCTTGAGTACCCTCCCTGTATCTAACCATGTGTATTGGGTCTCCTCCCTGTATGTAATCATGTGTATTGAGTTTCCTCCCTGTATGTGACTATGAATATTAAGTCTCCACCCTGTATGTAACAATGTGTATTGATTCTACTCTCTGTATGTGACCATGTGTATTGGTTCACCTTCTGTATGTAGCCATGTGTATCGAGTCTCCTCCCTGTACTTCTTCATGTGTATTTGGTATTTTCTCTGGATGTCTCAATGTGTATTGGGTCTCCTCCCTGTAATTCTTCATGTGTATTTGGTCTTCTCTCTGTATGTTACCATGTGTATTGGACCTCCTCCTTTTATGTGACAATGTGTATTGGATCTCATCCCTGTAAATCACCATGTGTATTGGGTCTCCTCCTGGATGTGAAAATGTGTATTGGGTCTCCTTGTATGTAACCATGTGTATCGATTATCCTTCATATAGTCTTTCCCTATATGTCATCATATGAATAGTGTCTCCTCACTGTTTGACAATGCGTATTGAGTCTCCTCACTGTTTTACCTTATGTATTGATTCTCCTCACTGTTTGACAATGTGTATTGAGTCTCCTCACTGCTTGCCTTGTGTATCGAGTCTCCTCACTGTTTGACCATATGTATTGGGTCTCCACACTGTTTGACAATGTGTATTGAGTCTCCTCACTGTTTGCCTTGTGTATCGAGTCTCCTCACTGTTTGACCACGTGTATTGAGTCTCCTCACTGTTTGACCATGTGTATTGAGTCTCCTCACTGTTTGACCACGTGTATTGAGTCTCTTCACTGTTCGACCACGTGTATTGAGTCTCCTCACTGTTTGACCATGTGTATTGAGTCTTCTTACTGTTTGACCACGTGTATTGAGTCTCCTCACTGTTTGACCACGTTTATTGAGTCTCCTTACTGTTTGACCATGTGTATTGAGTCTCTTCCCTGGAAGCAGCCGCCTTTAACCCATAAATGATTGTTACAATAAAGTACTTGTGAAAATGGACTTCGGCCTCTCAAGTATTTTTCTTTGATATACACTACATGAACATCATGTAGAGTAAAATTATCATGGAAGACAAAGAAAACCAGTATACGACACTAGCTTGTCTGATCGCCGTGAACTGCGAACACATTTACTAGGTAACATTATTAGGCATCTTAAATTGGTCGTAAAATTTTTATTTAATTGATATCGCTTCCTTAGATGACTCATTTGGTTAAAAACTTTATAAATTCATTTTCAACGACAAAAATATGTTATGATAGGCCCGGTCTCACTGCGCTCTAAATACGGCTTAATCACGGCAAAAACACGTCCAAAAATGCCCCTGTAGGCAGACGTTGTTTGCTTTTAAGACGCCTTACAGACGATTTGTAGACATGGTAGGGCGTTAGACGCGGAAAGAAGTTTTGAACTGCTCAAAATTTTATTCCGCGGCCAACCACGGACTGTAAATGGTGTAAATGGTAAAGACGTACAACGCACGCGTAATAAACGTGATAATCCGTGTTACGGCAGTGACTAAAACTTTATGAAGATGAGCAAGACGCGAAAGCTTACGCGGTCTATCACGGACAGAGCACGGTCATTGGTCATACCCCGTTCAAAGCACAGCAATAGCAAAAATTACCACGTCAACAACGTCCAGAAAATATTTGAACGTGATTTGGACGTAGAGTACAGTGTGACAGGGGCTTTACATTGAAACCATGTAAATGACCTTGGGTCAAAGTCAAGGTGAAAACTTTATGCAAGGAACATTCGTATAAAGTTTGAACTCTGTAGGTCAAATAGTCTTTGTAAGTTTGTTGCGACTATCATAATGAACATTTTTCCCTGGTTCAAGGTTCATGATGATGATGATTATAGTATTGTTAGGGAGTTTTAGTGATGATGATGATGAAGATGATAATTGCGATGATGATGATGATGATGATGATGATGATGATGATGATGATTATAATGTTTAAGATAGGTTTAAGTGTCTTCGCAATAGAATTGAGGGACACTCATTTTTCACTACTACTATTATCATTATGCATATTCGCCCTCATGATCACTGGGCAAAATAAGGTTTACGCAACTGCGTAAACTTGTGTAAACTTGATATGTTCAGGTTTCCACAAGTTTCCGCAATGCGTAAACTGGCAAATAGTTTCCGCAAATTTACGCAACGTTTTCGCTGATGAAACATGATAAATTTCTTTCCATTTTTTTTTCAACAAGTTTCCGCAACGTAAACTTGGAACAAATGGTTTACGCAGTTGCGGAATCCTGATGAAACTTGTTTAATGTGTTTACGCAGCTGCGGAAACCTAATTAAACTTTTCAAATAGTTTACGCAGTTGCGGAAACTTGATATGTAACTTCTTCTATAGTTTACGCAGTTGCGGAAACCTGATAAAGTTTTTATCAATAATTTCTTTTCTTTTTTTATTTCTTCATTAATTTATTTGTTTTATTAATTTATTTTATTTATCTATTCATTTTATCAATTTATTTCATTAATTGATTAATTTCATTAATTGATTAATTTCATTAATTTATCTATTTTATTAATTAATTTATTTTATTAATAAATTTATTTCATTAATTTATTTATTTCATTGATTTATCTATTTTATTAATTAATTTATTTTATTCATTTATTTATTTTATTAATTAATTTATTTTATAACTTTATTTTTTTATTGCTTTATTTATTTCATTACTTTATTTATTCCATCAATTCATTTAATTAATTCATTCATTTTATTAATTAACTTTTTTATAAATGAATTAATTAATTTATTAATTTATTGTATTTATTAATTTATTTTCTCAATTTTATTTATTTTCTCAATTTAATTTATTTCATTAATATTAATTATCTTATTAATTTATTTATTCCATTAATTTATTTATTTTATCAATTTATTTATATCATTGATTTAATTTTTTTAATGTATTTATTTCATTTAATTATTTAATTTAATTAATTAATCTATTTCATTTATTTATTCATCTTATCTGTTTATTGATTTTATTATTTTAATTAATTTTGTTTCAATTTTTTAAATTTCTTTCTTTTTTTAATTTATTTTTTTATATACTTATTTATTTTTATTAAATTTATTTACTTTGTTAATTAATTTATACTTTTAGTTTATTTATTTTTTTCATTAATTTAATTTCATTCATTTATTTATTTTATTAATTTATGCATGTATTAATTAATTTATTTTATTAATAAATTAATTAATACAATTAATAAATTTAATTATATATGATTTATTTTATTAATATATTTTTAATTTAATTATGCATGTATTAATTAATTTATTTTATTGATAAATTAATCTTTTTTAATTATATATGATTTATTTTATTAATATATTTTTTTAACTTAATTAATAAAATTAAACTTGGGCTCAGCAAAACAAAACAAACAGCAAATACACAACATTCTTGGAGAATCGTCGCACAAATTAATGAAAGAAGCCATGCTGATTTGTAAAAGTGAGCTACGTGATATAGAGAATACATTAAGTACAGTGCGGGGAGCAATTGCCCAACCTGAATCAATTGACGAGGAATATCGTGGACAAATACGGCGTTTGGCCCAGTCAAAAAACAAGAAACTTGCTGTACTCATCAATAAAAATAAAAATAAAAAAGTGACGAATAATCAGGTAGACTCCGAGAGAAGTAGAGAATTAAGTATTCATAAAGTCCGCGGAGATGGCAATTGCTTTTTCCGATGCGCGTTACTACACATTCATGGAAACGAAGGCAAACATGCGCAGGTGAGATCATCGGTGGTACAGGAAATAAGTTCGAACCCATCAGAATATGAACAATACGTTGATATCCCAATAGATCAACATGTCCGAAATATACAAAAGACGGATGGATCCCTAGATTCTTATGCGACGGAATCCGAAATATATGCGTGTTCTAAAATTCTACAATCAGATATTTTTGCCACCTTTGATATTGTTGCAAAACCAACAACGTGGAACAGATACTCAGCTTTCGATGATACGTCAGTCGCGCGAGACTTTCTAATCCTTCATTACAAAAATAACCATTTTAATTATGTAAAGTGCAAAGATAACGCCTTTAGAAAAGAGCATCGAACACATAACATCAAAACAAACAATATTTAAATTGTCAAAATGTCGACAAATGAAGAGCATGAGGTAGGTATAAAAAGTAAAAGTGCATTCGCAAAATGTGATGATACGCCGCTCAATGCAAAGCCAGAAAACTCGCACAAAAGTAACAATACCGATACCGAGGTTTATAATTTATCGAAAAGAAAATTGACTAAACATGAAACCAGATTGTTGAGTAAAGGGCTTAAATATGTACCTACAAGAAAGAAAATGGACATAAATAAATTGCTCACAGATATAAAAGTTTGGGAACGAAGGATGAGATTATGGGAGTACTTTTATGGCCGCGACGAGGAGGAGAATGATGATGACGAGAATGACATAATAAAGAAAAAGGTAAGGAAGTCAAATTGGACACCCGCAGAGGGACGAAATAGATGGCTCGATCAATACATAGTAGAAGTGAAAAATGATATTATGAACGGACTTTAAAGAGATTTTAAGATGAACATAACAAAGCTAGAAGAACAGGCCTTAAAAGCGTTAATGAATGACAGTTATGTGGTTATCCGGCCGGCGGATAAAGGATCGGGAATTGTGATCATGGATTCGGACGCATACCAATCGACATAGAAAAGGAATTATTGAAAAACGAAACGTATGAACAAATTTCGGAAACGAAAGTTAAGAAAATCGAACGAGATATCAAGAAAACGGTCAATGACATGCATAAAAGAGGAGTGATAACAAAAGACATGAAAAAATATTTATTACCTAAAGAACCAAGAACAGGTAGAGTACAAGCGAATCCAAAGATGCATAAACCCGGTAATCCACAGGGACTTATTATAAATGGACGACATACTGCCACAGAAAATATGGCTGAAGTAGTAGAGAATGAACTATCAACACATGTAAAATCTCTGTCATCATACATAAAAGATACAACAGATTTTTTAAATAAAATAGAAAACATCCCGCAACCTGTATCAGATCAGACAATAATGTTCTGTTTCGACGTGAGAGCGCTCTATCCAAGTGTACCGAGAGCGGAGGCAAAGATCGCGGTGGAAGAGGCATTAGAACAAAGGGAAAGAAAACGGATACCGACGAAAGACGTACTGCAAATGATGGATACCGTTCTTAATTCGAATATATTTACCTTCAACGATAAGGCTTACGTACAAAAAATTTGGACGGCTATTGGATCAAAACTAGGAATGACCTATGCCTGTACTTACATGGGGAAATGGGAAACAGAATTATTTCAACGTTGCGAAAATCGTCCGTCTTCATATTACAGATATATCGATGACATTTGGGGAATTTGGAATTATGGCGAAGAAAAATTACTAGAATTTGTACGTACCGCAAACGAGATACATCGGAATATAAAATTGGAACTTAGATATTCAACGGAGTCAATTGAATTTTTAGATGTCCAAATTTCGATTGAAAATGGCCACTTCAAAACCGATTTATTTACAAAAGAAACGGACCGCCACTTATATTTACATAAAAGTTCTAACCACCCATGGAAAACAAAAGAAGCGATACCGTACGGACTCGGACTCCGACTTAAAAGAATATGTTCCACCGAAGAATCATATCAAACGCGCCGTAATGAACTTAAAACACATTTGACAAAACGGGGATTAAAAACAAAGAGCTAGAAAAACAACTTGCGAAAGCGGATACCCTGGACAGGAAGGAACTTCTGAAGTACAATGCAAAAACATCAAATGACAGAGTTCCTCTTGTGTTAACTTATAGCGACGCGCTACCGAATGTCCATAGCATCGTGCGGCAAAGGATAGCAACATTACACAATTCCGAACGGATGCGGGAAATATTTCCGGCACCGCCGCTTATTGCGTACAGAAGAGATAAAACATAAAAGATATACTTGTACACAAAAAACACAACAATATCTTCTACGGACATCCAGACGAATGCAATCCATGCGGGGAAAAATGCGCTATATGTAAATACGTAGTACAAACAAACACGTTCCAAGGCACAGACGGACAGACATACCGCGTTAAAGGTGACACTAATTGCAAAACAACAAGTGTTATTTATTGTCTGTTTTGTAACCTATGTAATAAAACAATATATGTTGGCCAGACCGGGCTATCGTTGTATGAAAGAATGATGGTCAACCTTTGGAACATCCGTAACATGAAGCAAGATCGAATTTCAGAACACTTTACAAACGATGGACATTTGATCACCGATTACAAAGTTATAATTATCGAGAAAAACTATGAAAGTGAAACCGCAAGGCTAACAAAGGAATCCTTTTGGATAAAAAAGTTGACGACTCTCCAACCAGATGGACTAAACACGCAAATTGACTTGATATAACTATAAGTAGAATCGAACTTTTAGTCATTTTAATTATCATGATTTAAATGTAATGAAAACTAAGTGATAAATTTGTAATTTCTCAGTTGTCAAGGTTATATAGTGACACTTACAACAGACGTTTTAACCTCAAAATGTTAAATCAATAACTCCATCTTACTCATATGTATCTAACTATATATGCTAGCGACTTGTATAGCTTGTTACTATTGGACAACGCAATTTTGAAGAGCGCCGTAATTTTATGACGACACAATATGCATTGTAACAGAAACATAATAAAATCCGCTGAGGAAGGCCGTTGGCCGAAACGTACGGAAAAATATAGTGTTTTTATTATATTTTTTAATTTATTTATTATTCTAGCTTATTCTGCTAATCTATTTATTATCAATTTATTAATTATCTTATTAATTAATTTATTTTTATCTATTTTTTTATCTTTATACTTTCCTTGTTAATCATTTTCACTAATTTTATTCATTTTGAATAGTTTATTCATTTTCATTTTATTTATATTTATTTCTTTTTTTTTCTAATTTATATATTTATATCTTTTATACTATTTATATCTTTATTCTTATATTCTATATCATATTTATTTTTCTTTAAAGGTCGACGGGGAACTAAATAAGGGGACAGGTAAATTTTCTGTCATTTCCTCACTGACCGCTATAGGGTTAACATCTCTTATTGGTATCTGATTGGTTCCCTTTAATCCTTTTACCCCTATCAATTTTTGATTGACAGCTTAAAACAGATGAGACTCGGATATCTCATCAGCATAATAAATGATTACCTGTCGCTTTGTCTTTGATGTAACACGCCGCCCGCAGACGGCGTTGTCTTCAAAGACGGTATGCAACGCCTATCAAGCTTATGTCACTCAGGTATACCTATTAACGACCGGGTGGTTCCCAACGTCGGCCTTTGATTTTAATATCATATTTTTAATATTACATTTCATTGATATTTTTATTGCTTTATATTATATTTTTTATATTTTATATGTCTTATGTTTCATTTCTTTTATATATTTCTTATTCACTCATTTTCATTGATTTGTCTATTTATTTCTAGTTATATGTTTAAGTTATTATAATTTTTAGTTATTTGTATTCTTATCTTTATTCATTTGTTTCTATATATTTTATAATTTTTTATTAATTTGTTTATTTTCATCAATTTGTTTATTTTCATCGATTCGTTAATCTTTTTATTTAATTATTTTATAATTTGTTTAAATGTGAATTTATTTAATTTACTTTGATTAATTACTTTTGAAAATCTACCTATTTTTTGTTATTAAACTGAGATAACGTCATTGGCTTGGTTTTCAAATACCTGGTCACTTCATGAGTGCAGTATATTTGATTGGCGTGATAATAGCGGCGTTCAAATGATTTCAGCGGTTTATGACATAAAAACACAGTATGTTATCCTAATTATGCTAATGAGCTACCATTACATCACCCATAACTGTCAATCAATTATGCTAATGAGCTACTTCTACCTCACCTAGCTATTCCTGTCAATCAAAAGTTGAGGGACATAAAGGTCGTAGCAATGACCAACCGAATTCGATAAATATGGCAACGTTCAAAATGAAAATGACAAAATTTTACCTGCCCATTACATTATCCAAAAATCTTCTCTGTCATATATTGATAAATTGTAAACTTGTGCTTACGATTCCTCATTTTATTTATTTTTTTTATTTATTTATTTATTTATTTATTTATTTATTTATTTATTTATTTATTTATTTATTTATTTATTTAGACAGTTATATAATTAGTTTAAGATTTCTAGACTAAGACGCATATTGTTTTTAGGAAAATATACATTGAAAGACTTTATTTACCATTATGGGTTATTAAAATTCTCTCTCTCTCTCTTTCTCTCTCTCTCTCTCTCTCTCTCTCTCTCTCTCTGTGAGAGGGTGTGTGTGTGTAAATATGGTAACTAATGTATGGTATGTTTCCTTTTTTCCAATATTTTAGATATATATTTTATTTTATTTTTCCTTTCTTCATATTTTAAAAATGTTTTTCAACTTATTATTTAGAAATATGCAAGTATGTTAAATTATATTTTGAAAAATCATTTTTATCAGTTGATTTTACTCTTGAGTTCTTTTTGTCCATTTTTTTTTCTTTTGTTAAATTGAAACATGTAAGTGTCCTGTTCTGTGCATAGAGGTATCTGGACATTTGAACATTTTGACAGTTTGACAAGTACACAACCACTAACCCGTGTAATTTGCATCCCCGTGGCAGTTACTTTTATATCATAAAAGAAGAGATTTTATTCATCAATTCTTTTTTGTCCATTTTTTTCCTTTTGTTTCTTAAATTATTTATAATCAGCATATCATTTTTGTTTTGTTTTGTTTTATTTTATTTTATTTTATTTTATTTTATTTTAAGGTCAGCTTTGAAACATGTAAGTGTCAAGTTCTGTGCTTAGAGGTATCCGGACAATTGAACATTTTGACAGTTTGACAAGTACACAATCACTAACCAATGTAATTTGCATCTGCATGTCAGTTACTTTTACACGAGAATACAAGACTATATATCGATATGTTCTAATATTAAGCGAGTGCCATTTTTTAAGAATTTTGTCGAGTTGTTCTATATCCCACCCTTTCCCCTTTGTGTTGATAAATGACCCCCAGCAAAATATCAAATGCATATAGAAATGACTACTGAACTTTATATGACGTCCTTGTAGTTGAATGGATGGTTTTAATCCTGAGTGTCTTAAATGTATACCCTATAAACTCCCCTCCCCCCTTAATTAAAATTCACATATTTTTTGAAAAGCTTAAAGCAGCATTAAAATTAATGAAGTCCAAAATCCTGTGACCTATAAGGGTTCACGCTGCGTACCCATGGATATATATGAGAGTAGCAAGGGGCACTTTGACATCATGTCCAACTTGAATTTGCGCACCCTCATGACAGCATGTTTTGGATCGGTGTGCATTTCCTCAATACTTTTTTTTCTCTGAATTACTACAGGTAAAGATAAAGAAATAAATAAATTGAAGCTCAAAATAATAATGTATATTTGTATTCAACAATTATTTGTCAAACTTACAGTGATGGGTTTTTTTTATCGCTCATGAACCTAAGGATCCGCTGCTGACATTAATATCTGTTCTAGCCTTACATTATGCTTAAGGAGAGAGAGAGAGAGAGAGAGAGAGAGAGAGAGAGAGAGAGAGAGAGAGAGAGAGGCAAAAGATCGAGACAAGGAACACTAAATCACAACACAGAAACAACGAACACAAAACACCACAGATAAACCATGACTCATGACGACCATCTGACACTCAAGTAGCAGACGTTGTCGTTTTCCGTATTATTTTTCTTTTACAAAATTTTCTCAAATTTCTAAAACCTAGGTCCTGTAGCATCATATCCCAGCCATTTTGCTATGTCTTTCGGTATATCTTAGGACATAATTTTCAAAGACTTCCTCTAAATGATGCTAATGGATTTGAAGACGTTAAACATTCACAGAACCCTCCTAATATTCCTATTACCAAGAGGTATCCCAGAACGCACAATTGTTGTGTAAAATAACCTCCTCACTGCAATATAAACATACAAACAGACAGCATGACGCTGGCGCCCAAGAAAAACAAATGGATATGTAAATGGATGTACAAAACAGAAGATTTTCTAAATACAGTCCGTGCTCTCCCGTTCGTATCGAGCTAATGCATGTGATCACTCAAGGAGTCCGTCTAAAATTCAGAGAGGACACTCAGACAGGTGGTCGGGACCCTATCTTCGGTAAAGAGGTTTGGAGAGAGTCTGGCATTGAGTCCTGTCGTCACAGTCAGTCAGTTAGTCCAGATATATAATCCTAACTCATAATTGAATCGGCAACTGCACTGTCTTGTCTTCTGCCATTGATAAACAATACTTGCGTCACTAGCACAGCACTATGAGTGCAAGAAGTTCAATCGTGAAACCAGAATGAAAAAAAGAACAGAACTTGGAATGATTATTACGATAGTTCGTTTAGATTTTACGATGTAGGACTAATAAAACATTTTCTTGGACATTTTTTTCCACTTGTAGTTTCTTTTCTTGTACGAATATGAAATAAAACGGTTGATATATAACTTATCCCCTCCCATCCGTTTATGAATATGTATAACATGCATGAGTTAACTAGCTCAGTCAGTCAGCTGTTCTGATAAACTACTTTTAAATGAAGAAAAAATGAGTTTCCATTATAATGTAAATAACTAACTTAGGCCCTTGTGTTTTGCTGTCTTGTTTGTGTGATCATCTTATAGCATATCTGTCAACCCTAGGACATGATTGGGAGGAGCAGCGGGGTCACAGACCTCCACCCAATCTTCCCCTGAGAATTTATTCAATCTACAACAATAAAATAGCCTTACAGTTATAAACTTTAGACACAGGAAATGTTTAACCTATCATTCATCTTTTCATCAATTTTGCTTACTTACAATTACGAGATAGTCTTTCTAATTCTGTTGTTTAGAAACCCATGTGTCTTTTATCCTAATATATTGGTAATATATATGATCCCCCATGAGTGATAGTACAATCACATCTATCATTGTGCCCCACTCCTTGCCGACATTGTCCTTTACTCGTACGAAGCTGAATTCATTCAATCTTTGGTCTCTGAAGGGAAAAGATGCTTAGCTTCTGACTTCAACTTCACTTACAGATACATAGACGATGTGTTGTCCCTCAATAATCCAAAATTCGCGGATTAACTGAGCAGTATCTATCCCTCGAAGCTCGAAGTCAAAGAAACTACAGAGACAAATAATTCAGCATCCTATTTGGACATAATGTTGTCCTACGACACCGATGATCACTTGAACACCTCACTCTCAGACAAACGTGACGACTTCAATTTCAGCATTACAAACTTCCCTTTTCTGAGTAGCAACATCCCTTCATCGCCTGCTTATGGCGTGCTAATATCTCAGTTAATATGCTATGCCAGAGCAAGTACCAAATATACGGATTTTGTTCTGAGAGCTAGGCGTCTTTCAGATAAGCTTCTCAGTCAGGGATATGTTTGTGACCGACTAACATCGTCACTGAGGAAGTTCTACGGTCGATATAGGGAACTCGTCATACACTATGATGTCTTTACTCTCCAGAATGGTGGATGATATTCTGTCATAGACCATTTGAACCATCAAACCAAAGATTGTACTCTATGACTTCCGAAATGGAAGTAACCGGATGTGACAGTTCTACCGAATTGAAGTGGCGGGTATTGCATGCAAGCAGGAGATGTTTACTCTTCCTGGGCTTGGTCTCACTCCCATATCGGGGGTTCGCTTCTTTTCATGTGGTGGAGGTTTTTGTTTGTTTGCTTTGGTTCCTGTTTTATCCTGATTTTGTATGCCTTCGGTTTCTTATTTTCTGAATTATCGAATTTGTACTGTATACAGGGATATGGTCATTATCCATATTTGTCATTCTCTATCCGTACTGATATGGCACAGTAAGCAAATTCCGGGTCCTCTTCCATTTAGGCTGTTATGGACGCAGCACTGTAAAAACGGGAACGTAAATGTTTTCGAACTTGTTTCCTGCGCATATTCCAATATCAGACGGCGTCATATCATAGCTATCTCCACTGTCAGTATTGTTGGTTTTTTTTCCTTTGTCCATGTCGTTCGCTGCCAGAGTTTTATTTCAAAATTGCCATTATCTGTTATCGTTTAGTTCCTGGTCGGTTCAGCGATTTAAATATTCTTTTTAGGGAACCTATCGTTAAGCATTGACAAGAGAGTATCGAAACAAGAGAAGTAGCTCCAGCAAAAGCGCAAGAATTGTCGAAAGCGGAACGGACAAGTCTCAATCCGGAATGCGGAATTCGCCTATAAAAATCGAAAAAATTCATCTAAAATCGGAAAGGTTGGCAGGTATGTTATAGTGATGAGGTTATCAAACACTACATTTGAGCATCTTTTCCAGTTTTCTGTGTAGCCAGAAAAGTGGGAGTGTTGAGCGCATGTAATCAAGATGACCACACCATTTGCTACTGGCCTGGCTGATGACCATCCGGACTCGGCACCGATTACCCATTGGACTCGTTGGTTTATGTGTATTATTTTGTGTTTCTAATTTCTTGTCCCTCTGGGGTCTCTTGCTGTTTGCGTCTTCATTGTGTTCTCACTTTTGGTGTTTTGTTGTTTTGTCATGGGAGTTCTGCAACAGAGTTGCCGATTCCTATCTTTCACTTTAGTCTCGTGGTTTGACAGCTATTGTACAAATGAAAGGGGATCTCCAACAACACTCGGTTGCAGCACCCACAGCAAAACCCAAAAACACCCAATGCAAAAGCGTAAAGCAGACACGCACAGTAAGAGACGTAAAAGGGAAAGAAACACCAAATCATACCATACAGACATCAAACACAAAGGAAAACATATCAACCAACGAGACCAATTGGCAATCGGTGTCGACTTAGAACGGTCATCTGCCACGCAATCTCAGGATTACGTGCGCACAACCCTCCCACTTTTCCGATTTCACAGAGGTCACGAAGAACTCACAATTGTGGGGTGTACAATTTATCAATAGTAAAATAACCTCCTCACTGTAAGATGACCACACAAACAGACAGCATGACACAGGGCCCAAGAAACACATAGGTATGTAAATGGATATAAAAAAACAGAGGGCGTACGAAAAACAGTCCGTTCTCTGCACGTGCAAGGATAGTTTCTATCTAGACTATTAGTAACATTTTGATAATTTACCTTTTGTGACCTTCCTCGAATATGATTGACTTTCTTTCCTTTTTCTTTTCCGGCTTGGATATTCTGTAAAAATCATAATAAAGGAGTACAGAAAGGGATGATTTGTAGGTGACATTAACAAATACAATAATGCAAAATAAAAACAAATATTAGGTATACTGTTCATTGTGCTGATATAGTAAAGAGGGTTCTAAAAACATAGTGCACATTATTCTCCTTCAGTTTCTTTTGGTTTTTTGTTTTTGTTTTTTTTTTTGTCATTTGTGTTTCGTTGTGACTGAGTTCATAGTTTCTATGCTTATTAGATGGCGATGTTTTTTTTGTAAGATTTATTGTTTTGCTCAGTGATCAGTGAATGAAGTTCAAAAACAAACTTCTTATATCAGAATCCAGAAATCACAATCAAAAAAGGATTACACATTCTTGAAAAATATAAAGAAAGAAAAATAAAACATAATTTTATCACGAGAAAAGAGAATCGGGCACTTAATCTAAATAAATGGAGACAATAACACAGCACCATAAAAATCGATTGGCAACTTGTTAAGGCATGTCATTTTTGAATGAAGGAATTTCAACGATTTTATGACGTGCATGTCTGGTCCATGCTGCCAATTTATCTGTGCTTAAATGATGCTATTCAATTTGAAGACGTTTAACATCCATATGAAAATATAGTATTCATGTCACTTAATCATTTTATGAAGTAAAATTAATAGGTCCGTGATCACTGTGTATAGCCGTACACCGGATATTGGTACTATATGTCGGCGTATCGTACTACCGAGGCGGTAAACAAGTATGACATAGGTATTACTTTTAGCATTTGACAATGATTTGTGGAGAAAATATGATTTTATATGGAGTGAACTTCAAGCAAATAATAGTAAGATTACACTAAATGGGGTACCTAGTACTCATAAAATGGCACATGTATGACGTTCTATTTTTTTAACGAAAGAAAATACTATTGCAGATCATGATTCTGTGCATAGTCTATGTAGACATTCATAACTATTAAATATTCATCAAGGGTAATGCAGAAATAGCATCTATATCTTACATACGAGCTCAACAAAGAAATTGATTGTGTACGGCATGTTTTTAGCTAATTGTACGGCTTGTTGAAAACCAGGTTCTAGGATTCCTTACAGATAAAATCTTCAAGCTAAAATTTCATGAAGATAAACATAGTTTTAAATTTCTTTCTTTCTTTAAAGATGTATATACATATGCGTATGGATGCCATATACAAAGCCCCATGACCCCAAAACCTCGTGAGCCTCGAGTTACGAACACTTGTCTCGAGAAGTTGCCATATTGTTTCATATAGACCCAATATTTTGTCTGAAGACATTTCGTCGATCATTTCTTTTTAACGGGGGGGGGGGGGGATCGAAATAGTTTCAGTATTTGTGTTTGATTTTCATTTACTGATTCGAAGAAGACTCGACAAGTTTAAACAAAAAGCCATCGTTGCCTATGTTTCGCGTCGACGAGGTGATTTATCGACGAATTGGATGACGGCGAAGCGCGATGCCTTGTTAGTTTTGAAGTTTAAGCGAACAGTAGCTCGAGTCACGACAACTGCTCTATTTAATACCCCCCGAAATGATACTACTAAAACAAGAGCCCCAGGGGACACAACGCTCATTTGATACCCATGCACACTCTTAACCTACCAACATTGTATTATGATAGTGTCAGTGCCACAACCCTGGGTTTTCAAAATTAAAAGAAAAAACATCCAAAATATAGGCATAAAAATAGATTTATATATATTATATCACACCATTAAGAGACTTAAAAAGGACAAATACACAGTGAATAAGAGCGCAAAAAGAATAAAATGAAACCGGAAGAAAAAAATTAGGTCAAAAATGAAATTAAAGGTATTCGGATGAGTTAAAAGTGCATAAAATGCTGACAAAATGGAAAAAAAGTCAAAAAGGAAGAGAAAAAATCGGAGTACCGGTGCCGTGACTTGAACCCACAACCCTTGGGTCCATGTGCACAGTAAACATATCTACTCATATTTTTTTTAAAAATTCATGTAAATTAAAAAAAGGAAGATTATAGCATGTCAAATACCCGATAATAGCTTGCATATGACAAACATGCACTAAACAATTAAGGGCATAAAACCATACATTTATAGAGTTAGTCAAAGAAACAGTTCAAAAATGAGCATTTCTGACAAAGTCCGAAAAGTCATAAACAAGTCAAAAATTTAACTTCGGGCTGAAACCAAAAACAACAACACTTGTTAAGACATCCGTCTAGATCATCCAGATGCTTTCGGTTTGTCGATATGTGCTTCTGTTCTGAAGAAGAAGTTTGTCAAAGGAGGGTACCCCGTGACCTACTTTTGCCTGTGGTGGTGCCACCTAATGACGGAACCGGACGAAAATACAACAAAGCGTGTAGGGGACAATGAGTACTTCATTTCTACCAAGTTTCATTGAAATCCCTCACGTGGTTCTGGATAAGATGTCCTATATGAATGAAAACATCCCTCCTTCCTTTTTTTCACACAAGAAAAAAAATCATGAAAAATCATGAAAACAAAATTTTCATTCAAAATCAATATGAAACCACTGAATGCCTGAAATATGACAAATATGCAGTAATTGAGGGCATAAAACCACATATTTTTGGGGTTATTCAAAGAAACAGTTAAAAATGAGCATATCTGACAAAGTCCAAAAGACGTCAAAAACGCGTCAAAAATTTGACTTCGAACTGGAACCAAAAACAAGAACACTTGTTTGTCAAAGAAGGGTACCCCCTGACCTACTTTTGTTTGTGTTGGCGCCACATGTTTACGGAACCGGATGTAAAACATCACCACCTGTAAGGGACCATGCGTACTTCATTCCTACCAAGTTTCATGAAAATTCCTTCAGTAGTTCACGAGAAGTCGATTACGATGGACGGACGAACGGCGCCACGCTATGACAATAGCCAATAGTTCACTTGAGCTTCGCTCAGGTGAGCTAAAACCACTTGTTCAACCTTCCACAATTCCCGCTATTTTATAATAATTGTTCTTGCTCCAAAAAATCGCTAAGTCTAAGTACCTCACCATTGTTACATGATGAGTAAACAATGAAATAACGCAGCTTGACGGAGTATTTGACGGAGTTTTGTGGAAGGGTGAATTGAAATACAGGAGCAGTGGAGGATTCAAGGGGATGACGTAGGGGCGACGCCCCCTCCCCTTAAATTTGCAAATCATAGGTACCCAGACCCCTAGCCGTTTTTACGCCCCCTCTTACTCAAAAGCTGGACCCGCAACTGACATGTGTCTTAACGCTATTATACATTTATGTGTGTGCACCACAGGACTGTCCTTCTCTTTTACTAAAACTATTTTTTAAAATGCATGCATAACACGAAAATTAATTACATCTTATGACCTGAGTGTTATTCAAAACATCAGAGAGGTGAGCGGAGAAGAAAATAAAGGTAATAATTGTCACATTTTGTCTTAATTTCTAGAGAGTAGAAACAATAGAATTAGCATATTGTGGTTCTTATCCTTCTGTAATTACCAATGTTTTATGAATATATTCACACCCTTGAACTCCTTTCGTAACAAAAATGTATAAAGACAGATGATGGACGAAGTGACGGACAAGTACACATTGTATGTGCATTGTCATCGTCATTCCGTAAGCCCCGAAATTGCTTTGCAACTCCGACCCCAAAAGCAAGTTGCCGTACTCTTCGTATTTCAACATGCCGTACAGTAAATTCTTTTTCGTTCAGCAATATGCCGTTCACCAGGCGTGTATCTTACTAAAATCTTTAAAAATCCATGAAATCATGATACTGTGATCAAATCGTAAATTATAGATATATTGCAAGTCTAGAATAAGTGCAATATGCGAATTTAAATCCAAATAAAGTTCTCAGTTTGGAAAATTTTACGGTACTAGGTGATGCATTTGCTTTTAAAAATTAAAAAGTCTTCTACTTAGACATATCTTACTCATATAACTTCAAGTATGACTTTCTGTAGTAATGAATTATACGGTTGCTTTTGAAAGGAGCTGCCAGATTCAAATAAAAAACGACGTTAGAAAGGGACATTCACACCACATTTGTTAAAATCTCTCGCCTCAGTAGTACAAATACGCCGACAAATAGTACCAATATCCGCTGTACGGCTATACACAGTGGTGATGAAAATCAAGATTTATGCTTATTTAAAAACTGGGTAAAAATTGCCGAAAATTTGTTGCTAAAAATAGCACATTTGTAAAAAAAAAACAAAAAGTGTTGAAATGCACTTATTTGATTTTTATTTTACTTTTCTTTGTTATTATACAACACAACAGGTTAGAAACTGTGTATAAAAGTAGAATTTGATGAAGTGCCACCTTAGGTACCAACTTCATCGATAATTTAAAATTTCTTAGATTTTACACAAAAATAACGAAAATCATCCAAGTTAAGGTCAACATTTCAGAAATACCGAATTTCAACGATTTTTCCAAACACACAGTAACACGTGCTCCTGGGGAAGACTTTTCAAAATATTGAAGAAAAAGTATTTGTCCGTGTTCAAATAAGAGAGAACAGACGCTCACAAATAGTGTCATTTTGTGGTGTTCTTGAAAAAATTTCAGAGCTGAAAATTTGCCTTATTTTGGGTGGAATTTAAACAATTTAAAATTTTTCGGTATTCATCAGCCATACCTTATATAAAAGCTTAAATCAATAAAATTCCATAAGTAAAACAAAATTCATGAGTAATTACTATAATCGTTAAAGAAATCTTAACAGTTTAAAAAAGTACCTCCACGTCAATTTTTACAGAAATTACCGCGAAGCATTTTCTTACGCATACTTCATTCATTTTAGATCAAATTTTCTCTTTAATGTGTCTCATGAATTAAAGTCTTAAAAAGAGTAAGAAATGATACATTGGCCATAATAAATTGAAATATCTATAAATGTCAAGCTCAATGAGTGCTAAAATAGGAGATGTGCAAGAATAGTCCAAAATCGTGACCAATGACGGACCTTAAGTACAGTTCAGTGTAAAAATCATGAATTTTGGAAAAATACAGATTCATGCAAAACAATAATCCATATGATATCAGCTAGATCAACATTTACTAAAGAAAAATGTCATGTTTCACTATCTTGTTGCAAATGAGATATTCAAGCCTTTCACTTTCAATTAATTATTCTTGTTTCTTGCAATTAGAAATCTTCCAAATTGGCATATATCAAATACACGCCGAAAGAAACAAATCTAGAGTCTGCAACGGTAGATAAAGGTAAAAAAGGTGTTTTTGTGAGTTTCGTACAGTAACTATAACAATACAATATATTTGTAAAATCCGCCAGCTTTTTTATTATCAGGAATCGCCCCTGTCAGAGCTTAAAAAACTTTACTTAATTACAACTGAAGGATCATAACAATTTTGCTTGTGTGTTCAGCTGTGGTCAAATCATGGGGTCTCACTTAAGGTCGTTCCGTAACCACATTCTTTAATCATAGAGGACTCACTTTCTCTTTTTTTACGTGATGTTTGGTTTGAATTAGCATTCGTCCGGGCTCGGTCAGTATTAAGATCGGATATTTAGCTCTGGTTTGGAATTTGTGTTTCATTTTCACTCACTCATAGAGAAAAAAACTTCTATGTAAGTGTTTTTACCTGTTTGTCTTCCGAAACTTTTTATTCTTTCTTCTGCATCCTCTATGAGCTTTACAATATCCACATCTATGTCCTCAACTAGTGGTTTGAGTTTTCCATAATCGCCATTCCCTTTTACACTTATTACACCATCTGATCTTAGTTGTTCAATGATTTCTCCGGGATTAGACAAATGTTTTTTGGCAGGAGTAGTGAAATGTTTCTCGCAGTTTAATTTGAATTTTAAAAAATTTTCCCTGCACATTTCTTCGTGTAAGTATTCGCAGCAAAGTAACTTTTTCAGTTCGACATGGACCACGTGTGGCGACTCACACTCAGCAAAATAATTTGATGAAGCCATTTCGATTAAATAATTATCATTGAACGAAAATCCTTACATTCGTTTAACATTATATCACAATGATTTTCCTGGGTTTCCCTCTGTGTTTGAGATACCCAAGCATCAAAATTGAACGAAATTCCCTAAAATCACATATCGTAAAGTTTGTCATTTCAAGGAATTTTCAGATGGCCTTATTTACAGTTGTTGAATTTCAATTTTGCTGAAATGGAAGCTTCGGTGTGGTGATCAGTAATTGGATACAGCAATGATGTTGAATTTCCATGTAGAACCTGAAAAAAAAAACAAAGTGTCATGATATAGTCATCATTTTATGTTCAAAATTTATCTTGAATACCCTGATAACTATTCGAAATAAGCATCTTCTAGTATAAAATTTTAAAGTCAGCTAAGATAAAAAATGTTCAATAACATTGTCAAAACATTTGCATTTTCGATTAAGTTTACCGGGACTTTTTACATTCAGTGTACATGTATTGATTTGGTGAGCTTGTCGGACTTATCGGGTGATAATAATACGAAAGTGTTCCAACTCTATACCTTCATGAAGAAAATTTCAAACCAATTTTTCTGCACCAGGTACGTGTCGAATATTAAATAATCATCAGTGATGCTTCCAGCGGAGCCCCCAAAATTCATTTCAGTAGCGCCATCTTTTACGTTTTGAATTTAGATTTGTATATTTACTTTACGGATTCATTAGCACAACATGCATGAGCCCGCCTCCTCAGCCAATCATATTTATCACCTCGCCGCTGACGCGGGTCGGTAATAAATATAATTGGCTGAGGACGCTCGGGCATTATGAGACAATAGAGCCGGGCTTGTCATTTTTTATTTCTTAAATAATATTATTGTGCGTTCTTTGAGGCCTTGGGTAACCAAAAAAGTCGAAGGGTTGTGCGCACGTACGTTATCCGCTTAATACAATCATTTCCTACTAACATACCAGAAGTCTAAGTCGGCACCAATAGCCCGTTGCTCTGTTTTGTGATCTGTAAGGTATCTTGTGTTCCTTGTCTTTATTGCGTCTCTTGCTGTGTATGTCTAATCTGTGTTTTCGCTTGGGATTGCTACGGACTCTTGTTGGAGACTCCCTCCTGTCTTTGTTTTCAGGTATTAACAGAAATGATGATGATACATAACGCAATTCACGACTGTGGTACTGCTCTGTTAAGTGATAATTTTTAACAAGAACTTCAATTTTCAATAGATCGCTGAAGCGCAAACATATTGTAAGTCACATATAATAAGTAACAATATTATAGTACATTTGTATGTAACTTGCAAATTCCCTGTTTAAGTCATGTTCCCTGATAAACCTTGTCGGGACTCTATTTTTCAACAGAGTATTCAGAATATCCATGCATCGTCAGAGAACAGTTTTACCGATATATCTCAAATATTTCCATTACATAAAAGGAATTTCAGGTGTTAGATACTGGGGATTTGTATCTAAAATTCAGATTCACTTGCATCAAAGACAAACATAACAAATCGTTCATTTTTCATTTTCATTTTACATTGCGCCAACATTCCATTACATAGATCGAACGAAGTTACACGGAATAATATGGAACGCACCGACAATGGATCTGGGTCACGACATCCCCCCTCCTCAACAGAATTTCTCCAAAATTATGTTTGAGAAACAGATGCGTTGTTGGTTTAATACATTAATAAATGTTGCATATATCAAAAATATCAATGTCATACTGGTGGATTTTCAACCTACGTTCTGATATTCAGATCTTATGACTGATAATGTGTAAAATATACAATCAGTATCTGAAATGTTCTAGTAATAATGACATATGCAAAAATTGTCCCATTTATGACATAAGTTCACTGTTCCTATTCATGATGATGGTCTTACCACTATATGAAGGCTGACTATGAATGAATTAACAAATAGAACAAAACAACCTAGGCACCACTACCTGTGACCTAAACAATCAAATATAAATTTTGCAAAGAAAAATCATATTTCTAAAGTTTCTGAATAGTAAAAACAATGTAATAAACACCAAAGACCTTTCAGCGTAACATTGTCATTATGATTTAGCATATCATCACATACACATGTATTTGAACACAATTACATAATGAAGTATTGTATTGATTAGAACCATGCGATAGTTAATGGATACAATCAACATTTAATTCTTCTTAGTTTTCAATTTAAAAATAGGTATCTAGATGATCATATCATCATAAGTAAATATAAAAGTATATTGTCTTTTCACTTTATTACACAAATCATAGAGTCATTATCTTAGATTGCCATTTCAATGACATAATTCATGCATAAAAAGGCAAATAATATGCAACTTTCATACATTACAAATTATATCAAATATATCCCATATCAAATTGAAACACAAAATATCTAATAAAGTGTCAAATATTAACCCTGAATAAAAGGTAGGGGTTTACTTTAATCTGAACTCTGAGCTTTCTCAAAGGATAACCACATTGAATTCTTCTCAGGCTCACCTAGAAACTGGACAAGATACTCAGTTTCACCATTGTTTACACGCTGACCCAACACTTTCCCAACTTTAAAAGACTTTGTCTCACCACCAGAGGAAGAACGAAACCGAATAGGTCTTCTCCGAACAAGCTGCGGTCGTTTAAGGTGGCTCCACACACCTACCCCCCAAAAGGATCCTCTCGTTTAGTTTTTCTGAAACTCCCAGAATTTGATAATTGGTATACAAGATTAAATTTTGCTAAGTTTGAACAAAATTGAACCTACGTAACTGTTTTCATGACGTTTTGAATTTTGGCAGTTTTGGGGTTTCTCTTCTTTTTTTGCCAACGTTGCCAATTTGAAGAAAGTATGCTGATTTAAAAATTATTTTGCTGAATTTATGAATGTTTTTATGATTCGATTTTATATTCAAACCACTTGTCATCTTTAAACAAAGAAATTGAAATAAACTAAGAAAATGGAGGAATTATTACAAATTTAAGATTATCTAGGAGGTTGAAAACTCGTTCTTCGATCGTCATTTTGTTTGATGTTATATGCCTATTGCATGAAATTCTATCGTTTAATTTTGTTAAAACAAATATCAAAAGATAAACTATTGTATATGAAGTATTTCTATGCAATATGAACAAAATCGAATCTAGCGAACGGATGCTATAATTATTTTTGTAACCCCACCCCCCTTAATTTCTACGTTGCAGTCAATATTCATTCGACGTTATAGTGACGTCATTGGTAAGAGTTAATCAGCGTATGACTACAGTAATTTGTAGGAATTCTGGACCGAACGGCCTTAATGGAAACCTTACAAAGCTTTCATTGTGTGTCTATACATACGAGATTCTTGATATGTCTAAACAACAGAAGGCCACACCCTCCCCCCTCAAAGAAATGTAGGAAAAGATAGAGTAAAAAGCGCGAATCTAGAGGGAGAAAGACTCAGAATGAAGTACTAATGCACTCTCATCCTGAGAATATTTGTATTTGGTGAGGCAGGGTCAGAGTTCTCAATAATCTTTAAAGAAGGGGGCGATTCTGAAAGAGATTTTGCCATTAATTAAAGTGCCTTTAATAAGAAAGTAGGCGTCAGATTTTCTCAAAGTAGGTCGTTGTCGTTACAAATAATCGGGTACTGACTGATAAATGGGGGGGGGGGGGGGGGGGGCTAGGCGCTGTTTCGTATATGTTTCAGGACAGGAAAGATATAATTTTCTCTGACTTTTATGAATAAGGAATTTTAAAAGATCAGGCTACATGTACATGTTAATTCAGATTCAGGGGCGTATCCAGAAACTCAACTTCAATGTACACATATAACTTTTAATTAGATGAACTGCGATACTAGGAGGATTAAGGGCATTGAAGGATATTTATATTATCAACATATAGCTCATATTACAATATCTAGAAATACCATTAACATAGAAAAAATCAAAACAAACTTCGAGGACAATCTTATTTATTATGCATGAATTCGCGTGAAGGGTATTTTGAAAAAAAAGGGAAATGGGTCGCAAAGTGCAATGACTGTGAGCGTCTAAAATATATCTCCTGAGAGGGGTTTCACATGAAGTTGAGAGAGAGAGAGAGAGAGAGAGAGAGAGAGAGAGAGAGAGAGAGAGAGAGAGAGTTCTCTATCACATAAACAATTAAGAGGCTCGGTTTTGTTTTCTTTTATTTGCTCAAATTCAAAATAGGACGCCCATATTCTTCTTCCGGTGTTTGATTGGCACTGTAAAACATGTAGTGTAAAACATACCTTTAGTAACTTTCACACTTTTTTGGCTTATTACATTGTTTAGATTTGAGGATCAATGACGAGGGTTAAGGGGAGAGTCCAGTAATTCATTTTTGTCCATTTTCCCATAGGCCGCAATGTTAACGAAATCTTGTCGCATTTCACATATACATTTCCAATGCTTACAATCTATACATGAAATTAACCGTCAATGCTAGTGAGTCAAAAATATGTCAGAATAAAAACTTTTTATCATTAGAATCTGAAGACAGGAAGTGTAGTTCAAGGTCACCCTAAAATCTGCACTAAATGGAGCAGTTATTTTTGCCTCTAAAATAGCATAATTTCTACAGCTTTTAGATATTAATGAATGAGTTTTCAGGAATTATTTCTGTATTAATGTAAAGCAAGAAATGTTTCTATTCTAAAAAAGACCAATTTTGTAATTATTGTCCAATCAGAACATCAGAAACATAATTATTTACAGGCTCGCATGTACCCTACACAAAATTGAAAAATAGAATTTCCTCTGTTTTACCTGACTCTTCCCTTAAGTACCCGAAACGTGCATGACTGGTCCATATTGCCAATATACCTGTTCTTAAATGATGCTATTCAATATGAAGACGTTCACATTTATAGTGCAAGGAAGCATAAATATAATACATCATTGATCTATAAAAGTATTTATTATAACATAACAAGTATAAGCTTTTACAAAAAGCTTGCCGGCTGTTAGCTGACATTAAATGTTGTAAAATTCTACTAAGGAAAAAATGGAATTTATAAACGATTTTTATTCTTGTTAGACCAATCGCACATTTCCGGGCTTTTCCGTTTTTATTTTCGATTCAAGCTACGGAAATTTACAAGGATCTGTGTCTTGTTGTAGGACGTATCGGTACAAAGACTTTTCGATGCATCTTTCGGAAGAAAATGCACTTATACGATATGACTTTCATTTGTCAAGTCATCTAGACTCTTCAGCCGACCTGATGGAAGCATCTTATGCACAGATTCAGAATAGCCATGACGAATATTTGCATATTTTGTAGTTGTCCACCAATCATATTGCCAAGAATTATTTTATCCGTGCAAGTACCGTATAACCAGAAATTTTTGCGAGTATCAAATTTCGCGATTTAATGGTAAAAAAGGGTGTCTTTATTTTCGCGAGTACAATTTTTCGCGATTCCTAAATTAGAAACGAATATGTACATATGATGGTACTGTTTTGTACCTTTTATTATTGAAGTATTACTTATTTCTATCATGAGAACACACTCAATTCACTTCTCTTTACGTCTAATAAGTAAAACTGAACAATGCCTATGTACAATATGAACAAATGAGACGGAATTACCAATTTATGATCAACCTTATCAAACACAATTTTTCGCTAATATAATTTTTCGCGATTCAAAATCTCTCGCGAAAATAGCGAAAATTAGTATCTCGCGAAAATTTCTGGTTATTCGGTATGTCACGATTGATTACAGTATACCGACAGTCATGACTGCCGGTAATAACTAGACATGTCGTAAATTTGAACCATCAATATGAATTCAGTGTAAGTCTTTGTTTGCTCTATTTTAGCTTTGTAATAAAACCATTTCTGAAAATCGAATTATACTTGATCTAACCCATCTAGACATACCTTTGCACGAAAGTTATCGAAAACCACTGTCAGTTTTACGTTTTATTCAGTTTGAAATGTCTTTACAATAAAAATTCCTATCATTAATCATAATCTCACTCATCTTTTCCTACCTTTACATCGGCCCAAAATTGGCCCTGTGGCACAGAAATCGTCAAATAAATTCGGCGATATTCGGCCCCATTCCCCCTCCCTGGAGTATATATTTTTCCCCTCCTGTCAGAGAAATTTCCCCCATATTAAAGGTTTCTTCTATGGCTGAAAATGTTTTAAAATAGTGTGTAAAATTTAACAAAATCAGAGATATACGGCAGTATGAATCTGAGAGAAGGGAAAAAGTAAACGACAAGTTATTTTTATGGACGTCATTCACCTCGCTCGTTCTCTATAATGCGTGTAGAACTTTATCTGCATAATGGATATATCTTTGAGCAAAGCAGGATTGATACTAAAATTCGTTTGCTTTCAGTTTTCAAATAAAGAAACTTAGTTCGATAACATTTCGCTGCAAAGTATGAAAGTTGACAAAATTGCAGAAAATGCTTCTGATTATAGATAATCAGAGATACAATACTTTAAATATCTGATCCATTATATCGCTAAAATCTCCAAGAAATAGCTTGTTACATAGCTAAACTTATATTTTCCTGTTCGATTTTATTTCAAAGCAACAAGTTGTTGAATTCCCGATGATGACGTTATACAAAGGAAACTTTTACAGCGATAGCCAGGGGTCTCATTCATGGATATTTTAGTGCGTATAGATCAAACGATAAATCTATCTAAAATTAATTACTATCAGATTGTAGGCGATAATTCTCTGGTTTCATCGATACCAAACTTGCTGAAATCCGTTATTAAATAAGCGAGATAGAAGAGATTGAACGCCGAAAATTCCGAGCGCTGTGGACACTATTCATCGGCGTGTTTACAATATTTATTTAGCGCGTTATCATGACGTCATAATCATAATGACGTCAATATCCTCGGCAAGGAGAGCCTCCGAAAAGACTATATATTCGGATACTCTGTGGAGCCACCTTAGTAGGTTTAAGTATGGGAAGTGCATCACTATCGCTTGATGTGTGATGTAGCTCCTTTTGAACTCTGTCCACACTTACTGTCTGCTCAGTCTGAGTAGAAATGTCACAACCGCACTTAATCACCTGTGATGTGCTTGTAGTAATCTTCCCAATAAAGAATGATGTTGGAGTTTGCTCTCTCACATAAGCTTTCTTTAGCCTATCCATATAAATAACAGAAGGTAAAAATGTCCTTGATACTTGTCCTGGAATTTCTTGCCAGGTCCACTGGGATCCTTCCAAAGGTAAACATATTCTCCGAGTTGTCATGTGAGTACATTTACATTCTGATTACTCCTTTGCTCCATCTTATACTGAGCTTTACTAATATTTTCCTCTACTTGTTGACGGATAACTTTGTTGACGGATACTTGTTGACGGATACTTGTTGACTTGTTGACGGATACTTGTTGACGGATACTTGTTGACGGATAACTTCCCATTCAATTTCGGTTGATCATTTCTTCAACGCATTCTAAAATTTCTGTGATCAAAATTTCTTGAAATTTCTAAAACGTGGGTCCTGTAGCATCATATCCCACCCATCCTGCTACGTCTTTCGGTACGCTTTTTCGACATAGTAACTTTCATACTTTTTCGGCATATTACATTGTTTAGATTTGAGGATCACTGACGAGGGTTTAGTACCCGAAACGTGCATGTCTGGTCCATGTTGCCAATTTATCTGTTCTAAAATGATGCTATTCAATTTGAAGACGTTTACATTTATACCACTTGGTGTGTGTCACTGCTGGTGGACCAGGAGTCCCCGATGGCACATGTAGCCAAGTTCGATCAATTTCGGTTGATCATTTCTTCAACGCATTCTAAAATTTCTGTGATCAAAATTTCTTGAAATTTCTAAAACGTGGGTCCTGTAGCATCATATCCCACCCATCCTGCTACGTCTTTCGGTACGCTTTTTCGACATAGTAACTTTCATACTTTTTCGGCATATTACATTGTTTAGATTTGAGGATCACTGACGAGGGTTTAGTACCCGAAACGTGCATGTCTGGTCCATGTTGCCAATTTATCTGTTCTAAAATGATGCTATTCAATTTGAAGACGTTTACATTTATACCACTTGGTGTGTGTCACTGCTGGTGGACCAGGAGTCCCCGAGGGCACATGTAGCCAAGTTCGATCAATTTCGGTTGATCATTTCTTCAACGCATTCTAAAATTTCTGTGATCAAAATTTCTTGAAATTTCTAAAACGTGGGTCCTGTAGCATCATATCCCACCCATCCTGCTACGTCTTTCGGTACGCTTTTTCGACATAGTAACTTTCATACTTTTTCGGCATATTACATTGTTTAGATTTGAGGATCACTGACGAGGGTTTAGTACCCGAAACGTGCATGTCTGGTCCATGTTGCCAATTTATCTGTTCTAAAATGATGCTATTCAATTTGAAGACGTTTACATTTCAATCGATCATCAAGTTTCTCCACGACGACTGATGATTCTGCGGCAAGGGTTTCTTCAGTCCTGCGCAGTTGGGCCTAGCGGAAACTGTGGACGACATCCAAAGACTACCTCATATACTTGCGGTTACTGCGGAGTTGATTACGAAAACAATTCCTTTTTTTTTTTTTTTTTTTTTTTTATTAAAATCAAGCTTCATATTTTATAACAATAATAATAACAACAATAATCAGACATACATTATATATAAAGAAATCTTTATGCGTTGATCGCTTTTTATCAATTCGTCAAATGCGCTCAATTAAAGCAAGGTCAACAATCGAGAAAATCGATCGGAAACTAGGTCAGGTGACGGAGATCATTGTGGGCAGTAGGCCACGAGGTCGAATAGAAGAAAGATGGATTTCGCTGATAATTATCTTTATGTTCATCCATCATTGGAGTGAGAATGAAGGAATAAGGTAATTTCGTTAACAAATGTACATGTTGTACAATTTTTAAAGGTATTATACATCATAGTGGAAATTTCTGAACTGCACTCTTCTCGAACTTTCAATCGATTTTCTCAAATTTGCAATCAATATACTAAAGTGAGATAATGTTTAAATAAAGAGAAAAAAAACCACACGCACACAAAACAAAATTTAGAAGTACAATATATGTAAATAATAGCATTTAAAAGAAGAAAGAGAAAGGGGTAAAAAAAGGGGGGGGGGTATTATAACTTTTTTACTAAATTTGTTAGAAAGTATGAATCAGCACCATAAACTGTTTTATTTATAAACAAAAAACTTTTAAATTCTTTTACAAATAACGAGTACACACAGATATCTTTTGTTTTTTGTTCAGATACATAATTTGCCTTGTAAATAGAAAATAGTATTATTGTAAGAAATAAATTTATATCTTTATAAGCAGGATATTGAATTTTATATCCCCAAATAAGACATTTTAAATCATACACATGTTTTCCTATTCCTAAATTTTCAGAAATTAAATATATTCTTTCCCAGAAATTCATTAAATATTTACATGTAATGAAAAAATGTTCATAATCTTCTATACAGTGGCAAAACTTGCAATGTCCATTTTGACTTATTTTCCATTGTTTTAATAGACTTTGATTTGGTAATATGTAATGTAACAGTTTCCATCTTACTAATTTATGTTTGTTTTCAAGTAAGCAAGTATGTATAAATGTTAAAGTATATTTTGCATTCGATTTTAAATTTTCGTCATTAAGTATTCGAATCCATCTGCAAAATCCTATTGGTATCTCTTTGTTTATACATTTTAACTGATTGTAAATATCTTTTGTTTTAAGTTTACTTATTTTTTGATTATATAATTTTATTTGTGAGTCTATTCTAACTGTAGACTGTTTTGAGTCATTAGTTTTAAGAAGATCAATCCATTTTTGTGGTATAGCTTGTCTTAGCTGTATAATTTCTGAGATCCAGTTGGATTTATTTTCCAGTTTACTTAGGATAACTTTTTCAGAAATATTACCATCTTTATCAATAATATCATTTATGTACATAATGTCACTTTTTAACCAATTTTTAAACAAGAGACTTTTTCCTTTCAGCGTAATGTCTTGGTTCCCCCAGATTATTTGTTGCCGGACGTGAGTATATGTGAAAGGTATGTGTTTTTCAGTGTTTTTATATTTAAGCCATGTTTTAATTATTTCGAGATAGAATTCTGGAATCTTTTTTAATTCTTCTAATGAATT
Source organism: Pinctada fucata (assembly GCA_028142955.1). NCBI lineage: Eukaryota > Metazoa > Mollusca > Bivalvia > Pterioida > Pteriidae > Pinctada > Pinctada fucata. The sequence continues at coordinate 1,450,269 of AP027110.1, read as the reverse complement.
TACACTTTTTAATCTCATATCAAATACTAAAAAATCTTTTCCAATTCTGCTCAAGTGGTATTTTGGAACAATTTTCCAATTAGATAAATTATCATCTTTTAGTCTTTTTATCCATGTTATTTTTATTGCTTCAATATATTTGTCTATATCGATCATATTAAGTCCCCCATTACAAATGTTTTGAGATAAAATTGTTCTTTTAATTTTCTCTGGTTTATCATTCCATATGAATTTATAAATTAGTGTTTTGAAACTATGAATATCTTTTTGATCTATGTGAGATACTGATGTAAGAAATGTCAAGTTTGGTATAATTAGTGATTTTATAACAGTTATTTTACCAATGATAGTCAAATTTCTTTTTTGCCAACTATTAAGTAGTTTTTCTGATTTATCATAGATTTTTTTGAAATTTAATACCTTACATTCTAAGACATTTCTCCCAAAATAAATTCCTAGACATTTTACCGGCTTATCTGTCCAATTAATATTTTCATATTTGTCTCTACAATGTTTTAAAGCCCCCAACCATATCCCTTCTGTTTTTGCCCTATTAAGTTTAAGTCCTGATAAGGTTCCAAATATTTCAAGTATATTTAATGCCAAAGTAATTTCTGTTTTAGACTTGAGAAAAAGAGTTGTATCGTCTGCTAGTTGTGAAATTTTTAGACAATGTTCTTTTCCATCAATTTTTATACTGAACCCCTTTAATGAATTTTCTTGTCTTATTTTGCAGGCCAAAATTTCTACAGCTATGACAAAGATCAGAGCACTACATGGACACCCTTGACGTATTCCACGCAGAACATTGACCGGAGCAGATACCCATCCATTATTGGTTACTGAGCTTTTAATATTGGTATACATTAACTTTATCCATTTTATTATAGAATCCTGAAATCCAAATTTTATTAAAGAGTAGAACATAAATTCCCATTCAAGAGAGTCAAACGCTTTAGAGAAATCTAAGAAAAGAAGAGCCCCATCTACTTTAAATTGTTCTGAGTAGTCGATGATATCTTGTATTTGTCTTATGTTATATCCTATATATCTGTTTTTAACGTAACCATTTTGATCTCCATGTATAATTTTAGGTAGTATCTTTTTAATTCTTTGAGCTAAGCAATATGCCAGTATTTTTGTATCAATATTAAGAAGAGTTATAGGTCTATAATTATCTAATAATAATGGATCATTTTTCTTGTACAGTAACGATATTAATCCAATTTTTTGTGTATTAGACATTTCCCCTATGTCATAACTGTAGTTAAAAGTATTTACCATCATGTGTTTAATGCTGTTCCAAAACGTTCGATAGAACTCCACACTTAATCCATCTAGCCCCGGGGCACGGTTTAATTTCATTTGAAAGAGAGAATCTTCACATTCTTTGATAGTTAATTTACCCTCAAGTATTTTACTCTGCTCTTCTGTTAATTTATGATCAATTTCTGTATTGTTTATATAGTCCACTATTTCCTTTTTATTAGGGTTTTGACTGGTGTATAAATTTTCATAAAATGTTTTTGTTAAATCTAATATCTTAGATGATTTCTTATGTATTTCGCCATTTTTGTCTTTTAATGCAGTTATTAATTTTTTACATTGTCTACCTTTTTCTAGCCCCAAAAAGAATTTTGTATTTTTTTCTCCCTCCTCTACCCATTTAATTCTTGAACGAACTTGGGCACCTTTCAATTTTAGATCATACAAATTTTCTAGTTCTATCTCTTTATCTCTTATTTCTGCTAATGTATTAGGGTTATCATTTGAATTTTGTTGAAATTCTTGTAGATATTTTTCTAGACTTAATATTTTATCTTTTTCACTTTTTGATTTTCTTTTACAGAATGCAAGAGTAGCTTCCCTTGTCTCAGCTTTAAACAAATCCCAGGTGGTGTTAAGGTTGTCAGTAAGTATCATTTTCTTTTTATATTTATCTATTATTCCCTCTATTATATTTTTATATTCATCATTGGTCAAAATGCTATTATTCATCTTAAAGTAACCTTTACCCTTATCCATAGATCTACCTTTTTTTTTTATTGAAATTGCCTGATGATCTGTATGAGAAATTTGCGCAGGTCTAATGTCGGCTGACTCAATTTGATTTTCAAGGTCAGAGCTAACAAGGAAATAATCTATACGGGTAGATTCATTTGTTTTATTTTTCCTTTTCCATGTGAATTGTCTTACCTTTGGATTTTTCTTTCTCCATATATCATTTAACTTAAATGTTTTTATTAATACTTTCAGGGAATGTATTGCTTTTTGATTTTTACTTTTTTTAACATTTTTTGTATCGTTAAGGCTTAGTATTTCATTCATGTCGCCACCTATTATCAATTGACCTAAGCTATATTTAGATATATTAGTTTTAACTTTTTTGAAGAATATATTTCTATTTCGTGGGAAGTTAGGAGCATAAACATTAACTAATGTGTAAATATTATCTTTAATTTCAATATTAACAATGAGTAATCTTCCTTCCTCATCTTTATGCGTATCAATGATTTTGTAATCTAGTTTATTATGTATCATAATAGAAACGCCTCTCGATTGAGAGTTACCATTACTACTACAAATTGTATATGTATTTTTATATTCTAATTGAATCTTTTTCTCGCTTACATCTGTGAAATGACTTTCTTGAATGAATAAGATATCACTCTTTTGATTTTTCATCCAAATTTTTAATCTACCTCTTTTATCTTTATCTCCTAAACCTTGACAGTTCAGGGAACATATATGTAAAATGTTTGTCATATTGTATAAGAAAATAATACAAATTTCATTTTATTTCAGATACCCAGCTGTGATCGTGCCATTCAAGGACATTATCTATTATTATACATTTATAAATTTAAACTATTTGATGAATGTATGCAATCATAATTACATCACACTCTTTTTTTAGATAATTTTTTCCATTTTTGAATAAAAACATCCACAAAGGAGAATTGTATTTACATATGTACATATTTGTCAGTTATTAGAACAAGGGACAACCAGGTGTTTATGTTTTCGATTTCTGAGCTGGCCCATGCCGAGTATGGAGTACATCTGTAGGAGTGGTCGGGTTACGTTTCTCTTTTCGTACAATGGGTGTGTCAGTGTTATTTCGACATTCCTTGACATATTGATCGATTTGTGCTTGTTTTGTCTTTTTTTTCTGTTTCACTTTACCGGAAGATGTAGAGAATTTTGGTCGTTCCGAATTAGCAACTTGAACAGGAGCTTGCAAATAGATTGAGATGTCGAATCAATGTCCGTTTCAGCCTCGATGTCACAAACTGATCCATCGGCATTCTCATTCGCAACCTCTTGTTCTTCACCTACATCTTCATGAGTAGTATCAAGGTCATCGTCAGATGTTTCTTGTCCAGAGAAGTTTACAGTACACTCAGACTGCTTATGTCCACTTTGATGGCATAGCTTACAGATCCAGTCATTGGGACAGTCCTGTTGTTTATGTCCCTCTTCATAGCATTTGTTGCATTTGAAGGACTTAGCTACCTGATCTCTGTGTAGCACTGTTGCTCTGTATTTACCAATAACCATGGATCTCGGTAAAGGTCGAATTACTGGGTCGCATAGCGCTATCCTATCACCAGTTTGACAGTTAGTTAAGAGCCCATCGACTCGTAGCCTCTCGCGATACAAATGATGCACTCTGCAGCCATAGTATTCTAGTGTTCTAGCGATCTGTCCATCTTCAGCTGAACACGGCACATTTTTTATTCGAACCTTCAGGTGATTTGGATTGTTGAGTGGATTAGAGGCCACCCTGGGATTCATTGAATGCACAAGAATCATTTTACCTCGTATATTTAAACCTAGAGTTATCAGACTGTCTCTGTCAGATTCATTATCGAGGTAGATTCTCCATAAACCTCGTACACGTTGCAAACCCTTGAGGTGGCTTGCTGGTACCTGTTCATTTATACTTTTATACAGTTCTGTGTGTGTAAGATATTGGTCTTTGCTAGGTTTAACATCACCGAACAGATCAGTTTCTACTATGAAAACCGGTTTTACACTGTCTATAACATCAGAAATGCTATCAGTTATTGCTGCGGCAAAAGTTTTAGCATTGGTGGCCATCTTGTTTTTATCTACCAACCCTGGCTGCTGGATTTGATTATTCGTTTCGGTATTTGTAGACATTTGGACGACTCTAGGTATATACCTATAATCACTATAGACTATACTTGTCTTTGATTAACTTCTGGTTGAAATACAACGCTTATATATATAACTTTGGCTAAATTTTTGACCAGGCCGATCATTCGGTTTTATCTATGAGAGTCAGAATCCTGGAGAAAATATATCACCCCACAAACAATCCCAATTTGAGCACCCCTTTCCGTCGCAACAGAGAAGAGTTCTGGATAAAAAATCTTAACACTGCAGCGCCCTATGGGTGCAACGATAACATCAGCACTATAGGAAACTTAACAAGTCCCGGTTGTCAATCGGTAAATGTGACTAGCTTATTCAACAGACAACAAAGAAGACCTCGAAGTCATGGCATTCGAAAATACAATAGGCCTGAGATACATAGTTTCTCCTTCGATGACTTGGTTCCATTTTTGAATGAGCCTCTAGGCCTGCATTATATTCGTACCAAATTATACTCTGTTCCTTTACGGAAGTTGCACGAAATCTACGATTATACGAAGGACCTCACATATACCGATACACGTTCCCCAGAATACAGACTACAAGGAGTCATATTGGACATTTCTACTTTTCGTTTATTTCAAGCAGTTAGATCAGAGATATCAGAGGAGAAAACAAACCGCCCTTTCATTAAAGTAAGATTTGCAAACAAAGGTATTGATAACTTGAATCTTGGTCAAATTTTGAATCACAAAACTGTCACAGAAAAAATCCCACCATATTTCAAAAGAAAAGAAACTCCTTGTATTTCCTATAGCTACACACCAACAGTTGCATCTAAAATTTACAATTACAAACGATTCCTGCAGTGTATTGATTTAAGTAATCCCTCACTACATCCACTTCCCTGCGAATGTTCTTCATCGGATTTCAACTACTCTCCTTGCGGACATGTTATTACTGGTGACCTTAGTATAGTCAAAAACGACAAGTTGAGAGAATTGTTACAAAAGGGTCCCAAATACAGAGAAAGTATGTCCTTTACATGGAACCAAAATGTCAAAATTATCATGGACTCTTGTGAGGAATATGCAAGACGTTGGGCAAAGAAAGAGGATGTACAGCTCGACACCCTTTCCGAATGGATAAAATCAATCAGAGGGTTACTTTTATCTAGAATTAACCGATTAAAATCAACTGTGAACACCAGATTCGTGTCTATATTTAAAGACCCTGATGTTATCACAGAGCTCACCTACCTCCAAGAACATTATGTCATCACACCAGCGGACAAAGCCTCAAATAATTACACATTTACTTGCAAAAAGTACTATTTCGACAGTCTAGTTAAAGAGTTGGGTTTAAATGCGACACCTGGAAATCCCACTTACACCCCAACAAACCTTTCTGCCTCTGAAATAATAGATAACCACAAATCAGCTCTTACTTCCTTTGGCTTCGACACTTCCAAATTAGATTTAGATTTACCATACTTGTACTGCATACCTAAAATGCATAAGAATCCGTACAAACAACGTTTCATCGCTGGTTCCTCAAAATGTTCTACCAAATCTGTATCGATCTTACTCACCAAAGTTTTATCTGAAATCAAATCTGGGCTTCAAAAATATTGTTCGATAGTGTATTCTCGCAGTGGTATCAACCAGATGTGGATTTTAAAGAATTCGAAGGAACTTTTAGAACATCTGAAATCCACTCATTTTAGTAGAGTCCATTCGATCAAAGCCTTTGATTTTTCGACACTTTACACTACAATTCCACATTCTAAATTGAAAGAAAGACTCGCAAAAATTATAAGTAATGCGTTTACAAGTAAGAACGGTAATCGCAAATACAAATTTATTGTTGTTAACTATGACAAAACCTACTTTGTAAAAGAAAAGTCCGATTCTGAAAATAAGTACACTGAAACAGACATTATTCAGATGTTAAACTTTCTGATCGACAACATTTTTGTGGTGTTTGGAGGAAAGGTCTTCCAGCAAATTGTCGGAATTCCAATGGGGACCAATTGTGCCCCACTCCTTGCCGACATTTTCCTTTACTCGTACGAAGCTGAATTCATTCAATCTTTGGTCTCTGAAGGGAAAAGATACTTAGCTTCTGACTTTAACTTCACGTACAGATACATAGACGATGTGTTGTCCATCAATAATCCAAAATTCGCGGATTACCTGAGCAGTATCTATCCTTCGGAGCTTGAAGTCAAAGAAACCACAGAGACAAATAATTCAGCATCCTATTTGGACATAATGTTGTCCTACGACACTGATGGTCACATGAACACCTCACTCTATGACAAACGTGACGACTTCAATTTCAGCATTACAAACTTTCCTTTTCTGAGTAGCAACATCCCTTCATCGCCTGCTTATGGCGTGTTCATATCTCAGTTGATACGCTATGCCAGAGCAAGTACCAAATATACGGATTTTGTTCTGAGAGCTAGGCGTCTTTCAGATAAGCTTCTCAGTCAGGGATATGTTTGTGACCGACTAACATCGTCACTGAGGAAGTTCTACGGTCGATATGGGGAACTCGTCATACACTATGATGTTCCACTCTCAAGAATGGTGGATGATATTCTGTCATAGACCATTTGAACCATCCAACCAAAGATTGTACTCTATATCTTCCAAAATGGAAGTAACCGGATGTGACAGTTCTACCGAATTGAAGCGACGGGTGTTGCATGCAAGCAGGAGATGCTTACTCTTCCTGGGCACCTGGTCTCACTCCCATATGGGGAGTTCGCTTCTTTTCATATGGTGGAGGTTTTTGTTTGTTTGCTTTGGTTCCTGTTTTGTCCTGATTTTGTATGCCTTCGGTTTCTGATTTTTGAATTATCGATTTTGTGCTGTATACAGGGATATGGTCATTATCCATATTTGTCATTTGCAAGGGATCAAAATCGCCGTGGCTAAATTGGAGGCCCCTTACATCCATACCAAAACAAAACAATTCCTGATAAGAATCCATCCCATGTTTTGGGATCCTTACTAACAAATGGTGTCAAACGTTCAGCAAGAGTTAAATGAGAGCGTTCGCATGCTCCTAAACAATGGTGTGTGTATGGAGGCGTGAATTCCGGTTGAACTCCTAGCATCTTGCATACATTTTGAGTAATCTGAGCAGTGAACTCTGTACCACAGTCCATAATCAATGTTTCACATAATCATAACTCTGTAAAGTATTGAAGCAATGCAGTTGAAACAGAGAATGCATCCTTACTAGCTAATGGGATTGCCTTCAAGAATTTACTGTACACGTCCACTATAGTTAGTATGTATGCTTTACCACTATATGAAATAGAAAGTGATCCAAAGATGTCAGCTTCCAAATCCTGAAAGGGACAAGACAGAGTCTGAAATGCTGTAATGCCACTCTATGTGTGACGTTGCGTGATTTTCCTCCGCTGACAGTCCTCACGAGATCTTACCCAGTCCGCAACGACTGATGACATAAAAAAATATTCCTTTGAAAAAAAATAAGACTCCTTGAGCTTATCAAGAGTATCAATAATTCCACCATGAGCTCCACAAGGTGATTCGTGGTACATTTTAATAACAGTAGTCCACAATATTTCCGGTAAAAACAAGCTGATAGGGATTCAGTGTTTAAGATCTGCGAGATTTTGCAATTTTTGAATGCAATAAAAGTCCATCATTGAATATATAATCATCTGATTCTAGCAATATCCTCCTAGTATCTTTCTGAGATCTTGGAAGTGATCCATCCTGTAAGTGTTAGATGAAGAGGAGCAAAGCATTGTCTGATAGCTGAAGTTGCTGTATCTGCTGACGAGTTCATTACACGAAGGGCATCTGCCAAACACGGATCATCACACGCACATTCATATGAAGTATCTTCCACACTCTGACGTCCAAAAGAGGCATCTATATCCGTAGTTTGTATATAAGCAGAATTTTCAGCCAATGAATCCTTCTCGGTAGTAGCCACTAAAATGTCAGGTTGATCCTCATCTGAATTTCTTGGAGAGAAAAATTTATCCTCACCTCTATTGTCATCTGACGTTTTATTTGTCAACCTCCTTATTATAAAAGTGCAAACACACATCATGTGGCTTTAGTAATGAGACATCTTCAACGGGAAGCTGATGTGATGATACAATAGGTAGTACTTTCTGTTTTCTAGCAATTTTTCTCCTTTTAGTCAATACCTCTTTCAAATCCTCATCCGAGTCTGCATCATACCCCTTATCGATTCCCTGAAATGTAACTACTGGTGGTAATACGCTGATGTGATTCACCTCAGGGGTACTCGTTGAATCATTTTGCACTAATAATGACGCTAGAGACTGTCCGGTTGGTAAAGTAACTTTCCCTGTCCTATCCTCTTTGTAGGGAAAATGAGGGTCCATGTCATCCGGACTATCAATCATGAGTTCGGCATCCTTCCCTGATCCTCGAGTGAGTGCATCATCTGCTACCATCTGGGATGCAGACATGTACTGTATTTCAAAACTGAACTGTTGTAAAATTGTATTCTAACGTTCATACAATGCACCCTTCACTTATTTCTGAAACATGGGTCGTAGGGCTTGGTGACCGCACTCCACTATGAAAGGATTTCCTCGCAAATATAAGGCACATTCCATTATTGCAGTCGTCATGCCTAATAATTTTAGTTCGTTGGGTCCGTACGAGCGTTGCCACTTGGACAAAGCCTTAGACTCAAAACGAAAAACACGTAAAGAGTCTGGATCTTCCGAATGAACTTGGTAAAGCATGAAACCGATGCCTCTATTACAAGTATCCACTGCTAATCTAAACTGGAAGTCAAATCTAGGAAATGCTAGCAACGGAGAACTGACAAGTGCTTCCTTTAGACTTTGAAATGCTGATTCCTGACTGTCCATCCAATAATATGAAGCATCCTTTTTAAGTGAAAGGTATACTGGGTCCGCTAAAGTGCTCAAGTTTTTAATGAATTTACGGAACCATCCCACCATGCCAAGGAATCGACGGAGAGATTTTTCGTCCTTTGGTCTACGGAAATCCTCTATTGCTTTCACCCTGTCCTTAGGAGGTGAAATGCCATTCTTTGAAATTGAATGTCCTATGTAGACTACTTCAGAACGAGCATTTTTCCTGTCGAAAGCGACTAAATACTTCACTTAAGTCCCGTAAATGCTTATGAAAACTTCATCGATATAGCAAAGTGCTGCCTTAAATGTGAGCCCAAGTAGAACCTTGTCCATCAATGAATGAAAAGTTCCCGGGGAAGTCCTAAGTCCCATGGGTGCCCTTAAAAATTCGTAAGTACCATAACACGTGTTAAAGGCAGTAAAACGGGTTGACTCGAGGGAAATACCCATCTGGAAAAATCCTGATGATTAATCAATAGATGTCAAATAATTCGGAACTCTCGTCCTGTAAATCGGGAATGGCATATCTAAACTCCTCAATTTGAGAATTAAGGTACCTAAAGTCACAACAAAACCTTTAAGATCTAAGGGCCTCATCCCTTGTCATTTTGTGTCTTACCCTCCTTTTTAACCTTTGATACAATGAGCATGGGACTCGTAATTGGTACATCTTCGCTGTCACTCACAGGGGCGATTATTCCCTACCGTAAAAGCTCATCGAGCTGAAAACGTAGAATTTTCTTTTTCTTTGGAGACAGACGATGCGCTCTCTGGTGGCAAGATTTAGCATCTTTACGTAAATGAATCTTATGTTGTACCAACTCTGTTTGACCTAACGAGGGATTACTTTTTGTCACAAACAAACCTTTATGTGCATACAAACAATCACGTAACTTGACTAATTCATCATTAGTAAGCCTACCATTGTCACTATCCAGGTTAAAATACTAAACAAATGCACCAAAATCATCATCTGGGTCACACATATTTTCACTATCATGTTCTGAAATATTTACATCTGAATCTAAATGTTTTTGCATACTAACATTTGCACACATAGGAATATGTTCATTTTGTACACTAGCATTAATACTACCTGTATTTGTAATACCACACCAAAAAATCTGATATGATGAATTCAAGGTACCAAATTTTGTTAAATTGTCACCTTTAAAAATCTGCACTACTGAACTTGTGGGGTTCAATACTTTCACAGGTACCTTATGATCTAATGTAACAGAGACTACAGATTTCACAACAAACAATCCTTTGTTTGATAAATATCTACTAACTTCACTTACACCTTGACTACCATAAGCAAAAGTTTCAGGTACTTTACCCCACAAAAATGTTTCAGACTTTGGTAACAATTCTACAGATTTCAAACGTTTCACAATACATGTAGACAATTGTACCTCATTCTGTACAAAATTCAAATTGATACTTTGCTACGCATAAAATTCACACCTAAGGCACGGTCCATTTGATATTCAGGGAGAGGCTTGGGTTTTTTTTCGAAAAAAATAATTTTGCTTTGAATTTTGATGAAAAAAATTAATTTGCTTATGGTGTGACAGAAAAAAATAATCTTACTCTTACAAGTAATCTGAATTTGAAGAATAACTATGAAAATTCACTTAAAATTTTCCGGCTCGCTTCGCTCGCCAGTTTTCACTTTATACATAGATTTTTTGGCTCGCTTCGCTACCTATACTTTTCTTCTTTAATGGCAAGTTCATATTTAAAAATACCAAAAGTATACATGTGACTGAAAAAAGGGCTTCCTCAAATAGGCATTATAAATATCATTTATCACTATTAATAGATAAATGTATCACCATAGAGTCTAAAATCTATTTACAATCTTGGAAGGAGAATTTAATTTTTTTTTTCACTAGTTTACATTTCTAAATTTAAAAAATTGTCTAGGAGACTTTCCCTTCAGGTCCCCTTGTATGTAACATGACCTTGTATACATTTTGTTTACTGAAAATATTATCACATTGTAAAAATCTTTCATCTCTCTCAGTTTAGATTAGTGAATACATTGAGTTTTACATAAGAATTACGTAATGTTTTGAGCAATTTAAGTAAAAATAAAGAATTTCTGTTGAAAAAAAAAAACACAAACATTCTTAATACCGGGTATACGAATCAATTGTTAGAAAAAAATTCCTTGCTCCAACTTTGCAAGAAAACAATAATATTGCCCCGTTCCGGGGCGAAAAAAATAATCTTGCTCCGACAAAAAACCCAACCCCCCCCCCCCCCGAATATCAAATGGACCGTGCCTAAAGTAAGAGGATGAGAAGTGTTCTGAATAACTGACACAGGTAAGGTATGTTTCTCACCACTAGCTAACCTAACTTTTATGTGGCACTCACCATCAATCTGTACCACACTATTATTTGCAAGTTTCAAATGACAACCTTTTGTCAAATCAATATCAGATTTATACTTATCTGGAACTTTGTCATACAAATATCTAGATATCAAAGTAATAGAACTTCCAGAGTCTTACAAAGCAGATATTTGTCGATTACCAATGCAAACACATGTAAACAAAAATAGCAACCCAAGGAATGCTTGTGTCGCCTGCGAAGCGGCTTATTCTAGGAGGTGGATCACTATAAAAGTCTAATGAAATTCATATGTGAAATATCAGACCTCTTACTTACAAACTGAAAGATATGGTCAATCTCAAATTTTCTGAAAACAGTGTCAATCAACTAGGTCAAGCTCACTACGTAATTATTTTGGTAACAAAACAAAGGTCACATCATATGAAATATGTGTGAAATATTAAAGCCCTTTCACTTAGCAATTAAAAAAATACGCAATTCTTAGAAAAAATGTCATATATCTAGGTCAAGGTCACTAGGTCATAAATTATGGTATGTTTAGAAAGGTATTGTCACAAAGAATACACATGTGAAATACCAAAGCCCCATCACTAACCTATCAAAAAATATAGCAAATCCCAATTTTTTTGAAAAGAAGGTCAAATATCTATGTCAAGGTCACAAGGTCAAACATTATGGTATGATTACAAAGGTCTGGTCATAAGGAATACATGTGTGAAATATCAAAGCCCTATCCCTTAACAATCAAAAGATATAAGCAATCTTATTTTTTTCGAAAAGTAGGTCAAATTTTTAGGTCAAGGTCATAAGGTCAATAATTATGGTATGTGGAGAAAGGTCTTGTCACAAGGAATACACATGTGAAATATCAAAGCCCTATCACTTACCATTCAAAAGTTATGGGTTGTGACACCCAAAGTGTGACAGACAGACGGACTAACTGACGGACGTACAACGGACAAAGTGATCCCTAAGTGTCGCTTTGCTTCGCAGACGACACAAAAAATTAGAAGCTGACAAGCATGCATCTGCATCATACAATAAATCATATTCATCAACATTTTATTTAACATGTGAATCGGATTCAAAATTATCATGATCATCAACATTATCAGATCTTACACTAGTAACAAAACTACAGTTTGTCTCTTTGCACTGGACCTTGGGCTCCGACATACCATGACGCATAGAATGAACGGACGCGATTTCCCCAGACAAGCGCGTCCCTTACAGGGGCTCCTCTAGTTTGGCGATTTTGGGGTAATGTTTTCTTTGTCTGCATGCTGAACCGGTGACGCGAGTTTTACACAACCCAACGCGGTATGTCCTAGCTTATTGCAAAGCTGACATCTGGTGGTCGGACATCCCTGTTCAATTGCATCGATTTTTTATATGATCGGATCCACCGCACTTGTAACACACACGTTTCTGCTGCATTCGATCATCTGGTTGCAACTGTGTTTTGTTATTCGGTATCGAGATCTGTGACACCTCATTTATCAGAGTCATCATCTTATCTTCCAGCACGTCAATTCGCAAGTCCTGGGACGAAGATACATTCCGTCGCGAATCGCGTCCTGGTACTGTTGCACTGCATGACTTTGTCACTTTACGATATCCGCATGCATTTCCCATCCGTGAGCTCTGCATATCTTCCTTGATATTTTTGGGTCTGCCTGCTTGTACAAAGAGCCGCAACTGGGTAGGAAGGCCATCGATAAATTTCGTCATAAGATCTAGGGGTGACTTACTTAATCGTTTCCCCTTCTTCAGAATTTGCCCATAATAGTCTTCAATTTTCATACCGTTGGTCAGTTCGAGATCATTAAAAGCTTTTGATTCTGCATACAGCACCGCATTGTTTTTCGGGCTGGGATTGATGTAGTACGTCATGAATGCCATTTCCAATGCTGGCCAACATGATGTGTCATCTCCCGATAGTCCCTGATACCATGTATAAGCCGGGCCACTCAAATACAACGAAAATGCAGAAAGCATGCAAACTGGGTCTTTCATCACATTTATACGCATGAGTGCTTTGAAGTCATGTAAGAATTCAACAGGATTATCTTCGGGTTTACCCTCGAATTTCTTGATTTAAATAGGCAACACAGCATAGTTCTGTTGGGGCGCATTTCTTTGAACTATATTGGGAGTACCGTGGTATATTCGACCACTGCCGAACCCATTTTCAACGTCTTGTATTGTATCATCATCGTAAGGATTATCTGAAGCCATACTAACAGTCTGTTTACCTTCGCAAATCTCGAATTTTCCAATACGAAAACGATTGCGATCATTTAGGAGCATAAAGCATGAAAAAGTTAAGTAAATTCCGGATTCTCCACCATGTTAGATACTGGGGATTTGTATCTAAAATTCAGATTCACTTGCATCAAAGACAAGCATAACAAATCGTTCATTTTTCATCTTCATTTCACATTGCGCCAACATTTCATTACATAGATCGAACAAAGTTACACGGAATAATACGGAACGCACCAACAACGGATCCGGGTCACCACAAAGGCATGGTCCGGGAGGGGGGGGTTGTCGGAGCAAGATTATTTTTTTCGCCCCGGACCGGCGCAAAATTATTTTTTTCTTGCAAAGTTGGAGCAAGGAATTTTTTTAAACAAAGTGATGCGCATATATATAGAAGGTTTGTGTTTTATTGATAGAAATTATTTATATTTTTACTCAAAACTCTAAATATTTAATATAAGTTTATTTTATGCAAGTATTCAATTCAGTTTTAAAAACAGAGAGATAAAAGGTTTTTACAATACAGTTCTCAATATTTTAGTTACATGTATATAACATGTACAAATGTATGAGAGTGTCTGAGGAGAAGCCTAGGTCTCCTATACACATTTTTAAATGTTACTCAGAATTGTAAATTGGTGAATAACTGAAGTTCTCCTTCTTAGCTTACTAGAACATAAAATATGGGATACATGCAACATGTATTTTAAAATAGCAATATATAAATATTGATAATATATTTAAGCTTTTATTAAGGAAGCCCTTTTACTTCACATACATGTTAAACTTTTGATATCTTCAAATATATGAACTTTGCTATTAATAAATAAGGTTTTGATAGAAAACTATGGCGAGCGAAGCGAGCCAAAAATATTTGATACAATTTAAAGACTGCGGCGGGCGAAGCGAGCCGGAAACTTTTCAAGAATCTTAGAGAAATATTTTAGTTATTCTTCAAATTTAGATTATTTGAAAGAGCAAGATTATTTTTTTTCTGTCTCACCATAAGTAAATTTATTTTTTTCATCAAAATTGAGAGCAAAATTTTTTTTTTTGAAAAAAAATCCAAGCCCCCCCCCCCCCCCGAATATCAAATGGACCGTGCCTAAGTCACCCTCCATGCACACATAAACCAACGAAGAAGACCAATGTGTACAAGGGTAAGGGCGAGATTTGGTTGCAGCAATATTCCACAATGTACGCATTTGTGTATTGAGGTTTAATGGAAATAATGCGGGAGGGTTCCAAAAATCAGTTTACCTTTCGGTTCTTCCTCAGTAGTTGGTTCATTCTTTACTTTGATATAGGAACTGTGGATGGTTCCTTTCAGTGGTAGGTGAATTTATATTGAACGTTGATAATGTTGGTAAATTAATAAAGAAGTAAATGGTATTGTCGTAGCAACATGACCGTGCATATGACATGATATCTCAGGGGAACAACATGTTATCTCATAATGCGGAAGGGTTCCAACTCAATACCTTCTTGAAGAAAATTTTAAACCAATTTATTATGCACCAGACACGTGTTTCGAATATTAAATTCTTATCAGTGATGCTTGCGTTATTATTACAAAGTTTCAGATTATTTTTTATTGTTGTGAAAACGAGCTCTTCCAATATTGCGTAGAGTCTATTCAGAGGCCAAATTTAAAATGTAGCCCAAAACTAATGGAGGTATTAGCTTATCATATTAGCCAAGGTTCAAGATTCAAGATGGCGCTCAGGGCCAAGTCACGTAGGTGAGCGTCTCCCTAAAATTTGGCCATTATGATTTAATAGTGGAAGAAAAGTGACTTTCTGCGAAACGTATATGCAGCGGTAGATACTGTGTGTCATATTTTGTAGAAATCGGAAAATTTTATGCAGCGTTAATGAAGTGAGAGACAATTTTGCATTTTTTCTTTGTTACGTTGATTTCTAATCACGGAGTATACAGGTGTACACAGGTGTACATTTCAATATGGACAAGTCAGGCGGATCTGATACATTTAAACCTGGTGGAAAAACAAGCAGTCCTGCGTCTGAAGGTATGATGACTTCTAAGACTTCCAAGTATTTTAATTCTAAAAAGTCATCGGGGACTCGGGGTCCTCCAACAAAGCGCCCAAATAGTGAAGTAGCCAATACGAGCGCAGAAGAAATGACACTCATTTTATCAGAGTTGGGTGAAATAAAATCTGACATGGTAAAACACAGCGATATAGAAACGATAGTTACTTCCATAGTCACATAGATTGTGAAGGTCCACAAAGAGGAGTTTGATAAAAGGTTGAATGAAATTGAAGAGAAAAATGACAAGATCAAAAAGAAGGGAGGAGATCTCCAACAAGACCCCGCTGCAGCATCAACAGTAAAACACCAAAACATCCGATGCAAAAACACAAAAGACGAGTACAGCACGAGACGGAACAGACACACGACATGTAAACATCAAACACAAAAGACTACACATAAACCGACGAGACCAATGGGTAACCGGTGCCGACTTTGGACAGCCATCTGTCACGCAAGTAGCAAATGGTGTGGTTATCCTGGATTACGTGCGCACAACCCTCTCACTTCTCCAATTACCCAGAGGTCTCGAAGAACGTACAATTGTGGTGTAAAACAACCTCCTCACTGTAAGATGACATCACACAAACAAGACCGTGAAACGCAGAGGCCCCATAGACAAAGATGAATATGTAAATGGATATAAAAAGAGGGCATGCGTAATACAGTCCGTGCTCTGCCGGCTGTAGCGAGCTCATGTATGTAATCACCCGAGGAGTCCGACTGACATTCAGAGAGGACAGGTGGTCGGGGCCCTGTCTTCTCTAAAGAGGTTTGGACAGGGCCCGTCATGGAGTCCCGTCGTCACAGTCAGTCAGAGTGCAAGTCTCAAAGATGCGCTTGTACAAGACTGTAGATTGGTCAAGTACCAAGCCTAGTGTCCGTCTGGTGACATTAGGATCATACCCACGGTATAAAAGGCGTTTGATGATTCTGACGCATTTTCGATGGTTATGCTGCCAACCTTTGATCCTTTTTATTTTGTTTATCATATCACCATAAAAGACAGGTTGTGTAATACCCATAGTAATGTACTCTGTTGCATGTATAGATCCGAATTGTAAAAGAAGTTGACTGTAATTTTTGTAAAATTTCCAGAAAGTCTTAACTAGTTTATGAAAGCGGAAACCTTGACCTAAAAGTTTTTTGGTAATTTGTAAATTTCAACTGTGAAAATCCAAAATATCAGTACATGCTCTAGCGTACCGGATGAGCTGTGATATGTAAATGCCGTATGACGGTAATCTTGGAACATCACCGTCAAGCCAAGGGAAATTTACTATGTTGAATCCAAAATCATCCCTTTTGTCATATACACTTGTATGAATCTTTCCGTTTACAATTTTGATATTTAGGTCCAAAAAGGGTGTTTCTGTATTTGAAAGGTTTGCCTTGTTAAGGGTTAATTCTTGTGGATAAATTTCATTCTTATATAATTCAAAAGCAGGATTGTCAATGGTTAGAATATCATTCAGATACCTAGAAGTATTATTGAAACATTTCAGCTCATCAAATTTTCTTTGCTTTTGAAGATTTTGGATAAATTCTTTTTCATAAGTGTATAAAAATAAATCTGCAACAAGAGGCGCACAGTTAGAACCCATAGGAATTCCTACAGCCTGCTTGTATAGATCCTCACCAAATCTAACATAAATATTGTCCAAGAGGAAGGACAAGGCATTACACAGGTCACTACATGTCCATGATTTGTATGATTTGTAGTCTGTCGAGGAAAAGAAACCCTTCGATTCAGATGTACAAATGTAAGTTTTTCGCTCTCGATCAAAACACCATTTAATGAGATTAGATAATCGATCATTAATTTTGTCATGAGGAAGTGTGGTGTACATATTAGAGAAGTCGTATGAAGAAATCGTATTGGCTTGGAAATTTCCAGATTTCATTTTTTCAATCACATCCCCTGAATTCTTAATAGACCAAAATAAATTTACATCGTTCCTGTTTAGAACCGTTTCACAATATCAAGGGGCATTTACAGGAACAGATAGATGGTTTATCTATGGAGAATGAAGTTTTAAGAGAGAAATTAGCGGAGAAAAACAAACAAATAATGGAACAAAAGACGACAATTTCTGACGCTATGAGGATCGCACAGGAGGCGCAGATTCGCTCTAATTACAATGAGCAGTACTCGAGAAAAACCAACATAAAGATTTACGGAATGAAGGGAAAAAAAGGAAGACCCGCCGGAGGAAGTGATCAGGATGTTGAGTGATGTAGCGAACGTTGTTTTACGCGAAGATGAAATCGTTGCGGCTCATCGTATACCTTGTAGAGCAGGGCAGAATCGTCCGATTTTATTAAAAGTAAAGAACACTTCAGTGAGATCCCGTATCATGAAAAAAAGATCTGTAGTAAAGAAATCAGTGCACGGCCTTAGACTTGCAGACGATGTTACGAAGTTTAAATTCCTCGCTCATTGACCGCCTGAATGTACATGATTCCATTGAAAGCGCGTGGTATTTTAATGGGAACATTTACGGGAAAGCTGTTAACAGTGACCGGCGCATTCAGTTCGATATATATGATGACATTCCCAAAAAAGTGCATAACAAAGCATAATTTTTTTTCTAAACATTTGATTCTGTTTACTTGACATTAATTGCATTGATTTTGTTGATTCTAATATGTCTTGAAATTTATTGCGTTGTATATGTGTAGAATTTTGAATTTACCTGCCGGATTATGAAATCCGGATCGCAAAGACCGAGTTTGGTTTAAAAACCTTGAAACGTACAAACTATTATTTCCGTTTTGACTGATTGCAGCGTCAGATTTTCACAATTTTGTAAAATTTCACTATACAGAAAATTTCTATGGAATTTTACTTGTATGATGAAGTTTTATGATAGCTACAGAACACAGATGTGCAATCAAGCCTACTGTATTCAAAAGAAAAGTCAAAATCCGGCAGGTAAACATTTCTTTATGAAACCTATGCCACAGACTGTGGTTGGGGTACCAGGTAGCTTGGTAGATTAATTTATGATACTGATTGATAAAGTCTTGGCCTTTGTACGGTACCATTTGTCATCAAGGCTGTCTGAATAATTGATGATGTGTTTTAGTTTGATTGAGATCAAGTATTTCAAATCTTTTTTGCTTCTTTGCCTCTATTTTCTTGTTAATTCTTACTGGTTCTTTTCATTTGCTTGTGTGCATGTTCCATTCAAA
Source organism: Pinctada fucata (assembly GCA_028142955.1). Lineage (NCBI taxonomy): Eukaryota > Metazoa > Mollusca > Bivalvia > Pterioida > Pteriidae > Pinctada > Pinctada fucata. The sequence goes on along the minus strand of AP027110.1, from coordinate 1,431,361 downwards.
GAGTATGTAAAATGTCTGGGTAATGGTTGACATGATTTCTGTTAATTGTCAGGGGTTGGGAAATCAGGATAAAAGAGGGACGTTTTTAGATATTTAAGAAATATGAATGCTAATATCTATTGCTTGCAAGATACACATTTTACTAGGGAGACGGAAAAGCAAATTCGAGCAGAGTGGGGGTATGAATGTTTATTTAGTTCGTTTACATCGAATTCTCGAGGGGTTTGCTTTCTTTTTATGAATAGTTTTGATTATATAATTCACAGGACAAAAGGGGATAGTCGAGGAAACTACATGATGATCGATTTAGCAATTGATGAGAAAAGAATTACAATTTGTTCATTATATGGTCCAAATGTGGACTCTCCATGGTTTTATGAAGAAATTTTTGAGGCTGTAACTGAATTTTCTAATGAGACCGTAATAATATGTGGTGACTTTAACTTGGTTCAAAATCCGAATGTTGATTACCATAATTATGTAAACATAAATAATCCCAATGCAAGAAACAAGCTACTAGAAATAAAGGAAGGGATGGGGCTGATAGATCCTTTTAGGGAAATAAACACATACACAAATAGATATACCTGAAGAAAAAGGAATCCGTTAAAGCAAGCAAGGCTTGATTTTTTTCTAATTTCAGAGAATTTATCAACAAGCATCACTGCATGTGATATTGAGCCAAGCTATAGATCAGACCACTCCCCAATTCGCTTAAAATTGAAATTTCATGACTTCATTAAAGGTAAAGGTCTGTGGAAATTTAATAACTCCCTACTATATGATGAAAAATATGTTCAAGAAGTAAATGATTTGATAAAAAAGATAACGGAACAATATGCAATACCTGTATACAACAAAGATAATTTACACCAGATACCAAAGAATGAAATTCAGTTTACAGTAAATGATCAATTATTTTTAGATGTTCTTTTAATGGAAATAAGGGGAAAGACTATATCTTATGCTTCTTACAAGAAGAAGGTTACAAATGAAAAGGAAGAGAGACTACAAAATGATATTAAGAATTTAGAGAGAAATTTATCAGAAATTAATGCTGAAGAACATGAGATTAAAAGGAAAGAATTACAAGAAATTAGGGAACAAAAATTGAAGGGCAGCTTAATTAGATCTAGAGCAAAATGGCTACTAGAGGGTGAAAAACCTACTAAATATTTTTTAGGACTTGAATCACGTAGCTATACGTCGAAGCTTTACGGTAGAATTTATGAAGATGTTTTGGAATAAATTAGGTTATCATGTGGTACGTTCACTAAATTACGGCTTTGATACAGGGGAATTATCTACCATACAAAAGGAAGGAATTATAACTTGCATACCAAAAGATCATAAACCAAAACAATTTCTGAAGAATTGGAGGCCTATAACCCTGTTAAACACTGTGTACAAAATAGGATCTAGCTCAATAGCAAATAATAATAAGTAAGGAACAGACAGGATTTATGACTGGTAAATATATAGGAGAAAATACTCGGTTGATTTATGACATATTACAATTCACAGAAGAAAATGATATTCCAGGACTTCTCCTTTTTATAGATTTTGAAAAAGCTTTTGATTCAGTCTCATGGAAATTTATGGAAAAAGTTCTTAAATTCTTTAAATTTGGCTCATCTTTACGAAATTGGATTAACGTACTTTATAATAACATTAAATCAAGAGTAAATATTGGAAGGCATCTTTCTGACTTCTTCTCTCCAGGAAGAGGTTGCAGGCAGGGAGACCCAGTTTCATGCTATTTATATATTTTATGTGCCGAAATCCTTTCAATAAAAATAAGAAATGAGCCTAGGATTAAAGGAATAACAGTAGAAAGGTTTGAATTCAAAGTATCCCAATATGCAGACGATACATCCCTCATTTTGGATGGGTCTGAAGAATCATTAAATACTGCTCTGAATGTACTTAAATGGTTTGAAGGAATTTCCGGATTAAAAGTTAATTTTGAAAAAAACACAAGTAATTTGGATAGGGAAAAGAAAATACAGTAATGAAAAACTTTGTTCCCAGTGGGGGTTGCAATGGGGAAAACATAAATTTACTCTCTTGGGAATTGATTTTGATGTAAATTTGGATAAAATTTGTGAAACCATTTATAGGAAAAAAAATAGATAAAATCAAGTCAATTATTAAACAATGGGATAAAAGACAAATTACACCAGTGGGTCGAATTTCAATCATAAAATCATTATTAATATCACAATTTAATCATCTCTTCCTATCTTTACCAAACCCAAATGAAAAATTGTTAAAGGAAATGAATCACATATTATTTGATTTCTTATGGAATCATAAAAAGGATAAGGTCAAAAGAGATGTTATTACTCAAAGTTTTGCAGATGGTGGTCTGAACATGATTGAATTGAAATCTTATATCATAGCTCTAAAAACAACATGGATTAGACGTATATTAAATACCGAGGGTATATGGCAAAATCTTCTATTTCAAAATCTTAATATAAAAAATCTCATGCAATTTGGAATAGCATACTTGGATAAAGAAATAAAAACTCTAAAAAATGAATTTCGGAAAGATGTTCTGGGTGCATGGAGAGATTTAATAATCAATGAAAAAAATAGCACTGAAAATTTAACAACTATTCCTTTATTGTTTAACTATGTTATCAAAATTGATAATAATTATGTTCATTATAAAACTTGGGTGCATAAGAATATCCTTTATGTAAATGATCTATTAAAGTCAGAAAATGAATTTTACCTATTTGAGGAATTTAAAGAAAATTTTGATATAGAAACTAATTTTATTGAATATCATGGTATAGTTAGGAGTGTTAAAAAATATATAAATTCTAAAAATGAACAACATTTTCACAAGTTATGTGCTCCATGGATACCATATACTGTTAAAACATTATTAAAAGACAAAAAAGGTTCTAAGAAAATGTATGATGTTTTAAGATGTAAAGATGATGTTTCTATAACCTCAAAGGCAAAATGGGCATCATTATTTCAAAATATTACAGATAAAGAATTCAGAGATATTTATAAATCAATTAAAAACATTTCAGAAGGTAAACTACAGTGGTTTCAATACAGAATAAACCATAATATTTTGACTACAAATAAAGTTGCTTTCAAAATGAAATTATGTCCAACTCCATTATGTACTTATTGTAATGCTGATGTAGAAAGTCTTTCACATTTGTTTTGGGACTGTCCAATAGTATTGGATATGGTCATTATCCATATTTGTCATTCAGATTTATGCAAAGCTTTACACAGTATTGTGCACATGTTTCAATTGACATTGAACTAGATAAAAAGAAATTTCTCCTTGGCCCTTATTTGCAAAAAATAAATGCTAATGATTTAATACTTATGCACCTTAAATTTTATATAGATGCCTACAACATGACCTATCTCTCGTTCATTTTTTATCATATTTAAAATACATGTATGCTTTACAAAGAGAAAAGTTAAGAAGAAGTGGTAAAATGAACATCTTTAATGAAAATTGGCGGGAATGGAGGGCTTTATTAGAAAGTTAAGGTTAAAAAAAAGATTGTTTTGTATGATAGATCCTTTGTTGGGGTTGAATAACTATGTTTCTGTTTTTGTTTTCTTTTCCTCATTAATACTCAACTTCTGTAGAAATACAATCACTGATGTAAAAAAAAAAGATTATGTTCTCTAATATTGTTCACAATTTTTAAAGATTTCATATCTGATATAATTTAATACTACTTTTAAAAGAAATGCACACAAGCAAAACTATCTACTACTTTCCAACTTTACTTCCTTCCTATCTGTTTATCTACAACTATATACTACTTTCTTACTTTTCTTACTTCTTATCTATTTATATTATAAAAAAAGTGCTACTACTCTACACTAAGTATATGAGAAATTGCAAACATTATGTATTGTAAAATGAATAGTAGTGCAATAAAAAAAAAATATTAGCCAAGGTTGCTAATAATCTTATGCATGCTCAAGTAATTTCTATCTTTAAGATAAGCAAAACTATATGTTTTTGTTTTTTTTTGTCATTTTACAAACCATTTTCAAATTATATCAATGTATTATTCATGGCCAGCTTAGTTCATTTTAGGTCCTTCACTTTCAGAAGGGGTTTCGGATGCCAACCGACTCTCCCTCGGTTAGTCGAGGACTGGAAGCTAGCGCTCGATGAACATAAATGTATTGTTACCATACACATGGACCTGTGTCAGGTTTTTCACTGTCCTCCCCATGGACGTTTGCTTGCTAAACTAGAGGCAAATTTTCTATCAGGGAGGGCAGTGGAGCTTCTTACACCAGTGACTAGGACAGTGATCTCCTTACAGGGTAGTCCAGGGATACAAACTTGGTCCCCCCCAGATGTAAAGTCTCTATAAATGACAAATATTCGACACAAAATAAAGCTTCTGTATCTATATATTCTATGATATCCAAAGACAAAGATTTTTATTTTAGAAGTAAAATAGAAAGGCAACTTACATCGCTCCAATGACGTCAAATTCGTCGTGTTGCGAGCATTTACGGGTAAAATTCGGTTCGCTAAGCTTTACCTGACCGATATGCAGGCGATGTTTCAGACAAAATCAAACATCATTTTAAATGTTCAACCATAATCTAGGTCAGTACATTTACACATGCTCAAAGCGCACACACACGTCAAGTACACCATTATCAAACTTCCTTCTTATCGTTACTATATATAGTATCTACACAACCTTGTTTATATTTATACTCAAAATGTGGATTTTCGTTATGGTTTCATTGGCAATGTCACATATACAATAGTCTTGAATGTACATAAAACATTTTCCACGTCATATATATATAGCTTTTCAGATACTTTTTCGCAGTTCAACGAAACAAGCACTCTCTGTACACGGGAAATTCCTAATCTATTTTCGAACGATGTCGTTTGACATTTCCTGCATGGTAACATTTCGTTCGAGACCTCAGTAAAGAGGGCGGATTTATATATTATTTCTTTTTTGCCCTTCTTGGTGGGGGATAGGATAAGGACAGGATGAGGCTAGAAAGAGTTGAAGATTTTTACATATTGAATGAGATGAATGTGCAATGTAGGATATCGGATGAAGAATAGGATAGGCTAGGATATGTTAAGATAGGTTAGGAATCGTAGAAATATGGATAGATGGTCTGATAATTTATAATGAATAATATGCATTCTGTAATGGTACTATTTTACATCGTACATTGAATTATTTATATGATTGAGATTTCCCAAGGTTGTTAACCGGAAACCTCACAAAGAAAGACAAATAAATCCCTGGTTCTTCCCCATAGTTGCCCTAAACCACAAGCAACTCATGAGGTTCACTCTCACGGCACCAAATACTGTGACAGGCGGAATGGAAAATGTGGCCGGTCCGGGAATCGAACCCTTTCTGCATACAGCGCAGACGCTCTTAGCGACTGAGCTTACCGGGCACGATACCCCAACCGTCACATATCACTCGAATATATACTGGTCGGGAAGTAGTTATCGCCGAGCAGTAATCATCGACGTTTGCCCATTGTCCTCGGTTATACTAATGATAGAGACTTGATTCTTTAAGCATTAATACTTCTTATATTTATCAAACTGCACATGAAATTTCAAATGAATCCATGCAAATATATATAATCATTATTTTATTAAATTCATTATCCGACCAATTATTATTATATCCATGTGATGGGATTAACCTAGTAGGCAGAGATTATGGATGAATTTTAATTTAAAAACCAGATGTCTATGCCTTGGCGAATACCGAAGGCAAGATCCACGGAGATATAGAAAATTTTATAAACTTTTTTACGGTTCCATATGACCTGAATAAGTGCAACCTATATAATCATAATAACAAATCTGTATTAACCTCTTAAGAGATTAAAGCCGGATTAATTCAAGTATAAGATCACAAACTATCCGGGATATCAATGTAATCCATAGATTTGTTGTTCGTAAGTACCTTACAAGAATGAAAAAAGCGTTTTTAGCTCACCTCGACGAAGTTGAGTGAGCTTATGCTATAACCCCACGCGTCCGCGTCCGCGTCCGCGTCCTCGTCCGCGTCCGCGTCCGTGTCCGCGTCCGTGTCCGCGTCCGTGTCCGCGTCCGCGTCCGGTTAAGAAGTTTGGGGTAGCTCAGTATCTGACAAAGTACTAATGCTACAGTAACCAAACTTGCACAAGTGATTCATCTTTGGATGCTGAGGTGAACCCATGCATCGGATGCAGCATCTGACCTACATTTTCCGCTTGAGTGACTTGGTTAAGAAGTTTGGGGTAGCTCAGTATCTGACAAAGTGCTAATGCTACAGTTACCAAACTGGCACAAGTGATTCATCTTTGGATGCTGAGGTGAACCCATGCATCGTATGCAGCATCTGACCTACATTTTCCGCTTGAGTGACTTGGTTAAGAAGTTTGGGGTAGCTCAGTATCTGACAAAGTACTGATGTTACAGTAACCAAACTTGCACAAGTGATTCATCTTTGGATGCTGAGGTGAACCCATGCATCGGATGCAGCATCTGACCTACATTTTCCGCTTGAGTGATTTGGATAAGAAGTTTGGGGTAGCTCAGTATCTGACAAAGTACTAATGCTACAGTAACCAAAGTTGCACAAGTGATTCATCTTTGGATGCAGAGATGGACCCATGCATCGGATGCAGCATCTGACCTACTTTTTCCACTTGAGTGATTTTGCTTTTAAAAGCCAATATTGAGCAAAGTATAAGTGCTACATGTACCAAACTTGCATATTGGATGTATGTTTGATCAAACTTTCATAAAATGACCTTGACCTACTTTTTCCGCTTGAGTGATTTTGCCTTTAAAAGCCAATATTGAGCAAAGTATAAGTGCTAGATGTTCCAAACTTGCATATTAGATGTATCTTTGATCAAACTTTCATAAAATGACCTCGACCTACTTTTTCCGCTTGAGTGATTTTGCCTTTAAAAGCCAATATTGAGCAAAGTATAAGTGATACATGTACCAAACTTGCATATTGGATGTATCTTTGATCAATCTTTCATAAAATGACCTTGACCTACTTTTTCCGCTTGAGTGATTTTGCTCTATAAAGCCAATATTGAGCAAAGTATAACTGCTACATGTACCAAACTTGCATATTGGATGTATCTTTGATCAAACTTTCATAAAATGACCTCGACCTACTTTTTCTGCTTGAATGATTTTGCTCTTAAAAGCCAATATTGAGCAAAGTATAAGTGATACATGTACCAAACTTGCAAATTGGATGTATCTTTGATCAATCTTTCATAAAATGACCTTGACCTACTTTTTCCGCTTGAGTGATTTTGCTCTATAAAGCCAATATTGAGCAAAGTATAACTGCTACATGTACCAAACTTGCATATTGGATGTATCTTTGATCAAACTTTCATAAAATGACCTTGACCTACTTTTTCTGCTTGAGTGGTTTTGCCTTTAAAAGCCAATATACATGTACTAAGAAATATGTTTGAATTGAATTTTGCTGTCACGAGGTGAGCTTCGTAATCTGTGATTACCTATGTTTAATCCTATGAAGCTATTTGTAAGGAACGGATCCAAAATCATTTTACAGGGGACGATGTGCTGGGTATTACTTACTGAAGATTTGGGGGCTGCCTATTATATTCGAGTTAAAAAAAAATTGAAATGTAAAGAAGTTCAAGTTGGCAGATCCGAGATCGAAAGTGTTTCTTTTTTACAGACCCCTAATTCCATCCCCTTGATCCGCCCACGTTGCATGCGTTCCGACCTTGTCCTAAATTCAAACTTACGTCCCGACCGATATACATAATCCTTTTAAAGTAGGGTAGTGTGTTTACATAAATTCTAAAAACATTAATTAGTGAGTGGAGGAGGGGATGCGCGAATCTTTGAATCTACGAAAGTCCAATCGTGTAATGGAAAAAAAGAATTATCTTAATTAAGAAAAACATCTCGTAATAACGAGATAATTATCTCGTATTTACAAGAACAGATATCCTAATTATGGTCTATAATTAACTCGTAATTACGAATAAAGATTTTGTTGTTACGAGACTTTTAAGTCGTAATTACGAGAAAAGATCTCATGGTAAATTCGTTATTACAATATCTTTTTTCGTTATCATAGCGACTAAACTAGCTCGTAAGGATAAGATCCAATATTAATTTATCTACTTGTTTATCTTTATTTATTCATTCTTTATCATTTATTTATTTATTTATTTATTTATTTATTTATTTATTTCCGAGACACGAAGCGAGGCTCGCCGCCGAAAAGGCATTGAATGAGCGCAAGTCAAAATCAGTACCAACTAAAGATATTCTTGATCTAATGGATATAGTTCTGGATTCGAACATATTCACATTCAATGATAAAACATACGTTCAGAAAATAGGCACGGCGATAGGTTCAAAATTGGGAATGACTTATGCATGTACATATATGGGAGAATGGGAAAAAGAATTATTCAGCAAAAGCGAAAAATTACCATCTTCTTATTACCGATACATAGATGACATCTGGGGCATTTGGACTCACGGGGAAGACACTTTAAAAGAATTTGTGAAAACAGCAAACAACATCCACCCAAACATACAGCTAGAGTTGCGATATTCAACGGAAAATATTGAGTTTTTAGATGTAAAAATCACGACGGAGAAGGGATATTTGAAAACTGATTTGTATACGAAGGATACAGATGGTCATCTATACTTGCACAAGAGCTCGAATCACCCGCGGAAAACAAAAGATGCTATCCCTTACGGTCTCGGACTTCGGCTAAGACGAATATACTCCTCCGAAACCGATTATAAAAAACGTAGAAACGAATTGAAACAACAGCTAGCGAGAAGAGGATACAAAAATCATGAATTGGAAGGACAACTAACAAAAACAGACAAATTGGATAGGAGGAATCTCCTCAAATACAAATCTAAAAAGAAAAACGATAGAGTACCATTGGTTATAACATATAGCGATGGACTTCCCAATATACACTCAATAGTAAAACAGAGATTAACAACGCTGCACAAGTCAGAACGAATGAGAGAAATTTTTCCGATACCCCCAATCATCGCAGTCAGAAGGGACAAAAATTTTCAAGACATCCTAGTCCATAAAAAGCACAACAACATGTTTTATAAATCATCAAACGGAAGTGAACCATGCGGGAAAAAATGCGCCATATGCAATTACGTCATGCTCACGACATCATTCTTTGGGACGGACGGGGAGGAATACAAAATCAAGGGGAATCTCAACTGCAAAACGCAAAATTTGATATACAGTTTAAGATGTAAAAAGTGCGACAAAACAGTATATGTAGGACAGACGGGAAGAACATTATAAGAGCGCATAATGGTTACCATATCAAACGTAAGAAATAAAAAATGCGATCTCATAACGGAACATTTCAACAAAAATGGACACACATTGCGGGATTTTCAAATAGTTGGAATCGAGAAGACATTCGGCGGTGAAATTTCCAGATTGACCAAGGAGTCATTCTGGATAAAGAAACTCAAAACCCTGTTGCCAGAAGGACTTAATCGGCAAATAGATTTAGTTTAAATTAAGAAAAACTTTAATGTTACCATTTTATTACATAACAACATTTTACACGCCATTTACGTTACGACGTTTTGGCGCTCCAATGACGTCACAAGTAAGAACACTCAATTCTATAAACATTCCACTGATGAAGGCCAATGGCCGAAACGTTTGGAAAAATAAAGGAATGAATTTAATGTTTATTTATTTATTTATTTATTTATTTATTTATTTATTTATTTATTTATTTATTTATTTATTCATTCATTCATTTATTTATTCATCTACGGAAGCCCGTTAGTGGCAAATATGAAAAATAAAAAAGAAGGAAATGAGAAATATATTTAGGAAAATGAAAAATAAATTTAGGAAAACGATAAATATATCTAGGAAAATGAGATATATATTAAGGAAAATAAAAAAATAAATTTAGGAAAATGAGAAATATATTTAGGAAAATGAGAAAGATATTTAGGAAAATAAAAAATAAATTTAGGAAAACGAGAAATATGTTTGAAAAAGGGAAAATAAATTTAGGAAAATGAGAAATACATTTAAGAAAATGGAAAAATTTATTGAGGAAAATGAGAGATATATTAAGGAAGATGAAAAATAAATTTAGGAAATTTTATTTTCAGAAAGCGGAATGTGGAAACATTTCACTAGCCCTTAGCCACTCCCAGAATATTAAAGAGGGAGGGGGAGGTAGAAAGATACATACCGTATCTTATTGACTTATCAAGAGATAAATACTTCCTTGCAAATTACTTCCAAGCAACCCCCGCTGCTTGATCAAGATGCATGGTAAATGTATATACGTCTATGATGTAACAGCGGTGAGCAAGCCGGCCACTGGTCAAAGCTATAATGTTATGATCTCTCTCTCTCTCTCTCTCTGATTTTACTCAGTATGTGCATTTATATATTAATATATATGTGTCATTTTTTTCTAAAGTAAACACAAATTCATGCGCGAACCAAGATTCGGGGGGGGGGTAAAATGTGCAAACTGAAAATGTTCACCCATTTTTCCGTATATTTTGTTCTTAACCATTGGCTCCTTCCCCCTGATGACTTTGATCTTCACTGGAAAAAATATAGATCCTCCCTTTGGGGTTAAGGAAAATTACAGCTAATATGTAATTCAGCTCTGAAGAAGTCGATATGGAATGGGAAATTTCATATCATAACGGTGTATTGGTAAATTTGACTTCATCCCCTTCATCTGGTTGGTTAATTTCAAACGTCCATTTCGAAAATTGTCGAAAGCTACATTATCCATCTTGAGAAAAAAATAATCACCTGTAGGGGGGTTAGAAATTATCTCTCTGGCGAACAGCTCGTAAGGTTTATTGTGCTTCTTGACCAGTACAAATCGTTTATTTTACTCGTAAAAGCAGCGGGGTTCGAGGAAGGAGCAAAAGAAATACAAGAAGGCCTTTATCATTTGATATGCATCTCATTAATATTCTAGGAGTGGTAACAGTAGAATGTAGTGGGGGATTTCTATGTTTATACACATCGTATTTCTTTTTGTGGTTTCCATTTAATTTTATCGGGGAGTTGACAGGACCCTCCAATCCACTTACCTCCCTCCCTTCCTCTCTCCCCTATCCATTCCCCTCCCTCCCAACTTCTCCCTACATCATCACTCTCCCTTTCACTCTGTTCACCCAACATTTATTTTTCCACTTCCCCTCCAGCCCTTTACCTCTCCCACCCCTTCCCATCCTCCGACCTCCTCTCTACTTCCCCTCCCATCCTCTCTCCTTCCTCCCGCCCCCTTCTTCCCTCACCTGCCTTCCCTCTCATTATCCTAAATTTATTTTTCATTTTCCTAAATTTATTTTTCATTTTCCTGAATATATTTCTCATTTTCCAAAATATATTTCTCGTTTTCCTAAATTTATTTTTCATTTTCCTATTTTGCTAAATTTATTTTTCATTTTCCTAAATATATTTCTCATTTTCCTAAATATATTTCTCATTTTCCTAAATTAATTTCTCGCTTTCCTAAATTTATTCTTATTTTCCTAAATATATTTCGCATTTCCTCCTTTTTTATTTTTTCATATTTGGCACTAACGGGCTTCCGTATTCATCAATTTCTCAAGCATTAAATAAAAGTCTTAAATCTTGAATGCGTGTATTATGCAAAACCGAAAGATAGTTTTCCAAAAATATACATCAGCCGTTCGGAAGCCGTGTAGTCACTTCGCAGCCATACGACTACCTTTTGAAGTTCGCAAGCTCGTCGCAACTTTACAGACAAATTTCAACATTCACATCTCTACAATAATTGGACGCCGTGCGACTGACGCACGGCTGTTTTGAGACCTATTTAGAGCGGACTGTCGCGTGGCAGACGTACGGGCATAATCTAATGAGTAAACCTACTACTATATGATTACATTTTCCTGTTATTGTATCTGACTGTAATGTAACAATATTCCTGTGATAAATATATTTGTATTATATATGTGACATGATTCATGTGATATTTGTACTTGTATTATATATGTAACATGATCCATGTGATATTTGAAATTGTATTATATATGTAACATGATCCATGTGATATTTGTACTTGTATTCTATATGTCACATGATCCATGTTATATTTGTACTTGTATTCTATATGTTACATGGTCCATGTGATATTTGTACTTGTATAATGTATGTAAAATGATCCATGTGATATTTGTAATTGTATCATATATGTAACATGATCCATGTGATATTTGTACTTGTATTATATATGTAACATGATCCATGTAATATTTGTAATTGTATTATATATGTAACATGATCCATGTGATATTTGTACTTGTATTATATATGTAACATGATCCATGTAATATTTGTAATTGTATTATATATGTAACATGATCCATGTGATATTTGTACTTGTATAATATATGTAACATGATCCATGTAATATTTGTAATTGTATTATATATGTAACATGATCATTGTGATATTTGTACTAGTATTATATATGAAACATGATCCATGTAATATTTTTAATTGTATTATATGTGTTACATGATCCATGTGATATGAGTACTTGTATAATATATGTAACATGATCCATGTTATATTTGTACTTGTATTCTATATGTTACATGGTCCACGTGATATTTGTAATTGTATTATATATGTAACATGATCCATGTGATATGAGTACTTGTATTCTATATGTTACATGATCCATGTTGTATGAGTACTTGTATTCTATATGTAACATGATCCATGTGATATGAGTACTTGTATAATATATGTCACATGATCCATGTTATATTTGTACTTGTATAATATATGTAACATGATCCATGTGATATTTGTACTTGTATTCTATATGTTACATGGTCCATGTGATATTTGTACTTGTATTATATATGTAACATGATCCATGTGGTATGAGTACTTGTATTCTATATGTTACATTGTCCATGTGATATTTGTACTTGTATTATATATGTAACATGATCCATGTGGTATGAGTACTTGTATAATATATGTAATTAACATGATCCATGTTATATTTGTACTTGTATAATATATGTAACATGATCCATGTTATATTTGTACTTGTATAATATATGTAACATGATTCATGTGATATTTGTACTTGTATTCTATATGTTACATGATCCATGTGGTATGAGTACTTGTATTCTATATGTAACATGATCCATGTTATATTTGTACTTGTATTCTATATGTAACATGGTCCATGTGATATTTGTACTTGTATTATATATGTAACATGATCCATGTGGTATGAGTACTTGTATTCTATATGTTACATGATCCATGTTATATTTGTACTTGTATTCTATATGCAACATGGTCCATGTGATATTTGTACTTGTATTATATATGTAACATGATTCATGTGATATTTGTACTTGTATTCTATTTGTAACATGATCCATGTGGCATGAGTACTTGTATAATATATGTTACATGATTCATGTGATATTTGTACTTGTATAATATATGTAACATGATTCATGTGATATTTGTACTTGTATAATATATGTAACATGATCCATGTGGTATGAGTACTTGTATTCTATATGTAACATGATCCATGTGGTATGAGTACTTGTATAATATATGTCACATGATCCATGTTATATTTGTACTTGTATTCTATATGTTACATGGTCCATGTGATATTTGTACTTGTATTATATATGTAACATGATCCATGTGGTATGAGTACTTGTATTCTATATGTAACATGATCCATGTGGTATGAGTACTTGTATTCTATATGTAACATGATCCATGTTATATTTGTACTTGTATTCTATATGTAACATGGTCCATGTGATATTTGTACTTGTATTATATATGTAACATGATCCATGTGGTATGAGTACTTGTATTCTATATGTTACATGATCCATGTTATATTTGTACTTGTATTCTATATGTAACATGGTCCATGTGATATTTGTACTTGTATTATATATGTAACATGATTCATGTGATATTTGTACTTGTATTCTATTTGTAACATGATCCATGTGGCATGAGTACTTGTATAATATATGTTACATGATTCATGTGATATTTGTACTTGTATAATATATGTAACATGATTCATGTGATATTTGTACTTGTATAATATATGTAACATGATCCATGTGGTAGGAGTACTTGTATTCTATATGTAACATGATCCATGTGGTATGAGTACTTGTATAATATATGTCACATGATCCATGTTATATTTGTACTTGTATTCTATATGTTACATGGTCCATGTGATATTTGTACTTGTATTATATATGTAACATGATCCATGTGGTATGAGTACTTGTATTCTATATGTAACATGATCCATGTTATATTTGTACTTGTATAATATATGTAACATGATTCATGTGATATTTGTACTTTTATTCCATTTGTAACATGATCCATGTGGCATGAGTACTTGTATTATATATGTAACATGATCCATGTGATATTTGTACTTGTATTATATATGTAATATGATCCATGTGATATTTGTACTTGCATTATATATGTAACATGATTCCTGTTATATTTGTACTTGTATTATATATGTAACATGATTCATGTGATATTTGTACTTGTATAATATATGTAACATGATTCATGTGATATTTGTAGTTGTATTCTATATGTAACATGATCCATGTGATATGAGTACTTGTATTCTATATGTAACATGATCCATGTTATATTTGTACTTGTATTCTATATGTAACATGATCCATGTGGTATGAGTACTTGTATTCTATATGTTACATGATCCATGTTATATTTGTACTTGTATTATATATGTAACATGATCCATGTGATATTTGTACTTGTATTATATATGTTACATGAACCATGTGATATTTGTACTTGTATTCTATATGTTACATAAACCATGGGATATTTGTACTTGAATTATATATGTAACATGAACCATGTGATATTTGTACTTGTATTATATCTGTTACATGATCCATGGGATATTTGAATATGTTTTATCTTTAATGATGGACAATTATAATAACACCAATAACATATTCCGTACATACACTGGATTCTGCAGATAATTCAAATTTACTTAGATTGATGTTACAAATTGTTTTCTTAATGATATTTTGAATATGTAGGCCTCTTCTGGATGAATTATGAACTTTTATCTCCGAGTGGGGTCTAAACGTAGAATGTAGTGATTTCTTCCGGATTTTGATCGTCTTTAATCCTTTGAGTGATTCTGCACCAAACTGATGAGACATTGCAGTAGTACATTTTTCATACCGTTTATATACATTGCAATAGTGCAATGTCCATACCGTTTATATATTGGAAATTAACAAAATAAAGGATCGAGAGGGTTAAGGAAAAGGACCCCTACCCGCCTGGAATTTTACAAAATTGCTGAAGTTTTACATATATATTTTTCTTCAAAATCATGGGCTGAAATAAAGTTATCTGTAAGTTAGTTCATGAAAGATTAAAAAATAAGGTAATGAAAAGGCCGGGTGAGTTACAGGAGATGATATTTCATCAACAGGACTGAATTTTCTACAAAACTTATACACAGTTATTGCTTTCTTTGGTCCCGATGGTCGAATTTCCGGGTTTTTTTCCCCTGATTGCTCAACATTCTTTTGAGCTTTTAATAAAAAAAATGCTGATCGATAATATTCAACATGTCGAGGTCATCAAGTTCTATATAGTTGGACCAAAAGTAAGAAAACTAGAGGGCTCTATTAAAATGAAAAAATAAAATAGCAAGTAAAAGGTAAACATATGTAATTTCAATATATAAAAAAAAAACAGAAAAAAAACATAACTTTGATAGAATAAATATAAACTGAAATGGAAAAAAAGCAGGTTGATTCTATGAAATGCAATTCAAACAAAAGTCCTGGTTTCTACGATATTTTCTTGGTCATAACACATATATCTTGAAAAAAAATCATTTTCTAGGAAAATATTTTCCACATTTGCGAAGTTAATTTTTTCGTTCAAATTTCTTGTTCGTATCAAAGGGAATGTTCTTGTAATGGGCGATACATATATATTTCAGAAATGATACAAAATTCAAACTCGTTTCCGGCCTTTCTCTCTTTCATAAATCAATTGATTTAAGACATATTACAGAGAAATTTGATCACTTCAAGTATTTCCTTCAATCATTTATACATGTAAGTTACTGAATGAACACGGAACGGCATGCCGATAATCTGATCATTTGTCCTTTGTGCAGAGGTATCAATCCCCTAAACATATATAATGTTTTTATTTTGCCACGGACTAATTCGAACCAATCAGAGAGCGTAAATCGCGTCACGTGCTCGACGTCTAAATTTCTATAGACCGTCAGTAATTTGACCATTGCCGTATAAATGAATTCGCATGTAAAAGGAAGGCACAAAACGCCCATTTTCTGCGACAAAAGACAGATTTTGGTCCTCGACAAAAAACATTATTAGGTTTGTTACAGACCGTCCACTGAGATTTCGGCTTCTATGGGCTTGATAAACCCGATAAATCTCTGTAGACGGTCAGTAACAAACCTAATAACTAATTCTGTTTAGGAAATGACAGGCTATTGTATAATTTTGCATTTATATACCGGCATGTGTAAATCTAATAAGAAAAAAAAATACGCATTCACTTCCTTTGTATTGACCTTATATATGAAATAAAATTTTCATGTGACATGAGAAAAGTGATATACAATGAAAATCAACAACGAATATATTTTATATTTAAAGTTAGTGTAGAAACTTAGCCAGAAGTGAGTTCATAAATCAAAGAAATTGTGTGTAAAGAATAAACTTGGTTATTGTGTGACTTCAGGTAGAATTTCGTCAAATTCGACGCAAAATCCTATAAAAATCGACAGATTTTCGCAAGCGAATCAACTTTGGCGCCTTTTTATGCCGTTATAGACAAAGTGACGTCAAGTTTCGGACTCGCTAATATTAATGACAGATCTTAATCAAAACATCCAATAAATTTACTGTATAACGAAGCCCCTCCCATTTCGTTTTCAAAATGTTGTCGGAGTAGGTTTGCCGCCCTTTCTAGGTTCACGGGCTTAGGTGGGTTTACAACATTTGGCCCCATTTGTCCCAAGGCATCCTCCACAATATCGGAAGCAGACCTAAACACGTCTTTGGCAGCTGCTTGTTTTACCTATATGATTTAAGTTTAAACGTTTTTATGTAAAATTAGTCAAGATAAAAATTATCAAATGTTTCCTAGTACATATAGATATTTTATTGAAAAATATTTATTAGCTCCTTGTGACAAAATCACAACCACACATGCATGCATCGTTCTTGCTAATTTGAAATTTGAATTATATCATTGACTATTATTCATAGTAAACCTTTGTTTGTATTTCAACTCTAGAGCCTAATCCAGGATCATTCGGGTGGTTATGGTCATGGTTTCCGGGGATGAAAGTATCACCTTGCTGAAGGACCGATCGAAGCAGAGCAATTTATAGAGATTCCGGAGCGAACAGACTTTCCAGCAAAAATCGATTTAAGATCAGGTATTAATTAAGCTAAGATTCCTTCGAAATGCACAACTATAAGTTCTTTTGTGATTTGACAATATAAATTGAGCATCGGATGATCGATCGGAGGTAAAGTTGATGAAAATTCGATTTTCATAACTGTCCAACTCGACTCGTTTTTCGGTAAATATGGCGGGTATTATGAATGCAATGGCCGACTGGCACCGTCGTCAGAAAATTTTGCATAACATTTTTACCGTACTAGTAAGAGTCTTACTCAAGACAAATGGTTATGCTCAGGTATGTGTACTATATATCTATGATATTTTAAAGGATACTCTGGTCATGGGAATCTAGTTTTGCGCTCAGTTCGGTGAGGAATGTTCAAATTCATATATTTTTGTTTGCCTTACAAATATTGCATGTGAAGAAGATGCTTATTTGTTATTTTCATTGGTGATTAAAATTCATAATTTAAAAAACTTCAACTATATTCCATATACAGTGAACAGAAATAGGACCCCCATTTTTTTTTTCAATACAAAATGGCCGTACCGGACCCACAGGTCGTACACATACGTACACATACCAGGCGCTTTTACGGCCTGTGGAACAGATATGCAGAACTATACACCACAGGTGTGAGGTATCATCGCTTGGTCACAAACCCTTTCCTCAATACAAACCCTTCTATATGTCTATAATATATAAAACTTTTTTAATAGAAAAAAAAATGTTAAAGCACCACAGAAACGATGTATTATTTTCACATATTTTATTGTTACACGTGTTTTGGCCGTATCAAAGGCCTCTTCAGGCAATAATGTACGAAACAAAGTATTGGTACATGCAATATATTGATGAAAAAGCATGATAAGTAAATAAGATTAAGTACTAAGCACTCCTTGGTCACGAATGCTTTTACTTCAAGGGAAAAGTAAATAAATGATATTATGATGAAACTTTTTTAATATAGACATATAGAAGAAAGGGTACGTATAGAGGAAAGGGTCTGTGACCAAGAGATACTGTGCTATACATGAAGAAAAAATAAACGTCTGTACTATCATTGCGGTTCCAGTTTATTATTTAGGGGGGGGGGGATTGGCAAGGGGTTTGGGGACTTCCTAGGCAGAGCCCTGTTAGGGAGGTTGAATCCCCCTGGAATCTCTTGAATTTAAGCCTTTTTAGGACCCATTTTCGTGACTGTAATTAATTAAAGAATGGAATTTGATGCATTTAACAATTATATTTACTAAAAGGTAGGTAATATTCACTTAAATATTCACTCTTTCTTGATTTAAAATGATTGTTTTACCCATGATTGGAAAATTTTAGGGGGACCTACGCCCCCTTGAATCCGTCACTGACTAGCAGTCATGCTGGCATAAGTAGTGTAAGAAGTCCCGCTGGGTGGGTAGTATTTTTAGGTATGGGGAAATCCTGGGTTTTGTGTGTAGGAAAGGGGGAAATCCATGGGGAATTCCATGTCTATTTATAGAATGGGGAAGTCCATGGTAAATTCCTAGGGAATTCCCAATTCTATATTAAGGTTTTAGGAGAGTCCCAGACCTATATTTAGATGTTTTTCTAGGAAATCATCTATTCGTGGAAGGAATAATTTCCCCCTACAACTAGATGAAAAAGAATTAATAAAGACAAATTGAAAGTTTATACATATTTTATTCAACATTGTACAAGTTTCAGAAAAAAAAGTCTATGCACTGTACTGTGGCCTCACATTCTGTCTCTGCATAGGTGGGCGTCCCCTGTTGCTCCGTAGATGGGTCTGGGGTAATTTGGTCTGTAGTTGTTGGGTCCATAGTTGTTTGGTCCCGGATAGTGTTGTATTCCTGTTGTACAGGACAGTCCCTGGCCTAGTGTCCCGTGCCTTGGTATTTGTAGCAAATATCGTTCTGTTTCTTGGGCGGCTGAGGACACTCGGTAGCAAAATGTCCCTCTTCATTGCAATTGTAACATACGTATCTGGCTTTCTTCTTTGGTGGTTCGTCTCCTTCTTCTGCATTTCTCTTGCTCCCCATCAATTCATGGATGTCGGCTTGCATCTTGGAAATGGATGTCTGTACATCTTCCATCATGGCAGTTATGCGCTGACAATTGCTATGGATGTCGTCCATTTTGTTGTCTGCAGGCTGCTGTAAATTGCCGTTTGGCCATTGAAATTCAAAGTTGGTTAAATCAATATCAGAAACTTGTTGAGAAGCCATCTTAGTTGTGTCTCCTATGAAGCACATAGCATGAATGACTGGCTTTGAAAATGTGTGTGAAATATATACTCAAATCATTGTTCTAGAGTGTTCTATCTAATTTGCATATGTCCTAGTACGACTCTAAGTGCACTTGAACGACCTTTCGTGTCTACTGCACGTGTTACTTTGACTTTCAAACAACCTTTCGTGTCAACAGCACGCGCTGGCATCTTGCCACTTAGAACTTTCTAGAACATATGCCTTTCAAACGACCTTTCGTGTCAACGGCACGCGCTAGCTACTTGCCAGTAATAACTGTGTAGAAGTGTCAAGAACATATGACGTCATTTTATCCTGCACCTGCAGCATTGACTTTGAAACGACCTTTCGTGTCAACAGCACGTGCTACTTTGACTTTCAAAAGACCTTTCGTGTCAACGGTACGCGCTGACAGCTTGCCAGTAAGAACTTTCTAGAAGTGTCAAGAACATATGACGTCATTAATGTCGGTCACCTGGAATCCTGCCAAGAAGTATGACGTCATCGATGGCGCGCTATAGAAAAGTCGGTCAGTACAATAATGTCAGTCACCCGGAGTCCTGTAGAAAAAAATGGTTAGTACAATAAGGTCAGGTACTTGACTGCTTACCAAGAACATTTTAGGTAATATATAACTGACACCTGTCCGTCCCGTTCAAGGACAGAGTCAAGGTCATGGATGTAAAACTCAAGGTCATACTCAAGGTCAAATGACATGTGATCACGTGATCAGTCACGTGACCGAATTTTCTAGAATTCCCTATGTATATATAAACCCCAATTTTCACAGACCAAACATCATTTTATCCTTGACAAGAGACCGAGATGGCTGCTGACAAGAAAACTGTTGCTGACATTAGAGAAAAGACCCGGGAAGATGTTGAATCTACCCAGAGGGAAAAAAGAGAAGAAGAAACTAACAAACAGCGTGACTTTGGCGCTAAAGATGTACGGGATTACTACGACATCAATGTCAACAAGGCCTACCAGTCCCGCAAGTTTAGGACCATGGGAAAGAAGTATACAGTCCAGTTTAAAGACATGAGTAAAGGCATTACACCCACCCAGTTTCCCAAAGTACTGCCTAAGATCATGAACACCTTGGTAGACGATCTTAAAGACGAGAATGGGATCAAGGATGCTGACAACGTACGGGCCATCGTACACCATCCTTCCTTGAAATCGGAGATATGGACACCGTTCTCCCAGAGTACCGAGATGTCCGGGGGCGCCATCTTGAAAGAGGTCCAAAAAGTCCAGCAATCCAACGAGGACTTTAAAATGGAAGATGGTCAGACCACAATCGATTTGCTGCATGTTGAGATGCCCATTGGGAGCGGTGGGAACCAAATCAAACACCTACATAATGATAAGGAGGCTTTCAAGAAGGGTAAAAAGTCCATAGTAAGCATTATCAACGACGAGGACCATATGTGTCTGTCCCGGGCCATCGTCGTGACCATGGTCCACGCTAACAAACCAGAAAAAAGACTCGGAGGAGTGGAAAAAAGAATGGGAAAGGATCAAGAAACCAAAAGACTACAAACTACAGAAGGAAAGGGCAAAAGCTTTATGCGACCAGGCAGGTGTGTCCAGTGAACATGGTTGCGGTCCAGCTGAATGGGAGAAGTTTCAGAAAGTCCTGACACCAAACTACAGGCTGAAAATTTACCAGCAGATCACTGTAGCTAAGACTCTTAAGTTTGACGTTCTGTACATGTAAGTTTTATTTTATAATTATTGTGAAATTTATTTGAATTTACTTTGTATGTAATTTCATGTATTTGATATTTTTTGCTTTTATATTTACAGAGGGGCCGTAACCAAGGATAGAATCCAACCCAAAATATTGCACCTACTGTATTCCGACAACTATTATGACGCCATTACATCCATGCCTGGTCTGGTGGAACAGCCCTACTACTGCGACTTCATAGTCATAGGAGTTCCTGCCCTATCCGCTGTTACTTGTGCCTGTCCTCACCCCCTTGCCCTTGGGAAGACGCTTACGTTGAATGTAATAGTTGTGGTGGGAATTCCCATAGTCTGAGGTGTTATTGGAACCATTTCAAACCCAACAAGTCCGGTAATAGCGTATGCGATATGATGACTAGATGGGAGGAATGCGGTAGCTGGATTACTAAAGCCGGGCTTCCACTGTCGCGAATGTAGAGGAGATTGAGCTACGATCAGAGGCGAATGGACAATCGTGTCACATTCTTGTCTGTTCTCATGAAGTATTTCTTGGCGCGATAGGCACACGATAGCACCGCGAATGCAACAAGAATATGCTACGCGTCCGCGGCGAGAGTGATAAGAATAGAGAAGAATGCGACACGAATGTGCCACGATAAAAAGACACTGAGGCGAATGGGAGGCGAATGCAGGAGATTGAGACACGACTTTAACCCGATAGCGCTGCGATGCAGGAGATTGAGACACGACTTTAACCCGATAGCGCTGCGATCATGACAAGAATGTGAGCTGAGAAAAATCAAAATCATTTGAAATATCCAGTAGCATCAATACCCTTTGTTGACTTTGACCTCTTTCCAGGTTATTTTCTCTTGAAAGACATTGTCAAAGTTTTCAAAGTATTGATCCGCACACTTTTACATCAACTCTGAGATAATTATTATTGTCACTGTCGTGTGTGTATGTAGTACTATCGTGGCAATATCGTGTCAAGATCGTGGCTGATTCGCGTTGATTTTTTTCATTTATGTCACATTCTCGGCGGATTCGCATCACTATCGTGTCAGATTCTTTCTTGTCGGGCTCTATCGTGGCTCTATCGTGGCTCATTCTCCTCCACCTTGGGAACAAGAATGCACGCAAATGTGAGGAGAACGCGCTGCGAATGGAGGAGAATGCAAGGCGAATGCGCTGCGCATGTGCCGCGAGTGTGAGGCGAATAAGAATTCAGACGCGAATGTTTTAAATAGTTTGAAGCATTCGCGTCGGTGCCGCGAACATAGGAAAATGCAGGAGAACATGACACGATAGTGACACGATGAGACGAGAATGCCCGCGATTGAGAAGAGAATGCGCTACGATTAAACAAAATCACCTAATCGTAGCTCTGTCGCCTCTGCGTTCGCGACAGTGGAAGCCCGGCTTAAGCGTTTGAAACCTGTCCACAAATGCGCCGACAAGGATCACTACTGCAGCATCTGTAAAGAGCAAGTGGGAGAGGGACACTAATGCTACGTGCAGACGGTACCCATCCCGACAAAGAAAAAGAAGAAGAACGACCTGTACATCTTTTACGACTTTGAATGTACCCAGGAAAGCGGAGAGCATGTCCCCAACTTCTGCGTGGTTCACCGGGCCTGCGAAGCTTGCATTAACCTACCTATTGAAGACTACTGCGAGAAATGTTCCAACCTACCGGGAGGCGGACGTGAAGTCATTTTTAAGGGGGAGACCACCTTGGACCAATTTATGGTTTGGTTCTTCAACACCTGTTCCAGTGACGGCAAGACCAAAAAGATGTGTCATGAGGGAGCCACAGTCATAGCCCATAACATGAAGGGATACGACGGCCAGTTCATCCTACACTTTTTGGTCAACCGAGCCTGCATTAAACCAGATGTAAGTTTAAATTTTTAAATTTAAAAAAAAAATTTTTTTTACAAAAGAATGCAAACACTCAAAAACTTTATTTATTTTCAAAAGATCATGACCATGTCTGCCCACGGAGTTAGATTTGTGGACTCGTACAACTTCCTGCCCGATGCCTTGAGCCGTCTACTATCTGCCTTTGGATTAACAGAGTTGAAGAAGGGTTACTTCCCTCACCTGTTTAACACTACAGCAAACCAGAACTATGTGGGACTGTATCCACCCATCGAGACCTACATTCCCGACGGGATGAAAGGTAAAGCCCGAGAGGAGTTCCTGGCCTGGTACAACGACAAAGTACAGAGGAGAGAGGAGTTCAACTTTGCCAAAGAGATGGAGGAGTACTGCAGGTCTGACATAGACATCTTGAGACGTTGCTGTGGTAAATTCAGAGGCACCCTCCTGTCCCTAGTCAAAGTGGACCCGTTCGTGGATTGCATTACCTTTGCCAGTACAGCCAATCTAGCTTTTCGCTGCAACTTCATGCCTAGGGAAACTGTAGCCATCTTACCCCCGGAAGGATACCCACCCGAGCGGAAGTACTCAATCAAAGCTTTGAGATGGTTGAGATGGATTGCCCACGAGACTAACCAGGACATCCGTCATGCCAGGAACGGAGGAGAGATGAAGATAGCTCATATGTCCATCGACGGCTACAACATGAACATGCAGACCGTCTACGAGTTCTACGGTTGCTTTTGGCACGGGTGTCAACATGAAATTGGAAGAACATCCGGTCAGACACGACTGCACCTTTCAGCAACTGTATCAAGCCACCCAGAATTGCCAAAACTTTTTGAACGAGTTGGGATTTAGAGTAGAACACATTTGGGAACACGATTACGATCGCCGATGTAAGGAGGATCCGGAATTCGGAGCGTTCGCCAAGAAAATGGCCGAGGAAATCGTGGACCCCTTACAACCCAGAGATGCTTTATTTGGCGGTAGAACTAATGCCACTAGACTCTACTGTGACGAAGGAGACATGCGTTACATCGATGTCTGTTCCCTCTACCCCTCTGTTCTAAAGCACGGGACTTTCCCTATCGGACATCCGGTTCTGATTACGGAGAACTCTGATGACATCAGAGATTACACGGGTTTAGTCAAGTGCCGCATCATACCGCCACGTAAACTGTAACATCCGGTATTACCATACCGTTACGGAGGTAAGCTACTGTTTCCCCTCTGTCGCACCTGCGTGAGGATGAAAGAAGAGATCGGCCCTAACTACCGATGCACTCGCAACGCCCAAACACGAGCCTTTACCGGAACTTGGGTGATCGAGGAAGTAAAGATGGCTTTGGAAATGGGATACGTTTTAGACTGTGTCAACGAAGTTTGGAATTTCCCTCAGACCTCCAGGACCCTGTTCAAAGACTATATTGACACGTTCCTGAAAATCAAACAGGAAGCCAGCGGATTTCCTCCCGAATGTGACACCGTGGAAAAGAAAGCCGAATTCATCAAAGAAGTGTTTCGGAGAGAGGGTATCAGACTAGGAAATGTCAACAAAAACCCGGTCTTGAGAACAATAGCCAAGATGTTCCCGAACTGTTTGTGGGGGAAATTCGGACAGAGACAACAACTGACTCAGAACAGGTGAGGTTTTATTTCAAATCTAAAATCATATTTTGTATTATCTTTTATTTAAAATGATATTTTATTTATACTAATTTGTACATTTACAGGTACTTGTCGGATCGTGGAGAACTATTGGAACTGATGCAGGACGACATTAAGAAGGTGATGCATTTAGAACTGAATCAGAACCAGGAGAACGACGAATTGGACCTGATATTGGCCAACTTTTCCGAGAACGACGACTTTGTACCGCCTTGTAATTTCGGGAACGTGGTGATCGCCTGCTACACTACAGCTTTGGCACGTTTGAAATTGTATGATGCCTTGCGCCGATTGGACGACAGAGTCCTGTACTTTGATACCGACAGCATCATCTACGTACACGACGATCACAAATGGAGTCCCCCCATCTTAGATAGTTTGGGATGTTGGACCGACGAATTAGGCGGGAAAAAGATCACTACCTTCGTGTCGGGCGGACCTAAGAATTACGCTTACCAATTGAACGAAGTCAAGGGCATGACCTTGGATTACAAGACCAGTCAAATAATCAATTTCGAAACGATGAAAAACATGGTACTGAATCAAGCAGACGACGACAAGGTCACGGTCACTTACCCATCCAAGATTGTACGCGGGAAAGATCACAAGTTATTTTCCAAGGAAATGACCAAGGACTATCGCATCGTGTATGGAAAACCTGAACACTTTACCTTACGGATTCTGAAAGGTCAAGGACGTTTAAACATTTTGTATATATAAAGACTTGATTCTTTTCACAACCCATTCAGAATGTTGCTGACTGCCTTACTGTACATATACTATTGGTTCCAAGGAAGAAGAAGGCATCATAGAGACTTTGATGATTTTTTCGAACGTCTGAGACGAGTCATACGTCGCAACAACAGACAAAGATTGATTGAAGCAGCCTAATGTTTTTGTCTTTGCTAACTTTGATTGGATTCTTTTGTGCGGCGGACTTTCCTTACATAGATTGGGATTGGGACGAACACTTTATTTTGAGAACATTTAAAGACGGATCACCATGTATCCTGATCACCAAAAAGACGCCAAAAGTAGCCATGACGCTGCACTGCCCTCCTACCCACTGATCGAATACTTGTCGTTTTCATTGCATCACATCATTACCTTCATCATAGGCAGAACTTACGGATGTCGGGACTGAGACACAAGTGCCCGGGATGTAAAGACAGGCAGTGTTTTTGGAGTTTTTGTGGAGCTTACAACGCCATGTTTGAAGGCGGTAAAGATGGAACTTTCATGCAAGACTTTATGTTTTTCTTACGTCTCATGTTTACTGATCCATAAGTGTTTGATGATGACATACCTATGATGTATACCTTAGTTCTTGCTTACATTCATTCTCTTGAACATACGTTTGAAGAAAACTTTGTTTGTTCTTTATAAATAAAATGTTCTTTGAATTCTCTTGTCATTCTTTCAACATGAGTACTCACATACAGACGTTAGACGATTTGAGTGCTTTCGTGTTTAAACACGAGTTTACCATGGTGGCAGCCGGACCAAGTCGTTCCGGTAAAACCGCATTTGTCAAACAATTGGTTCGATACAAGGACGAGGTCATTCATCCTTCTCCTCAAAAAGTAGTCTGGTGTTATCGTGAATGGCAAAAAAGTTTACGAAAGTATGCAAGGTCAAGTCAACTTTGTCAAGGACATTCCACCAGAAGACGAAATCTTGGTGTCAGACCTCAACACCAGACACTTGTTGGTCTTTGACGACATGATGGGTGGTCATAGCGGTGAATACATTGTAGATTGGTTTACACGCAAAGCACATCATCGTAATACCAGTGTCGTATACATTACACAAAACGTCTTTGACCGCAGTACACATCACCGCACCATCAGTCACAATACGCATTACATGGTCTTGTTTAAAAATCCCAGAGATAAATCACAAGTTGAAGTGTTGTCCAGACAATTAAAACTTCCCTGTTTGAATTATGCGTACCAGGATGCTACCAGTAAACCCCACGGGTACTTGGTGGTAGACATGACACCCACTACTCCCGATACTTTAAGGTTGAGAACGGACGTGTTCCACCATCCCATGGCAGGAGGGATCGTGGTGTACAGTCCCAAAAACATATAAAATGAGTGTGGTACCTATTTTAACGTCAGTATCACACTGGTAGAGACTGCGATCGCATCAAAGAAAAAAAAATGGCGTTACCTTCGGCCTCTAGTGAACTGGTGAAAATTTTAAGAAAACTACGGTATGAAAAAGATGAAAACAAACGTCAAGACTTAGTGGATTTGGGACGTCAAGCCTTGTTGAATGGTTCAGTATGGGTGCCCGTAATATGATCAACGGGAGTTTACCCTTGACCAAACCTACCCAGAACTACGTCAAGAGAAATTTCGAGCTCTTAAAAACCTTAGCGGATCGACACTCGTCTGCAGACGAAAAACGTCAAATAATCCTGAGACGAGGAGGTGCCGGGTTTTTAGGTGGCATCATCATCCGTACCATACTACAATGGCCACAACGTGAACCTAATCGTCAGAAATATTATACGATACGTTCCAAAAAGAGTGGAGGATACAAAACCGGTTCCCCTCAAAAATCTTCTAGAAGGAGGAAGGCACCCAAGAAGGCACCCAAGAAAAAGAAGGCAGCAGCACCCAAGGCAGCAGCAGCACCCAAGGCAGCAGCAGCACCCCAGAAAAAGAAATCAACCCAGAAGAAGAAGAAGAAGACCCCACAAAAAGTCATAGCTACACCTGTTGGATTTGCCAGTGCCGACGAGTTTCAAAGAATGGGAAGAGCTACCTTTCATCCTTTGACGTCCACCCCTTTAAGTGCACCGGCCACGACGGCTTTGCAAGCATTGAATCGTCAAATAGGTCTCCCTCCCCATTTACAAGCCATGCTTCCCCTATCCCCGCAACCGGGTCCCTCCCGCCAACACATACGCATATCCCCGCAGCCGGGTCCCTCCCGCCAACACATACTCTTATCCCCGCAGTAGGGTCCCACCCAACACATACGGTATGCCCCCGGAAGAAAAAACGTCAAATTTACGTCGCGCAAGAGATTGGGAGATGGAGGGGGACCTTGGAAAATGGTCAAACGTGTATAAAAGGAAGCGAGGTGGAATAAAAAGGTCATAGTGTACCCAGACATAGATGGAGTAACATGGGCAAGAGTGGATTAAAACTGCAATCGGATATCCTAAGACTGTTGGCTAACAAAGGATATTCCACCAAGTTCAAACAACGTGTGTTACAAGAAGCACCTAACGCTACCATTAGTAAATTGTGCGAGTGCATTTACAACACTTTAAAAGGGGTGGTACCATTAAGCAAGTGTCAGAAACGTAAGTTGGCACCTAGCAAGCACGTGTTAAGGAAACTGGTTCAACCGGGTTTGTCCGTGCAACAACGCCGCAGAACACTGGTCCGTCAAACCGGTAAAGGATTACCTATTTTACCCTTGATATCAATGATCGCACCTTTATTACTGAAAGGTATTTAAGATGGCCCGCAAGATGGTATTGGTACCTCAAAGCTTTTTGGAAGAGATGCAGCAGAGTCGGGAAAAAGATATTTTATCTTTACACCATCCTTTACCTTATCCCCCCGAAGTAACGGCAGCCGTCAAAGCGGGTCAAACGTTAGACACGTTGAATCAACGAAGAGATTTGTCTCCGGCTCAACAGGCTGCTTTGTATGGACAAGAACTGCATCGGTACCGGACCTATTTACATAAGACCAAAACAAGATCAGCACCTACTGCACCTACTAATACACCTACAGCAGCAGCTTCCAATGACGTTACTATAGAACCTCCGGCCGAAGAAGTGGTCGATCAGATCGTGTCCAGTGCCCCTAAACCCATGCGTGGAAAAGCCAAGATGATGCTACAACACATGCAACGTCATCCTCAAATATTATCGTGGGATCCCGAGGGACGGGTCAAGTACCGGGGTAGAGTGATTCCCAATGCCAACATTATTGATTTGGTCAGTGATTCCGTGCGTTCCACGGAACGGAAAGGATACCGTCCTCAAGGAATCGAACTCTTTAGTCGAGGATTGAGTGAAATGAATATGCCCAGAGATTACGTCAGGAATGCCAAGTTCATCAAACATTTTAAAGTGCACCCTCCCCTAAACCGTCCACTAGCCAACCGACCGCTTCATCGACACCTACTTTACCCACGCTGGCAGCGGCGGCCCGCAAAGATTCGGATGACGAGGATGAAGACGAGAGTGGATTTGTCGACGCTTCTACCATTTTAGCTACACCTCCACATATAAAAACACCGGGCATCGAGAAGAAAAGTCAGTCGGACTTGGAGAAAAGTTGGTTGAGACTCCCCACCGGCTTTTCTTCACCTCAAAAATGGTTGTTCGGAAAAAAATAGATTTACCTTCTGTCTTACACCGTTTGTATTACGATCCCGAGAGTACCGTGGCTTTTGCCGGCATACAGGCTTTGTACAGAGAGGCCAAACGTATTTATCCTAAAGTGGTGCGCAAACAAGAGGTGGTGGATTGGATACAAGAATAATCGACGTATACGTTACACAAACCGATCAAACGTAAATTCAGACGTAGTCGTACTATCGTGTCTACCATGGACGAACAGTGGCAAGGGGATTTAGCCGATGTCTCTAGCATGAAAGACTGGAACGATAAGAACACCTTTTTACTCTGCGTCATTGACGTCTTTTCCAAGTATGCCTGGGTGGAACCTTTGAAAAACAAAACGTCAAAAGAAATGATCCGAGGGTTTGGTGCCATCTTGAAAAGAGCTAAAGGACGGAAACCTAGACGTTTCCAAACGGATAAAGGCAAAGAATTTCTCAACAAGGAATTTCAAAATTTGTTGAAAGAAGAAGACATACATTTTTTCACCACCCATAACACGGAAACCAAAGCCAGTATCGTAGATCGGTTTCAAAGGACCTTGAAAGGACGGATGTGGAAATATTTTACCCACAAGAAAACCAGGAGATACGTGGAGGTCTTGCCCCGTTTGGTTAAAGGCTACAACAGTACCAAGCATTCCACCATCGGGAGAGCCCCTCGGGACGTCACGCACCAAAACGTCTTGGACGTCTGGTTGTATGCCTATGCCCCTCAAAGAGTCCAGAAGAAGCAGAAACCTATATATAAGGCGGGTGATCGCGTCAGAATCGGTAAAGCCAAACACACTTTCGAGAAAGGATATCTCCCCAATTGGACGACGGAACTGTTTACCATTAAACGCCGAGTAGTGGGACGTGTACCTTACGCTTAAGTGGTTCAGGACGATCACGGCGAAGAATTGGAAGGTACCTTTTACGAGTCGGAATTACAGAAAGAGATCAAGAGAGACGACGTGTACGAAGTGGAAGACATTTTGAAAACCCGGAAACGGAAAGTGTGCAAGAAAACGATAGAGGAAGTGTTGGTACGGTGGAAAGGATATCCTCCTAGTCTTGATTCATGGATCCCCAAGAAGGACATGATACGGTAGACGTGGGATTGGAGAGTAGAGAACCCTCTACCACATCCGTACGTTGGAAATGGTGAGGTGAAGCTCTACCAAAAGGACAGATCGTCTTCTTTGCTCAAATGATTCTGGCCATGACGGTCATTATAGCCAGCATCGCTTGCTTAGCCCTGGACAAAGACAACAAAGAATTTTGGATGGTCATGTTGAGTGGTTGCATGGGTTATATAATGCCCAGTCCCACCTTAAAGATGTCAGATTTAAACTGCCTGGAAGAGGGACACACCGTTAAGGATCATCATCATGAGTGACTTTTACGTCACTTTACCAAGCGATGGATCGATGCGGGATTTCCCGGACAATACCATTTCAACGTTTCGAACACGATTACCTCAAACTATGAAATTAGAGGAAAGAGACTGGGAAGTGGCCCTTTCGGAAGTAGTGTATCCTATCGTTCTGAATAATGTGGATGACGGCTGTAATTACTTTAAAATTGTGTTACCTTATTACTATCAAGCTGTAGGGAGTTTTAATTTGCACGCTTCGGATACCAATCGATACCGGATTACTATGAATAGTAGAATACCCCACACATTGAGTGAGATTCCAGGACTAGCACGACCTACAAATGATGAAGGTGTAATTCAAAACCCTAGGGCCAATATCTTCAGGATAGCGATTAAACATGGTTTTTATCGATCGGCTCGGGAACTAGTGGATGGAATCAATTACGCCTTGGAACATGCCATTGATCCGGTGATGAAAGGCTCTAATGCCAATCCCCCCAACCCCAACAAGATTCGATTGACATACAACACGTCCTACAATCGTGTGGCGTTGGAATTTACAGGAGCTACCATTAATATGAAACATTTTTATTTCGTCCGATTCTGTAATCGGTTAGCCTTACAACTAGGATTCCTCACCACGCAAAACGGTCGTGATCCCACTCAATGGTTACGTACCAACACATTAGCCCCCGTACCACCGGACGTCTACATGGGTATATGTGGCTTGTACTTGTACAGTGATGTGGTGCAAACACAGATTGTGGGTTCACAGAATCTACAGTTGATGAGAATCATTCCTTTTGAGAACCAGAAAGAGAACAATATCAATGGACATGCGCAATGGGAAGGAAGACATCGGGAGTACCTTCCGATCAGCAAGCATTATTTCGACACGGTGGATATCCATATAAGGAACGACATGGGAGAAAAAGTGCCATTCTTTTCCGGTAAAGCCATCGTGAAACTACACTTCCGGAGAAAGCAATTATGATCGTACATCGAGGAATTCCGCGACAGAGAGGAAGAGGGGGAGGGTATGTGGGACGTTGGATGAGACCTTATCATCAGACGGGACGAAGAATCATAGATATAGTCAAAGCGGCCATTAAGCGCCTGGGTCCCAGAGCTTTAAAGTCGGCTTTTCATGTGGGACTGGACCTGATGCACGGTAAACCTATCAAAGACTCGTTAATGACCCGGGGTAAACAATTTGCTTACGAGGTCGCCAAGAGCGCCCCCTACGTGATGAGAGACGCCCGTATACCAAAGAATGTTAGACAGGTACAGCCCCATCAAAAGAATATGAGTCAAGCTGTGGTAGATCGCATGAGAAGAAATAAGAGAAGAAGAGTACCACCACCACCAGCAGCATCCTCAGCCTCCCGACGTACCCATAAAATCCGTGTAAAAAGGTCAAGGCCTCATTTGCAAAGAGGTCGTGGAAGGAGAAGGTCAGCAGCTTTCAGGAAGAGGAGAAGGTCAGCAGCTTTCAGGAGGCTTCTCGGGAAAGGATCGAGAAAAGCCAGTAGGGTTAATAGAAACAAAGTCAAAAGAATCATTAGAAGAACGATAGACATCTTTGATTAGTGTCCAAAATGATGCACCGCGAATCATGCGAATGTTCAACGGAGGGATTAGAGATTGATCGGGTTCCTCAAACCATGAGCATTTTAGAGAAAGCTCAATGGGAAGAATACTATCCTCTCAATGCCATAGACAACAGGAATGCCGGAGCACCAGTGGAATTCGAGATCAAAGGTCACGGTGAAGACTTTTTGGATTTGGCACAGACTTAGGTGTACATCAAACTCAAGATTACCCAAACCAATGGCATCGATTTGGCCAACGATACCCAGACGACTCCCGTCAACAATTTCTTACACAGCATGTTTAACGAGATCGATCTGTCCTTGAATGGAAAAATCATTTCACCCAGTACCAACACGTATCCGTATCGAGCCTATTTGGAGACCTTATTGTCTTACAGACCCGATACCTTGAAGAAATCTATCAAAGCCAGCAATCTATGGGTCAAAGATGAAGGGGGAAAGATGGATGCTGGGAATCCCCACCAAGACGACAAAACTGAAGACGATTACAATGAGTCTCTGAGAGCCAGACACAATATGATAGCGGGAAGTAAGGAAGTGGAACTGTTTGATCGTCTCCACTTGGACATGTTTCAACAAAAGAATTACCTGGTCAACGGTGTCGATGTACGTCTGAGATTCAATCGTGCAAGCACCCCTTTCTGTTTGTTTGGCACTGCCGACGGAAAAAGATTTCCAGCATGATGTTATTTGTACGCAAAGTGCGTCCGATGCCCGGTATCATCAATCTAGCCAACGCATTATTGAATAGCAGTACTGCCAAGTATCCCTTGAGACGGGTAGAAGTCAAGTCCTTTACCATTCCTGCCGGTACCCGATTTAAAATCACGGACAACGTCTTTGCCGGACAATTACCGAAGAGAGTTTTCCTGGGCATGGTGTTAAATACAGCCTTTAACGGGAGTATCGGTACTAACCCGTTCAATTTTCAACATTTCAACTGTACCAAGGTGGAGATCAGTCTGAACGGAGAAACACAGAATACCCGCCCTTTTGAACCCGATTTTGACAATAACGTTTACCTGCGCTCATACATGTCCCTGTATCAAGCTTTGGGACGTATCGGAGAAGACTGGGCACCCGCCATCGGTTACAAAGATTACGGTGAAGGATTTACCCTGTGGGGTTACGATTTCACTCCGGATCAGAATGCTCAGAGTTTCGAAAAATTTCACCTGATAAAAACCGGGAACATGAGAATAGAACTGCAGTTTTCACCAGCCTTGGCACACACCATCAACTGTATCGTGTACGGAGAATTCGACAACGTGTTGGAGATCAACAAGCAGAGAGAAGTCAGTGTGGATTACTAACAGTATGCAAGGACTAAACACCTATCAGATCTACGATATATTATCCCAAGATCCCGACGTGGGACCTCATTTTGGCGGGGTGTATGCTAGGGACCGTTTACACTCGACGTCTATAGGTCAAGCGTTCGTCTTGAATACGGATACGGCATCGGAACAAGGTGAACATTGGGTGTGTATCTACATCGATCCCCGTACCGGGATAGGAGAATACTTTGACAGTTACGGATTACAACCTCTCCGGGAATTTGAAAGGTTTATGGCATCGAGATGTCGACAAATGACGTACAATCCAGTGTGTATCAAAGCGACGAGACCAGCGTATGCGGACATTATTGCACTTATTTCCTGAAGAAGAGAAGTCAAGGACTTCGGAACCCGTTCCAGATACTACCTCATCCCAAAACACCCCGGGGGATGGAGAAACTTTGGAACGACCGTTACGTGTACCAATGGTTTCGGAGACGATATCAGATCCCCCCAGTCCCTCCACAGAATTGCCAAAAGTGTCGACCACGTCGAATAGACCGCCACAGGACTTGCTGGAAACTATGATGGCCTTTTTATTCTTTGAACATTTCATGTTGTATATATTTCTGTATTACACAATAAAATTGTAAGTGTCTGACAATGGGACGACCCTAATCCTTGTCGGACACGTTGTGTTAGCGGGGTACCATTAAACAGTTGCAATTGAATCACGTGGCTTTTTTTCATTATAAAAGAGCTGTTTTCTTCTCCAAACCATCATTTGTTCACGATGGCTGGACAAGGAAGCACCTCTTCGATGGACGCTAGTGGTTTTGCCAAGCATTCTATAAAGAACGATATCGAAACCCATTCGGTACCTTCTTACTATAGATTGTGGGAAGAGAAATCTCCTCCTCCTCCTCCTACTCCTACTTATCGCCGCAGTATAGAACAAGAAATAGTGCTGACTCCCGAACCTCAGAAAGTCTACAGTTTACAACCGCTGTATCCAGAATACGTGGGATATTCAACACGTCTAAAAACGTTCAAGGACTCTTGGCCTAGATACTTGCGAGGTCCCAAGGTCGAGGACATGGCACGTTCTGGATTATTCTATTCCCAGATTGGGGACAAGGTCGTCTACTTCCAATGTGGATTAGGACTCAAGTTCTGGGAACCCAACGATTGCGCTTACATAGAACATGCTAAATGCAGTCCTCAGTGCAAATATGTCAAAATGGTGTGCGGTTAAAAGGTCAAGGACGTTCCCGTGTACATATGTATATATATAAAAGACGTTATTGTTGGATTGTTGGCATCAGTATCAAATCATGAATCCGTTGAAGATACCAGACGAGGAAACGTATAATTACACGGTGTATTACACGGACGATTATCGACCTAACAAAAATCATACGTATGGACGTGTGAGGAGGGAATTGAACTTGCTACCTTACGATCAAGATTTCATCGGGTACCATTTAAAGCGACCCGTCCAACAGACGCCTATCCTTCAAACGTTAGCTGCCAGAGTAGTCATTAAGGAATGTCAGCCACCACTTCAAAGAGAAAAATTATTGAAAAAGATACCGGAACAAATCAGGATTTTAATCAACCAAGTGCACGTGGACATGATCGATTACTGGTATCACTGGGCATTCGGCACGAGAGGACCTCGAGAGTACGAGACTACGGTATCCGGGTGGCGGATAACAGTTTCTTTCAAGTATCGGACAAAAGAGACAAACTCATCATCAAACCCAGTAAACAGAAACGGGTGTGTTGTAGACTCAATCACCAATGTGCCTACATGAAAAATGTCAGACGCAGTGTCGCCAAAAGACTACCCATCCTATATTGTCCCATCAACGGCGGATGCATTTGTGCGTGTCGAGACGCGTACAACCGCGTGTACGTGCCACCCACGTGTACCGTTACCGACATGAGATACATTTCCTGTGCCAATTCGTTACTACCCGCGACCTTGAGACGACACGACCTGGAAGAAAAGATGGATGTTCTGGGATTTCAAAGGTCAAGTGCACACGGATTTGAATTTAAGTAACAAGGTCAAGGACGTTGGCATTCGTGTATATATACAAATATTTCCATTGCATAAGAATCCCCATGTTAAGCGCCCGTTAGGCAAAGGGATTTATAAACTATAATTCTGGTTGCCTATTGTGACGTCACGCTTTAGTTTTGAAAGTACGGAGAATTTACCAACGTTCGTATACTTTTGACGTTATAAGATTCAACTCGCTCATTATAAATACTAAATGGGTTGACTGATATTTAGTACAAATGGAAATATAAGTAATGACTGTCTTACTTTGGGTGTTCATGGTAGTATAATTCTGGTTGGACACGTGCAAATTTTCCGAGAATCGCTTCGCGATTCACGGAATTTGCACGTGACCAACCAGAATTATACTACCATGAACACCCAAAGTAAGACAGTCATTTCTTAAGAAACTTTTTGAACAATGCAATCAAAGCCATGGATCCACTCGAGATTCAAGATGATTTTTATTACACGGTTTACAATACGGATGATTATAAAATCGATAGAAGAAAACCGTATGGACTTGTTTTAAAGGAACTTGAATTATTACCGTTTCCGAAGAAATATATGGGATGCAAGTTAATGAGACAAGTAAAAATGCAATCTCTACAAGACATCGCTGCCCGAGCAGTGATCAGGGAATGTAAACATCCATTGAAGAGAGAACTACTCCTAGAACAGATACCTCATCCCATCAGGGTTTTCGTCAACCAAGTACACGTAGACATGCTCGATTATTGGATAGAGTCGGTATCCAGAAGACCCGATGACAACAATAAACCAGAAAATTACAGACGAATTTCAAACTACGCTCAATTCGCAGGATATTACAGATACACCTCAACCTACGACTCCTTTGATCTGTTCAAAGGTTTTTGCGATAATCATAGATTGAATGAATACCGAGAAATAAGACGAATATGGAAAAGATACAGTCACAGATGTGCTCTATTCAAAGGTGACTATATGCCGCCTCACCAATGTGTTCTGAACTGTCCTATTAATGGCGATTGCGTTTGCCCGTGTGAGCACGAATACGATTGTAAATGTAGGATTGACCGATGGGAAGAACCTCCTTTCAACCTGCAGACGACTTGTACAGTAGAAGATTTGAGACATATTTACTGGGCCAATTTTTTATTACCCTTGACCTTGAGAAGACATGACCTTGAAGAAAAAATGAGCAAACTGGGATATAAAGTACACTGGTGGGGTCGATGGTGGCGGAAAGGTTGGGGTCGTTTCAACATAATATAAGGAACTTTTATTCAAGCGTCACATCATTCAGACAAAGACTTCAGAATGGAACAGACGTGTGAACAGAACGCTGCTGCTGCTGCTGCTGCTGCTGCTGCTGCTGCTGTCGATGAAACTAAAAAAGATGTCACTAAAAAGATGACGACACGGAACAGAGATATGAAAGACTGAGAAAAGAAATAGCCGCTTATCAAGAACAAAGGCACAAGATGGTGATCGATTCGTACGATGACTTTATGAAATATCAAGAAATTGTTCACCGCGAACAACTGGAGAAACAACAGAAACGAGATGTCAAACAACTGATGAAATTTCAGGAACAAATGGATCAACACTTGGGTGGTGCGCGGGAAAGAGAGTACTGATTGCTCAGAAAGTCGGTTAGGGCTTTCCTCGACGTCCGCAAGTACTAGAATAAATAGGAGGAGAGTCTTTTAACCGCTTCACACAGACTTTTGATCGAGATGGAGTTTCACGCTAGATTATCGGAGGACGAGAAGGCAGTATTAGATTTAGTTTTCATCATGGAGAGGGATGATGGAGCAGTCGCATCGGCACCACCACCACCTCCAGCAGCACCCCAACCAGCGGCCCAGTCACCACCACCAGCGGCCCAGTCATCGTCATCTCAAGACCAACAGGAGATGACGAATGAAGAGATCATCGTGTGGTTGGAGGGGCTGATAGAAGAAGATAAGGTACTGAAAACAGAAGTGAAGAAACTAGAGAGAAAGGTTGCAAGGCAGGTAGCAATGATGACAAGACGGACATCGGGGAGGAAGAGGAGTTTGAGGCACTGTCCCTACTGTTAGAAGGTGGAAACCAACAATTCAACGGCCCTTTTAACGCGCATTATATCAAAATAAATGCATCAGCCATTGTAATTTATTTCTTAGCATTTTCACCTTTTCGAGATATTCTTCAGATATGGATATTCTAGGGCCTAAATCTAATATAAAACGTATCATCTTATTTTGTGCCACTTGTAGCCTTTTAATCTGAGTTTTGCCAATGCTACTAAACCATGCCGATGAAGCGTAATCGAAGTGACATTGAATCAATGCAGTGCAGATGGTTAGCCTGGACTGAAAATCTAAACATTTTGCATTACGATACATAAATTTCAATCTGGCATTCACCTTGTTCACAATAGTGTTTACAACATGGTCAAATTTCAAATATTTATCAATTTGTACACCCAAATATTTGACAACTTCTGTAGATTTGATGACAGTATCGTGACATCTGATATGAAAATCTGTATTTTGCTGTATATTGGCTAATTTCCTTTGTGGACCAAACAACATGCATTCTGTTTTTCCTAAATGTAAAGATAACCTATTGTCTATTAACCAATATGAGCATTTTTCAAGCACTTTACCTAATTTCACAGAAATAAAATCTACATCTTTATAAACAAATAAAATGGCACTGTCATCTGCATATAAAAGTAACTTGCAGTCTTCATCAATACTGGTTGACATGTCATTTACATATAAAAGAAATAAGAGCGGCCCCAGTATACTACCCTGGGGGACACCGCAGCTGACATTACATGGATCGGACACTTGCCCTTTTAGTGACACATATTGAATTCTATCAGATAAATATGACTTAAACCAATTTACAGACAATACTCCTATACCGTCTAATTTATCACATAATATAGTGTGGTCAACCGTGTCGAAGGCTTTTTTAAGTCTAACATAATCATGCCAGTATATAGACCTTTGTCGTTATTTCCCCTAATAGTTATTAGTTCCAAACAGTCATCATCTAGAGAGTAATAAATAACTTGTTTGGTCATATTTGGTCATTATTCCATTGTTTGTAATACTTCATATATCACAATGCATTAATTAATGACATTTCAGTCATACTGAATAAGCATGACGTTGCCATGGGGACACTCCCGCTGTTCCTTTCTAAAATTAACTCCCCTCCACATTGGTGGACGGATTCGCTTTAAAAATAGAATTGGGAGCTTTCGTTGTTCTATTTTTGGCTTTGAAAGCGCATATATATAGAATAAGTGTCTAATTTTGTGCGTTTATGCAGAAATAAATTACAATGGCTGATGCATTTATTTGATAAAATGCGCTAATGCGCATTGTACCATAAAATTTAATCTACAATTTTTCTGTCAATTTTCAAAATTTCCCTTTTGCTTGCTACCACTCACTAGCTCATTATATATTTTCTTAATCATTTAGCTATTCTGATTCATCCTATATCCTTATTACTTTATCAATGTACATGAAGACATTTAACTCAAACTATATATAGAATATTATGTTCTTATTAATGATAGAGGGTATAAAAAATATTTTCTGATAAGTCTATATTTTGCCCCCCCCCCCTCCCCCCCCCAAAAAAAAAAATTTCTGGCTCGCTACCGCCCGACAGACATTTATTAATGTACTTATCTGAGTATCTAAATTTGTGCATACAGAACATGAAACCCACATTCTTTATCTCCCCCCCCCCTTTTTTTTTTTTGCTTGTAAGCAATTTTGGGATGTTGTGCCCCTCCACTTTTTCAGGCAGTGCTACGCCGTTGCAACCAAAGAATATACTTGTATCTTCCGAAACAGATGTAACCAACTGAGATATTTCTGTCAAATTGAAGCCACAGGTGGTGCATGTAAGCAGGAGATGCTGACTCCTCCTGGGCACCTGGTCTCATACTAGTACCCATATTGGGTTTTCGCTTCTTTGTATGTGATGGAGGTTTTTGCTTGTTTGCTTTGGTTCCTCTTTTAACCTGATGGTCATTATCCATATTTGTCATTTGTATGCCTTAGGTTTATGATTTTCTGAATTATTGATTTTGTGCTGTGTATTGGGATATGGTCATTATCCATATTTGTCATTCAATAATTAAATCCTATGGTCTTGACCCCAAAATAAATACTGGAGATACTTGACCCATGACAAGTAAGTGTATGAAGCTCCATTGTAAATGCTCTTAAAATATTGGAGGTATGGTCTTGAAACGAATTGTCACTGCCTACATGTCCATCTTACATTAAATCAAGAACCAAGTCAGCAGCCTCTTGTGTTGCACCACATACGCATATTTTTGTTAATTCAGTTCCCTTAAGGAGGCCGAGTACAATTTGAAAAAAAATACTTTCTGCCCTGGCGATTTTGATAAAATTTAAGTCATCAATAAATTATGCTTTGAGGATTGTTTTATGAAAAAAGTATGAAAATTTACCGTCTGGGATTTTCAGGGGATCATCTCAAAGTTTTCGGTCGTTTCCCTATGGGGGTATATTGGATTTCTAGAAGAATTCAAGGTTTTTATCATTTTTTTCATATTTGTGCCCTGGCTATTTTTATTAAATTTATACCAGCAATATGTCCAATAATACTCTTCAGATTTATCAAATAAAAATATCAAGTCACCGATTAGTTTTTTTTTCAGGGACCGTTTCAAAGTAACCGTAACAGGTATAATATTTGCATTATGGGATGAACTTGTCCTCATTATACCTCATACAGTGCCTTTTTCTTGAGCCTATATGATACATGTGATTGTAATAATAATGTTTGACATTATGACCCAATGTTGAAGGGGTTTTCTCTATTTTACATTTAATTAGGGACCGTCTCAAAGTATAAATTTTGACTTTTTTATCTGAATTATACGAAAACGTCACATTCCAAGACCAGTTTTTGGTACTTGAAAGTTTTCTGATATTAGATAATCCACAGTATATTTCTTACATTGTGCAATAATACTATTCAAATTCAGATAAATGTATTTCGGCATAAAAATATGGGGATTGTCTCAAAAGTCGTATCTGACAACCTGAAGTATTTGCTATTTAATGATCTGTGTTCATAACTTATCTTTTGTGTCATTTACGTTGTTAGAAATAATTTAGATCTTTATATTATACTAAGTGTGGATAATTTCTAAATAATCATGAAATTCAAACAAAATATATATATTTATATATATATATATATTTGAATTCCCATTTAAACTTCGACCTCTAGCCTCACCGACGAGACATTCTTTATCGAATTGAAAATATAAAGTGCAATAAATTCATGTAAGGAAATTTCTCTCCGATATTAGATATGGAATACTTCTTTTTTACACAATTTTGAATTCTTGTGCATCGTAAAGTTTCCATATTTGCCATCCCCTTCTTCAATATTCAATACAAGGTCAAAATTTTGATACCAATACGACAATAGAAAGGTCGCAAGGAATGTACGTATGTACATGTGAAATATGCAAGCCCTATATTATTCACCAGACATAAAAATAGAAACAGCTCGTGTAAAGCTGCATTTACACTATGAAAGTTTTCTTGGTCAAAGTCCGTCAAAAAACTTTGTCAAAGTTTTCTTGGACAAAGTCGTCTGTTTACACTATCAAAGTTCTTTGGCGACTTGTACAAGAAAATAGCAATCCAAGGAATGCTTGTGTCGGCTGCGAAGCGGATTTTTTTTTTTTTATTGAAACTAGGTCAAATATCAAGGGCAAGGTCACTAGGTCAAAAACTATGGAATGTTTAGAACGGTCTTTTCATAGGGTATACAAATGTGAAATATCAAAGCCCTATCACTTACCAATCAAAAGATATAGCGAATCTTAGATTGTTTAAAAAGTAGGTCAAATATCTAGGTCAAGGTCACGAGATCAAAGTTTTCTTGGATCGTTTACACTATCAAAGTTTGCGTCAACAACTTTGACCAAGTTTTCTTTTACAATGTGAAATATGCAAGCCCTATATTATTCACCAGACATAAAAATAGAAACAGCTCGTGTAAAGCTGCATTTACACTATGAAAGTTTTCTTGGTCAAAGTCCGTCAAAAAACTTTCAAAGTTTTCTTGGATCGTTTACACTATCAAAGTTTGCGTCAACAACTTTGACCAAGTTTTCTTGTACAAGAAAAGTTTGACAGTGTAAACGGGGCTTAAAGTAAAAAAGTCCCGAAGAGTCCGAGGGCTTACCCCCCCCCCCCCCCCCCCCGTATGGATCCAATTGAAATGGAATTATCACCAAAGTTACTGGATGTTCGTGTGGTCACTTTCGATGTATATAAGATACAATTTATATGCACATTACACACCAAATCTAATCAAATGATTTTAGAATATATCTGTCTTAAAAAAAAACCTTTCTTTCTTCGAGTTTCGTTAGATAAAGAAATATTTTGCAATAAATGAATTTTGCCCTCTATGACATATGTACAACAAAGGATTCGTCTCAGTTTTTGTAAAAAAATCGAAACTTTTGAATGCTGGACGTTTCGGTACAAGGACGTTTCGGTTCAATAGAAAGATGTTTAGAAGTTCAGCTCATCGCCTACCTCAAAGCACCTGGAATATAAGTAATTACATGTAATTAATTAAGGCAATATTTGCCGTGAAAAGGAGGGCAGTGTCATAGAGGCAAAATGGCACATTTTCCTACTTGATTTTTTTATTCATAAAAATGTCATACGAGAAGGCTAAGTTTAATAAGTATAGTGTGTGCCCCCTCTGAGGTAAAATGATAGACCCGCGCCTGAATCCGATACGTCATTACCGAGTAGGACGGTTTCGCATCCGAGATTCATGAAGATTAACTTGGTTCGGAGTAGAAATTTATATGAAACAGACATGTTCAACAACACTCAAACAAAATTGTTTTATAACTTTTATAATTTGGACTATGATCCTGTAACTGTCGCTCCCATTTAGAAATACTGGTAAGTTGTACACGAAGGACTCAGTGAAGGGAGGATCTAGATTTTTTTTTCGCCGAAAAAAGTAGAGTCCAATCCGACAAGGGATGCATTTTGAAAAAAAAGAACCAGTAAAAACGCAAAAAAAAAAAAAAAAAAAAAAAAATCATCAGCTTCCTGTCCCTGACCCTTTCTATATTCTATAGACGTAAATATACGATACGGACGTAATACCCGGCTCTGATCTCCGGTTGCCCACTGTTTCTCGCTTTCTTTTTTTTATTTTACTTCAACATGTTTACTATGTTTTGTTGTATCTGTTCACACCTTTTGTAAATATTGAATATAAGACTTAATGTTTTATGAAAATTCTCTAATATATGTGACATTGGCACACAGAAATAAATACAAGAACTGAATTATATATGGTTATTATATAAACTGATTATCGTGATTATTGGCCAATCACTGATCCGGCGGATTCATAATAAGGAAATTGAAATATGAATGGCCTAACACTGGTTGTTACAAAATGTAAGCTATAAGTTTTCGGAGTAGAGTGTAGACTATATTATTATAGAATGTTCTGCGAATAAAATGAATGTATTTTAATAAGGGGAAGGAAAATTCATATACATATTGATTGTATGATTCACGGTATGGACTGGAAAAAAAAAACATCGATAAAAAAAAAAAACAAAACAAAAAAAACAAAACAAATGTTTATTAATTTAGATATTATTTATTTATCTATTTCTTTATTTTTTTTAATATTACTGTTATTGTTTTTATTTCCGCTGATTATGAGAAGGACTGGGGGGGGGGGGGGGGGGGGGGGCTGGAGCGCGATGTCACATCCATGTGTATATCATTGAGGATTGTTGACTCCGCTGAGCTCATATGGAGGGGAGTATCCTTTTTCAAGTAGGGTTACGTCGTTTTTTCCCCCGTAAATTATTCATTTCTTAAAGTCGCGTACGTTTTTGTTTGATTTTTCCTATGGATGCACGAATCTCTTGTTTATTTATTTATTTATTTAAATAAAAACACTTGGTTTCTTTTTGCTGTACTTTTCGTCCATGTTAGAACTTCATCAGTGGACATTATTTATTTATTTATTTATTTATGTTTTTCTCTCATTTTTTTTCTTTTATCTATTCTTTTATGTGATGCATTGTTGTTCAAACTTTGTTACTTTTCAAAGATCAGCGAGCACGAGACGTGGTGGTTACAAGTATCTATGCTAAGACTTAGAGCTAAATGCAATTTGACGTAGGGGGGTCCCAGAGGCTTGTCTTTCTCTTCCCACAGTTATTGGTCAATTTCAAGAAATCGAACATATTAGATTTGTAGAAGTTGACGGTCAATACGATGTTGTTCCGAGTTTCATCTGATCAATTCAATACTGCAATCTGAAGCAAGAAATAACATTTTCATGACCAGTAGAAAAGCACAAACATATACTTCTCGAAAATGGACACGACAACGCTGAATTTTCCTAAAGGTCAAGTAATTCATGAATGACCATGACGAATATCGGATTTGTTTACATTAT
Source organism: Pinctada fucata (assembly GCA_028142955.1). Classification (NCBI taxonomy): domain Eukaryota; kingdom Metazoa; phylum Mollusca; class Bivalvia; order Pterioida; family Pteriidae; genus Pinctada; species Pinctada fucata. The sequence continues at coordinate 1,387,094 of AP027110.1, read as the reverse complement.
GCATTTCTTGTTTCATTTTGTTTTTTCTTAGTATACATTACAAAGTGTATGGTTAATAGATAGACTCATATATATCGACAGTCAAGATTAAAGGATTCTGATTTTTGACCATGTTCTGCATAACTAGGTCAAGCAACATATATAGGGCCACAACTAAAAAATTGTTTGTTTCCCCTCCCCCCGGATCTGTTTTTTCCAAGTGACTCGGCAGGCGGGTACTTTTTTTTTTTTTTTTTTTTGCTGCCAGAACTACATGTATCGAATATGTTTAAACTCGTTTGAATCCAAATTGCACATTACTGGACTCCTTACAGCTGCGCAGTCATACTCCAAAGAACGCGAAACTTTGTGATGGATTACTGGTCATTCGGACCAGTAATATGGTAAAGATTACTGGTCCGAACCAATTATTACAGGTCCGAAGAATTTTTACCTTTTTTTCTCAATCAGTGATCGGGAAGGCAAATTAACTTGCTCAACTTCAATGAGCCATCTTTCTTCATGACAGGGCCTTTCCAAAAATGATCAATTTTCTAAAGGCTTTGAAGACAATGTATGTACAATACATCAGACGTCAGCACATTTTTGTTGTTGTGAAATTCCCAATTTTATCATTTCCAATGAATAATCCACAGTACACATGTACCGTATCACTGAGCACCCAAGACCAAATTTTCAGCCACCTATCCTGTATTTTTCAAGTCGTGTCCACGTATAGACAGCTATGTTATCATTTCAGCTTTGGTGATATTAGGGAAGAAGGGGAAGGGGGGGGCTGCAATTGACATTTCTGTACTAGTTTTATTACTTCAATTTGTACCCATTGACTGGCCACTTAAAAGGTGATATCACACGTTTCGTGTTATACAACATTTATTTTCAGAAAAAAAAGCATAATTCTGATTTCCTAATTTGATTCAGATGTAAGGGACAATATAAGGAGGTCACCATCCAAAATTTTGAGATTTTGAAATTGATCGGACTTTTAAGCCATCCATTGATTGTAATGGAAATGCTCATTTTTTGGCTATATTATTTTTTTCAGCCCAAGGTTTTCAAATGAAACTTTACATATGATTCCCTCAACATATTGTGCAAATTCTTATAGAAAGAAATCATTCAATGACCACGTCATATGTTGCAAAATCTGACTGAATGTGTAAATTATCATGTAAAAAATTAAAAGTGCAATTCGAGTTATCTTTCTTTACTATGTGACCAAAGACAAAAGCATCCGAATTTATATAATCATCTTTTTGAAATATCACAGCAGTGTTCCTTCACTCACAAAGATGTCATTATGTAAATAAATAGAGCCGAATACAGATTTTGTGAGATAACACGACAGTATGTGCACATGTGTAATGATATTACATGTACCATATGAGTAACTATATGATAAGTTTCTCTACATTCAAACACTTTACTGACACCTGACTTATTTCTGAATAGAAACGACATATGTATGTAGGTAAAAAAGTATTAACAAAATTTTCAAATACATTTGAAAGTTCAATTTCAGCAAAAAATTGACTAATGTTGGTCACTCTAGGCTTACCATTACTTTGCAAAGAAAAAAATACATTCGTTCTGTTATACGACTCAGGCTCGAACCGCGGTCTTCTCGCATGGTGGGCAAGAGCTCTACCTCCGAGCTATTGGGTCGACTTGACAATATAACGATTATAACAAAGCCAAACATCAAGACATTTTAAGTTACGAAAATCGGAAATCTTCAGCGTGGAGATTTCTTTAAAATTCTCGTCGAAGGGAGGCTACTGAAACGCGTGTGATATCTCGTTAAAATGACATGATAATTTTACGGACGAACGCATACACAAGTACCTTTAGTAGATAAGATACGTAAGTGGACGTTGGAGATTTAAATCTCAGGCGCAGAACGAGGATAAGAAAGAATGTCAAAGAAAAATCAATATTGTATCATAATAGCAAGGACTTCTAAACAGTTTAAGTCTTTGATAATAGCAAAGAACCAGCGATTGTCAGTGAACAAAAGAATTTTTGTGCTTCTGACTGGCCATGGACAGTAAGCTGTGATCCACATGTTACTGTCACAAGGTATAGATCTACGTTACAACGTTTACTTTAATCAAAAATGGACACCGTAGAATAATGCACACCTTTGTGACCAGGGAGCAGCGAGTTGCCGATTTTATGGGTCATTCTTTATCAGAATGTCGCAGGGCGCGTGGCCTTCCCAATCACTGGATCAATAAAGCATTTTAAACACTCACTGACCACACGAGTTGACCTATTATCTTCGTAGAAAAGAAAGTGAAACAGTTGAAAAATGGATACCGACACGGAACGTTTTTAATTCAGACTTTTTAAAACTACAAACTGAGAAAATATTTCTGGTCATTTGGACCGACAATTACAACATTTTCATCGGTCCGAGCAGATTTTTACCGGTCATGTCCGTCGGACCGACGAGGTTTCGGTTTCACTGACATCCTAGCTCGCCGTTTATTCGTCACACCTCAATCTTCGATATAACAGTTGATTGATGTCTTTGAACCATCCATTACATAAGTTGATGTTGCAAACTTTTAAATACACTTTTGTTAAATACATCAAGTCTATTAAAAGTTACAAGCCTAACCTTAACCTACCAGGAATGTTAGCATGATAACGATCAATAGAAAATGGAAGAAACCATAATAAAAACAACAGATTAAAAGGAGGAAGGAAGGAATCACACATTATTTGTACAATGCTTTATGGCCATATCAAATTAACTATATGCCCTTCGGATTTCCCGCACCAGATTTTTCAAAATTCTAAAAATTATATTTTAGAAATGATTTGTTCGCCAGCACCACTAAATTTCTGCCTAATTTTTTAGGTTCGATTTTGATTCCTGCAGAGTTTTAAAAGCTTCTAGAGAACTCAGATTGTGCAAATTTCCAAGAAAATGATACATATTGTGTGTGAAAAATTTTATAGAAAGAAAATTTGTTGTCCCATACATGACACTAAAGGTCGAGAAGGGGGGGGGGTGTTCGAAAATCTTTTTCGCACTGCTATGTGCCAGGCCTCCTAGTCACCAGATTTCTATGGGAATTCCTTTTTGAGCACGAAAAACATCGGGAATGTATTACTGGGATAACCCCCCATTACATGTATTTAAAAAAAAGCATTATTTCACTCGCGTGCACCGTAAAATATTCAATACTTTAAAAAATATATAATTATATTTTCGCTCGCTCTCATCCTTTTTTAACAAGAAAATCTAAAGAACATTTAATTTATTTGGTATGGCCTGACAAAGTAAAAATTAAAAGAAAAATAATTCTTACATTGTTCTAGAATCTGGCAATCCAAGTGAGTCTTATTGTTGCCGAAAAAGATCAGGTTCTGTCACGTTAAATTGTCTAGGACATTTCGAAATATAAGTTTCAGTTTCGAATTTCATTCTCTGAAAATTCTCGAGTTGCCGATTTTATGGGTCATTCTTTATCAGAATGTCGCAGGGCGCATGGCTTTCCCAATCACTGGATCAATAAAGCATTTTAAACACTCAATGACCACACGAGTTGACCTATTATCTTCGTAGAAAAGAAAGTGAAACAGTTGAAAAATGGATACCGACACGGAACGTTTTTAATTCAGACTTTTTAAAACTACAAATTGAGAAAATATTTCTGGTCATTTGGACCGACAATTACAACATTTTCATCGGTCCGAGCAGATTTTTACCGGTCATGTCCGTCGGACCGACGAGGTTTCGGTTTCACTGACATCCTAGCTCGCCGTTTATTCGTCACACCTCAATCTTCGATATAACAGTTGATTGATGTCTTTGAACCATCCATTACATAAGTTGATGTTGCAAACTTTTAAATACACTTTTGTTAAATACATCAAGTCTATTAAAAGTTACAAGCCTAACCTTAACCTACCAGGAATGTTAGCATGATAACGATCAATAGAAAATGGAAGAAACCATAATAAAAACAACAGATTAAAAGGAGGAAGGAAGGAATTACACATTATTTGTACAATGTTTTAAGGCCATATCAAATTAACTATATGCCCTCCGGATTTCCCGCACCAGATTTTTCAAAATTCTAAAAATTATATTTTAGAAATGATTTGTTCGCCAGCACCACTAAATTTCTGCCTAATTTTTTAGGTTCGATTTTGATTCCTGCAGAGTTTTAAAAGCTTCTAGAGAACTCAGATTGTGCAAATTTCCAAGAAAATGATACATATTGTGTGTGAAAAATTTTATAGAAAGAAAATTTGTTGTCCCATACATGACACTAAAGGTCGAGAAGGGGGGGGGGGGGGGTGTTCGAAAATCTTTTTCGCACTGCTATGTGCCAGGCCTCCTAGTCACCAGATTTCTATGGGAATTCCTTTTTGAGCACGAAAAACATCGGGAATGTATTACTGGGATAACCCCCCATTACATGTATTTAAAAAAAAGCATTATTTCACTCGCGTGCACCGTAAAATATTCAATACTTTAAAAAATATATAATTATATTTTCGCTCGCTCTCATCCTTTTTTAACAAGAAAATCTAAAGAACATTTAATTTATTTGGTATGGCCTGACAAAGTAAAAATTAAAAGAAAAATAATTCTTACATTGTTCTAGAATCTGGCAATCCAAGTGAGTCTTATTGTTGCCGAAAAAGATCAGGTTCTGTCACGTTAAATTGTCTAGGACATTTCGAAATATAAGTTTCAGTTTCGAATTTCATTCTCTGAAAATTCTCGAGTTGCCGATTTTATGGGTCATTCTTTATCAGAATGTCGCAGGGCGCATGGCTTTCCCAATCACTGGATAAATAAAACATTTTAAACACTCAATGACCACACGAGTTGACCTATTATATTCGTAGAAAAGAAAGTGAAACAGTTGAAAAATGGATACCGACACGGAACGTTTTTAATTCAGACTTTTTAAAACTACAAATTGAGAAAATATTTCTGGTCATTTGGACCGACAATTACAACATTTTCATCGGTCCGAGCAGATTTTTACCGGTCATGTCCGTCGGACCGACGAGGTTTCGGTTTCACTGATAAAGTCCCAAAAATGTTGGCCTCTCGGTTTTTAAACACGCCGTTTACGCTTTTCTTTCCCTCTGATTTTTATTAACGAACATGGAACTAGAAATGAATATTTTCGTAAAGCACAATTTTGTGGATGGGGTTGGGGGGAGCAAAACTGTTACCAGTAAAGCATGACAGGTCAGTCTATATACTAGCAAGTATTGTTCAAGAACAGGTATGTTGCTTGTTGTATGTTTGATCCTTAATTTAGTTTAAACATGTTTTATTTTCCAAAACATGAAAGTGGGTTTCGGCAAAAAATATACCAACATTATAGACACCCTCTCCCTCAGTACGTGAACTTGAACTTTAAAGTGACCTTGACCTTCATTGGATGCCGAGTTTCATCATGCTATACAATTCCTGCAAAATTTAAAAGATGCCTTATGTGTATCAAGTTTATTTGTTCTAGCGAAATACATGAATATGAAAGTATGACCTACAGACAGACGGACGCCGTGCAAAGTGATCTCTTTATGTCGCTCTTGCGTTTCAGGCGACATGAAAAGAAAAGGTCGATGAATAATGCTTGACCATTACACAATAATGTTACATTATTGATTTTTTCCAGCACATAATTTTATAAGCTTCTTTAATTTGATTTTATTTCGATGATTTCACAGGTGTGTAAGGAAAACAAATGAAAATAAACGACTCATGGGATTAATCTTCCTTGTCCAAAGTCGAACGCTGGGTGGAAAGAGGGTTTTCTCGCTCGACTCGGAGTTACTAGTTTTATTTCATATCCTTTCATCTTTTATTTATTTATTCATTTATTTGTTTATTTATTTATTGTTTGTGTTTTCGTTTGTTTGATTTGTTTTTTTTTTTTTTGTTTCAAGCTCCTATTAAACTTATTTCCTGTTTGCTTTCGTAGAGAATATATCCATGTAGACATGAAATTCATAATTTAATAGTGAGAAGTGAGGACAGTTAAAGGTCATAATAAATGAAGGATATATACATGTACTTTCCTTTCGCAGAGTAACTTACTTCGGTAACCGACAACAAAAAGACGAAATTCAAACTAAATATGCTTGTCACTGACAAATATTATAATTGTTCATACCGAAGCTTTAATTTAAAGAAAAACATCCCATGTTATAGATAAAAACAATAAAGAATATATATATTCTACAGATTTGTGAAGACGGAGATTTCACGGGCGTAGCCAGGCGTACATTTGTACGCAAAAACGTCCACATTTTTTTCGCAAAAAAAGAAGGGAGAAGAGATAAATAGACCCCGCCATTCCCCCAAAAATGTGGGGTCTACTTAAAGGACGTAATAAATAACAAAAGTGATATCAGTGATACAGCCCAAAAACAATCAATAATGATCGTTTTGAATTTTTTTCTTAATTTTCTCAGGCGTAGAAATTCGCGCTAACAATGTGCGCACGGTCGATTGGGACAGATGTAGGGCTGCTTGCTTATTCTGAAACGTATATGATGACCCCCCCCCCTCCTCATAAGCTGGATGCTGGCGAAGAGTCACCACCTACTGTGAGAAAAGCCGTCGCCTTCTTTCTATTGAAAAGGCATTAAAAATGTCAAAACCAAGAATTTTCTTTTTCTATGTATCTTCCTTCAGAGTATCCACCTACTTTAAACTTTAAAATTTATCGAGATCCCTGCCCCTTCCCCTACAAAAAAGGTGCATGTGTCAAATGTGTATATATGTTACCGCTTTCCGTAAGAATCTAGAATTCAAAGATGAATAATTTGACACGACGTCATTTGAGAGCAAAGATACAGTTTCATTGCGATTCAGAAGCTTCTGATATCTCTCGGATATCTTTTCCCGATTTATTTAACACTGAAATCCAAATATATTCTTTAAAAACATTGTATCTATCAACTTTATCCTCTGAATTAATTTGACTTCAACAAAAATAGAACAGTTTTACTTTAAGTGTAGAGTTTTAGGTTAAAATCTGTTGTTGTAAACATCATTTTACGTCATGACGTCATGGTGAAAGAAAGCGCATTTTGACGTTTCACAATGCCAACTTCGCCGGGTCATGAAACGCTCACCTTTTGTCAGATTTTCATAAAACTTACATTTTTAGAAACTAGAAATGCTGTTTTATATATATGTAAATTTTCTTCATAAACGGCAAAAGGGCAGATTTTGATGGTTAGTGGCCCTTCTCCTTTGCAGCATGGACCAGACATGCACGTTTCGGGACTTAACCCTCGTCAGTGATCCTCAGTCTAAAAAATGTAATATGGCCAAAAAAGTATGAAAATTATTACGTCCAAAAATGTACCGAAAGACGTAGCAGAATGGATGGGATATGATGCTACAGGACTCACGTTTTAGAAATTTCAAGAAATTTTGTGACAGAAAAATTTCAAATGCGTTGAAGAGACAGACGATCAACCGAAGTTGAGCGAACTTGGCTACATGTGCCCTCGGGGACTCCTGGTCCATGCAGGATGACATTAGAAACAAGCAGGATGACATTAATTCCAATTGTTATTGAAAAGATGACATTATAAAAACACGCAGAATGACACATTTTCCAATTGTTATTGAAAAGCTCAATCCAACCAAAGATTGTACTCTAAGTCTTCCGAAATGGAAGTTACCAGATGTGACAGTTCTACCGAATTGAAGCGGCGGGTGTTGCATGCAAGCAGGAGATGCTTACTCTTCCTGGGCACCTGGTCTCACTCTCATATCGGGAGTCTGCTTCTTTTAATGTGGTGGAGGTTTTTGTTTGTTTGCTTTGGTTTCTGTTTTATCCTGATTTTGTATGCCTTCGGTTTGTGATTTTCTGAATTATTGATTTTATGCTGTATATAGGGATATGGTCATTATACATATTTGTCATTAAAATTTCCGATATCATTTTTTTTTTGCAATCGAATAGATCAAATATGGAAAAAAGTCTTCAGAGTCAAGTACAAGTGCGGTACAAGCACTGTCAAAACGTGTTGTGCTAATTTGCAAACTCTAGACATATTCAAATATCACATGAATCAATTTCAAGTATTGTTTAGAAGTAAGTAGGACAAAAAAGAGGCCCAAGGGGGTCACATCGCTCACCTGAGTTGCAAACAAAAGAATGATAATGGACAATATGGTTGAGGCCATTGAGTACTTACTTCCTTTAATGTTTCATGAAATTATGACCATGCGTTTTGGATATGTCGGAAATGTATTGGCCAATAAGAGCCCTCGGTGGCCATATTTGTAGGTCAATTGGCAGGAAAAACACAAGGGACTTGGTGCGCTAACCCCTCATATCGGCCCTATAATTTCGACGAAAAATGCTTTTGATAAAAGAATTATCAATTATCACTTTTTGCAGTGTTGAATGGTTGAGGAAATACCGCGTCATAAATTTTAGCCCTCGTAACGTCATGCGCGTGATGTATGACGTCATGTTTTGACGTCATTTACACTGAATGACGCAAAACTAAGGAAAAGCATCGTATTTTACGTATAAATCTTCAAAATTCATCTATGATCCAGGCCTCGCCCACGAATTTTTTTATGCAAATTAAAAGGTCGATCAGAAATACATCGATTGATACAAAAATATTCATGGGCAAGGCCTGGAGTGCTACTTGATTTCATAGTTTTGTATCGAAATATCGCTCATTTATTGATATTTTCAATGATTTCTACGTTTTAAGACGTTTTGAGCGACGTTTTATTCAGTATAGGACTGTGAAATCAAAGAAGGCTTTGCTGATTTGAATTCACCATCCGTTTGACATTTTAAAAACTAGAATATTACGGATATATAAACAAGTTTGAAAATAGGGCCGAAATAGCAGGTTTCTGCACCTACTCCTTTGGTACAGGACCTTGAGTTCTTGCTCCCTGTAAGGTTTCATGAAATTCTGTGCAGCAGTTGCAGAGAAGAAGTCGAAAATACATACGCCAATCAGATCCCTCGGCTGCAATATTTGTTGACCGATCGGCATGAAACACACAAACTTGGTAGATGAATTTGAGTCCTTGCTTCATGTAAGGTATCGTGAAATTCTGTGCAGCGGTTGCATAGGTGAAGTCGAACATTCGTCAGCCAATCAGCGACCATATTTGTTGACCGATCGGCACGAAAAACACAAACTTGGTAGATGACTTTGAGTCCTTGAATCCTGTAAGGTTTCGTGAATTCCGTGTAGCGGTTGCAGAGGAGAAGTAGAAAATGCGTCAGCTAATCAGAGCCCTCAGCGGCCATATTAGTTGACCTATCGGCACGAAAAACACAAACTTAGTACAGGAACTTGAGTACTTGCTTCCTGTAAGGTTTCGTGAAATTCTGTGCAGCGGATTCCAAGGAGATGTCGAAAATGTAAAAAAAAAAACGCCGGACGGACGGACGACGGACGGTACGCTATGAAAATAGCTCACTTGATCTTCGTTCAGGTGAGCTAAAAAGGAAGCTTAATCATCACTTCTAAATTAGAAGTCTTGATATTTCAGTCAATAAGAATTTTAAGATTGTTTAGTTAAGAAGAAATACATTATATCAACTCATTAAATAGGTTTAAGGTATTTTGTAGGAGTATCCAAACAGAGAAAAATTCTAGTATTCAAAAAATAAAAATAGCATTAAATTTGGATAGACCATGTAATTCTTTTAATGAAACGAAAATTAAAAAAAAATTGTCAGAAATTGGATAGAATCCTTCACATAATACAATGTAAACGATAATTTTGAACATTTAAAAATCTTTTGATAAGGAAAATTTATTCTAACAATTCGTTTTTGGTATTAATTGGGCATAGGGCATGTTTTCCGATCTGTAAATGTCTGTCTTTTATTACCATGCATATGTTTGAATAAATACAGTTTGAACTATACAGAAGTGTTCAAACTCTCTACCTTCTTGAAGAAATTTTCAAACCAATTTTCATGCACCAGGCACGTTTTTCGAATATGGAATTCTCATCAATGATGCTTCCAGCCAAACTGTATTTCAAGCCACCCAAGTTCATTTCACTAGCGCCCTCTGGTTCTATTTTTTTAACCGTTTGTTAGATTATTGACATCGATTTGTTTGTGTTCGTTTAACATGAAGGATGAATATTGAATCACCTCGAATGACAGAAGCCTTCTATAAAATCATATGTGGTCTCACTCCCACATTGGGGAGTCGAGCTTTGGTTCCTGTTTTACCCTTATTTTGTATGCCTTCGGTTTTGTATCCCTTACACGGTGCAAAATCAATAATTAAGAAAATCATAAAATGAAAGCATATAAAATCAGGGTAAAACAGGAACCAAAGCAAACAAACAAAAGACTTTCTGGAAATTTTACAAAACATTATTGTCAACTTCTTTTGAAAATCGAACCCATACAAGCAACAGAATATTTCATAACCTGCATTAATTTTATGGTGACATAATTATCAAAATAAGAAAGTTCAAAAGTAAATAGAATAACTATCGAAATTGTGTTAGAATTATCAAATATATACCATGGATATAGTCCTTCTGTCACCAGACGAACAATTGGCTTGGTACTTTACCAATCTACAGTCTTGCACCAGCGCATTCTTAAGATTGCACTCTGACTGATTGTCGTCTGATTGACTGTGACGACAGGAATCCATTACGAGCCCGGTCCAAACCTCTTTAGAGAAGACAGGGCCCCGACCACCTGTCCTCCTTGAATGTCAGTCGGACTCCTCGGGTGGAGGTTTTTGTTTGTTTGCTTTGGTTCCTGTTTTGTCCTGATTTTGTATGCCTTCGGTTTCTGATTTTTGAATTATCGATTTTGTGCTGTATACAGGGATATGGTCATTATCCATATTTGTCATACAGTCGACAGAGCTCGGACTGTATTACGTAAACCCTCTTTTTATATTCATTTACATATTCATCTGTGTTGCTTGGGCCCATGCGTTTTGCGGTCTTGTTTGTGTGTGGTCATCTAACAGTAAGGTGGTTGTTTTACACCACAATCATACATTTTTCGAGACCTCTGGATATTCGGAAAAGTGGGAAGGTTGTGCGAACGTAATCCAGGATAACCATAATGTCTGCTACTGACGTGGCAGATTACCGTCCTAAGTCGATATCGATTGTACATTGGTCTCGCTGCCACGCAAGTAGCAGACGGTATGGACTACATGCGCAGAACCCTCCCATATACCCACTACCAAGCGATCTCAAAGAGCCTACAATTGTGGTGTAAAATGACCACCTCACTAGCTGTAAGATGAACATACAAACAGACAGCATGACGCAGGGGCCAGAGAAACACACAGATGGATATATAAATTGATAAAAAAAACAGAAGAAATACAAAATACAGTCCGTGCTTTGCCGGCTGTAGCGAGCTCATGCATGTGAACACCCAAAGAGTCCGATTGAGATTCAGAGAGGACAGGTGGACGGGGCCCTTTCTTCTCTAAAGAGGTCTGGATAGGGCTCATCATGGAGTCCTGTCGTCACAGTCAGCCAGAGTGCAAGTCTTAAGGTCAGGGTGGCGACTTTTAATGGAAATGAGGTAAACGAAAAATTTATATGTCCACATGTAGAGGAAAATCTCCTCGAACTATATATTGGTCTAGTACCATGCCTAGTGTCCGTCTTGTGACAGAAGGATCATATCCACGGTATAAAAGGCGTTTAATGATTCTAACACAATTTCGATGGTAATTCTGTCTGCCTTTGATCCTTCTCATTTTGCTAATTATGTCATCATAAAATGCATGTTGCGAAAAACCCAAAGTCATATACTCAGTTGCAAGTTTCATCTAAATCCGTCAACCGGTTTCAGAAAAGTCGAAAATGTATAAAGATTTATGATGGACGACGGTCGGACAACGGATGCAGCGCTGTGACAAAGGCTTACATGAACTTTGATCAGATTAGCTAAAAATTGTTGATACAAACCTTACTAGGAATGATTCTTATCTCCTAGGACATCGCTATGATAGTAGATCCCCTCCTTTTTTTCTAGGCCCCTCTTTTTTTCTTTTTTATCTCTATTCAAAGTGTTGATCTCTTTAAAATGGCAGTCATAATTGTCGACATTGTAGTACAGTGAATAATGACTGTGTAATTGGCCTGCGTTTAAACTTCCTTCTTTATTGACAATCCGTGTAAAGTCTATGCAGTTAAGCGTGACCTAGTTTTCGCACAATTAATTTAAGACCTCCCCAATACAATACTTCATATATTGTTATCGTTATATATATATGTACCGCAGAAGTAGAAGCCTCTCCTATGAGCACTAAACATAGTTTATCTAGGTACGAATTAGAAGTGGTATGATGATGGATTAGTCTATAGCTAATACGGGTATCTTAAAATGTTCCTTATGAGATAAAGAAGATCCTGACGAAAATAACAATAGCACTCACAATAGAGCATCATCGGACATATATTAGCAGACTTAAAAATTGACACTAAGAGGGCTTGTATAGGGAGTTTTAAAACATTTATACATGTGACGTCATGCATTGTTCTAACAGTCCAAAAAGTACAGACCTCTAACTGTCCAAATTCTTTAAGAATAAATTGTTTGAGGCGAATATTCATAGCGGGCGCTGCTGAAATTATTTTTGGTGGTTCCGCTGAAAGCATCACTGATGAGAATTTTATAATCGAAACACGTGTCTGGTGCATGGAAATTGGTTTGGAATTTTCTTCAAGAAGGTAGAGAGTTGGAACCCTTCGACATTATCAACCGTCGAAATAATACTCCAATAATTTGACCCAAGACGATTGTTGATTACTTTTTCGGTGATGTTTTGACACGAACGAAAGTTAGCCCCGACCACTCTCTGAATGTCAGTCGGACTTTTCGGGTGATAACATATATATGAGCTCGCTACAGCCGGCAGAGCACAGACTGTATAAAGTTTGCCCTTTTATATCCATTTACATATTCATGCATGCTGTGTTGCTCGGGCCCCTGCATTTTACGATCTTGTTTGTGTACTGTCATCATCTAACAGTGACTAAATTAATCAGGTCTTAAATGATGCTATTGTATTTGAAGACGTTTAATATTTGAACCACTTGGTGAGTGTCACTGCTGGTGGGCAAGGAGTCCCCGAGGGCACATGTAGCCAAGTTCGATCAATTTAATTTCTGTTGATCGCCTGTCTCCTCAACCCATTCGAAAATTTCTGTTATCAAAATTTCTTGAAATTTCTAAAACGTGGGTCCTGTAGCATCATATCCCACCCATTCTGCTACGTTTTTGGTACATTTTTTGGACATAATAATTTTCATACTTTTCGGCCATTTTACATTGCTTAAACTGAGGATTACTGGCGAGGGTTTAGTACTCGAAACGTGCATGTCTGGTCCATGCTGTGAATTAATCAGGTCTTAAATTATGCTATTAAATTTGAAGACGTTTAACTTCTGCTATTTCCGTGGCAGATGACCGTCTCGTTGGTTTATGTGTGGTCTTTTAGGTTTCATATTTCTATGGTGTGAGTCGGTGTGCTTTGTCCCTTTTGCGTCTCTTTCTGTGGATGCTGCAACCGAGTGTTTTTGGAGATCCCCTCCTTTCTTGGAGCATCCGATTCGTTACATTACTTACGTTACTCGATCTGCCCTGAAGTGACGAAGTATATCCCCCGCAGATGTACATTTATTTGCGACATGACATTCAATTTTTCACTTAAAATACTCTCATACACGATGTCGGTATTCAAGGTAATATGCCTTTGAATAAATGTGTTAGCAAAATGAGTTTTGAAAAAAATGAACAGCTCCATTACTAGCATTAAGTTAATTATTTTCCAATAAATGGTACACCCTCATTTCTAGCATAAAGTTCATCATTTTCCAACATTAACTATAAAGAATGATAATAAGTTTTCATAATTTTGAAGAAATTACAAAACACAATTTCTAGCTCGGCAGGAAAAATGTCCAGAAATTTAGGTATTGCTGTAAATTGTGGAACGCGGTTTTCCGCTAGCTGGGACAAAAAGCTATAACTAGAATATTTCGTACCTGGTCTTTGTGTGTCTGCACCCAGGCAAAATACAATATAAAAACGTTTAACAAAAAAATCTATACATAAAACAGAGACCAACAGGCAACCGATGTCAACTTAGGACGGCTATCTTGTATCAATTTTGTGATTAAGATGTGCAAATTGTGTGGAATTTTAATATATGCAGTTTTTGTATTTGATCGATATTCGCATTAAAAGCGGCAAACTCATTTTAGAAAAGTTTTATTTTGATCAAAGAAACATACAATATATGCAACTTTGTTACATGTAGCACTTTTGGTATTTTACTATCATAGTCACCCAAGCGGAAAATGTCAAAATTGTTTTATGAAAGTTTCATGAAGGGTTATACCGATAAGCAAGTTTCTGTTGTCAGAGATTATCAAAGTTCTATGACCTTACCTTTATAGTTTTTGACCACGACATCCCTAGGTGACATCTTTGACTCTGACAGAAAATTTTGGTAAAAGAAAGGAGGGGATCTCCAACAACACTCGGTTGCAGCACCACAGCAAAACATCTCATGCAAAAAAAAATCAAACAGATATGCACATCAAGAGACACAAAATCGGCAATAAGGCGACAGAAATTTAATTCTTAGTTTTACGGATCCGCCGACCCTAATTATACAACAATTGGAAAAAAAATTAGATGGAGTGATTGCATATTTTTTTTCTTCCGCTCATCCGAATTACTGGTTATTACTTTTCATTCTCATTTAATCTTTATCATGCAAGTGTTTTAGAAAATGCTTCTTTGAAAACATGATTAACACGCTGAATTTAAAAATCGTGAACGTGGCACAAATCATGAAATGTTGAAATTAACTGATTTTTGTTTTATTTTTATTCCCTCCTCCTACCCTATTTTAAAAAAAAATAAAATCCGTACAACTAAAAATTAAATTTCTGTCGCCTAAATGTAGCTGAAAACAAATTAACACCAAGAGTACCAATATAGCTGAAAACAAATTAACACCAAGAGCACCAATATAGCTGAAAACAAATTAACACCAAGAGTACCAATATAGCTGAAAACAAATTAACACCAAGAGCACCAATATAGCTGAAAACAAATTAACACCAAGAGCACCAATATAGCTGAAAACAAATTAACACCAAGAGCACCAATATAGCTGAAGACAAATTAACACCAAGAGCACCAATATAGCTGAAAACAAATTAACACCAAGAGTACCAATATAGCTGAAAACAAATTAACACCAAGAGCACCAATATAGCTGAAAACAAATTAACACCAAGAGTACCAATATAGCTGAAGACAAATTAACACCAAGAGCACCAATATATAGCTGAAGACAAATTAACACCAAGAGTACCAATATAGCTGAAGACAAATTAACAATGAGACAAATTGGCAATCGGTGCCAAATTAGGACGGCCATTTTCCATGCCAATAGCTCCAGGTTACGTACGCACAACCCTCCCACTTTTCCCAGTAACCCAGAGGACTCAAAGAACTCACAATAATAGTGTAAAATACCATCATCACTGCAGTAAGATGACTGTGCAAACAAGACAATATGACGAAGGCATCCGAGCAACACATAAATAGATATGAAATTAGAGGGCCTACGAAATAAGTTTTATGTCAGTAAAAACAATATACTCCATTAATACTCCAAAACCATTTTGAGCATCACGAACTTTCCCTTTCTGAGTAGCAGCATCCCTTCATCGCCAGCTTATGGTGTGTTCATATCTCAATTGATACGTTATGCCAGAGCAAGTACCAAATATACAGATTTTGTTCTGAAAGCTAGTCGTCTTTCAGATCAGCTTCTCAGTCAGGGATACGTTTGTGACTAACATCTTCACTGAGAAAGTTCTACAGTCGATACGGTAAACTCGTCATACTCTAAGATGTCCCATACCAGAATGGTGGATGATTTTCATCCTTAGACCATTCCAACCATCTAACCCAAGTGCGTAAAAGGAAAGGGGGGGGGGGGCAGCCATGACACATGATCACCACTTTGAAAAGTGGGGGAGGGGGGACAACCATGTTTGTGTCACCCCTCACTTTTCAATCACAATATTTATGATGCATTAACATTGTTTTCACTAGTAACATTTTGTACCATAAAATTTAATCTACAACTTTTCTGTCAATTTTCAAAATTTTCCTTTGGCTCGCTACAACTCACCAGCTCAATATATATTTTCTGAATCATTTAGCTATCCTGATTCATCCTATATCCTTATTACTGTATCAATGTACATGAAGACATTTTACTGAAACTATATATAGAATATTATGTACTTATTAATGACTAAAGGGCAAGGGGCGGTAAGGGACTTCCTAGGCCCAAAATCGTTGTTAATCCCGAAAATTTTAAAATATTGAAATTGATACTGAAATTGATTAAAGGAAGCTTGTCTTCAATAGGTTCAACTTAAAAAATGTTCGATTTCATTTTTTTCATTAGAGTTATCCCCCTTTGAAATCATCTATGAAACCGGAAAGGAACAAAAAATCAATAAATTTTCGCTTTTGATGGCGAAATTAGACTTGGCCACATGAAAACAACAAGTTCATATTTTTTCTGTATATCCGTGCAAGTATTATGTAAGTGTTGTAGAAGTATGAATCTGTTGTTTTCATGTGGCCACATAGAAAACAGACGGAAATCAATTACTGTTACCAAGAGATCGGGTCTTCTTGGAAACAGAAAAACACCTTTAACTTCTATAATACAGGAAGAGTTTGAGTCAAATCGATATCCTTTAATAGATTTTGTTTTGTTGTTAATGATGATATTGATTATTTATTCTTACATGCACGAAATCAAATTATACCGACAAAAATGTCTTTCAAATGTGTATCACCTCGTAACGTAAACGACTTTCAAGACCATGGAATGACGTCATACTGAATATATGACGTCATATATGTTCGTGACATTGATTTTGTTTGTATTTTGCGAAAAATATTATATTTTACATATCTAAAAATCGAAATGACAGAGTATATCTAAAAGGATACAGCCGGTATAAAATAAAATCTTAAATAAAATAATAATCCTGTACAAACGAAAAAAAAAAAAAAATCCCAAAAAACTAAATCAAACAACATCATCCCCCCCCCCCTCCAAAAATCACACACAAAAGTCAACTGCAACAAACTTATAGATTAAATGAAGATGTCAAGTACATCCCATCTTCTCAGCAAAAAAAAAAAGTAAAAAAAGTGGAAAGGAGACAAAATAGAAAATCCGAATGGACGTATATATAACATGACAAACCCTTCTTTCACATGAAGAGCAATTTTGACTTTATTATAAATAATCATATGAAGAACACAACATATATGTAATTTATCTGATTTTGACACTGGAAAATTTATTTTAATATTGAGAAATTATGGTCATGTAAAATTTACACCGCCGCGTATGATTTGCCGTCGATGATATGTACTTATTTTTTTCAAATTGGGAAAAAATATCTGCCATGTCTCAATTTCGACTGAGAAATATCCTTTAAATTTTATTGAACATATTTTATAGAAAATATATTGTCAATAACGAAAATTATCCAAACGAATTATATATAAAAATTATATTTTTAACCTAAAGAGCGATTTTACGGTATCGGACATTCTGCGAGTACATATATACAGATAGTCTATTGTTCACGCCTTGTAAATAAATCCTTCACAGTAGCACATTCTGTATCTTCATATTTTTCCTTCATTTTAAATTTTTTTTCAATGATGTAAATCTAAATCATCAAAAGTGCAATCCAAGGAATGTGTACATGTATACATAAAAAATAAAGAACAACCGAAATATAGACGCATCTTAATTTGGGGAGATTTTTTGACATACAATGTATATTGATAATTTCAGTCGGTAAAAATCAATGCGTTTAGAAAGTAGGAAATATCCCTACTAATGTGGTTATTTTACAGGGACGTATATAAAATTCTATTACAAACAGCGAAACGTACATACTGAAATGACGTAAGCGATAGGAATTATTGTGAACTGGAAGGTATTGTAGGTGGCGCTATGATAAAATTATTAATCTTTGAATTTTTAATCGATCCTTTTTCTGTGTAAAAACAACATGCGTAATTATTTAAACATGCAGTTGCGGTTGTTCATAATAAAGAGATAAAAACCAAGAAAAGCCTTATTATTGTGATTAAAGAATGACTTGCGAGTGGCACTGTAACCAGCGATCAATCCGATGCCCATGCGCATTTAATTTTTTTTATAAAGGCCCTGTCACACCTTCACTTTTTTGGCCAACACACGAGTAACGACCTTCAACACGCTGGCGAACGTCGAGGTTTTGTTCGAAATTTCATAATGAAGCAACGTTCTCAAAGCGCGCGTAGCGACCTTGTAGAGCATCAAAAAGGTTGCGAGGTAATTCTTGATAATGACGAGCGGTACCTAGCGAGCCAAGGGATTTCTTAAATATATAAAAAAAAAAATCTATCAGAAAAGGAAGTGTTGACCACCAAAAGAGGGTATCGATGCCCACTCGTACCCCTCTAAATGCAGATAAATCAGATGAGACAAAAAAAAAAAAAAAGAAAGAAAAAGAAAAAAAGAAATGATTTTACACAGGAAAAGGGGGTGGGGACTAAAATACAGTGTAGGGTCTGCTGGGTTACCGGAAATACACATACCTTTTATGCCTTGGTGAAAAGTATCATTATCACATTAATATCATTTATTGTAAGATTTCAAAAAGTCAACAAAGGGATGCCCCAGTTACCCCTCATTATATAAATATTGAAATCTACCAAGTACATGCATGTTTATATTATATCGTGATATTGATAGTGCTCATATGAACACATTTAACTATCGTTTTCTCCTTTTTCGTAACAAGTTGCAGCTTCAAAACTTTACATACAAATTTATATTATTTAAAGATGTTTTTTATCATTCAGTTGCACAAAAACTGATGCTAAGTAGCCTAAATAGCGTTAGAATATAGCAGCATGTTACCTACAGACAACGTTAAATTACAATATGATCGTAACGTCATATGACGTCAAAATCAGTGTAACATATAGCCAACCATCCTGGTTTCAAATTAGTGTAAAATTGCAACGGAATGTCGGATTCTCAAAATTTAAATTGATTTATACTCTGTATTTTCAATGCTCAATGTTTTTCCGAGTTTTGAGATTGGGCTGATTTTGGCCCTTACCGCCCCTTGCCCTTTGTGCACACAGAACATGAAACCCACATTCTTGATCTCCCCCCCCCCTTTTTTTTGCTTGTAAGCAATTTTGGGATGTTGTGCCCCTCCACTTTTTCAGGCAGTGCTACGCCGTTGCAACTATAGAATATACTTGTGTCTTCCGAAACAGAAGTAACCGAATGAGATATTTCTGTCAAATTGAAGCCACAGGTGTTGCATGTAAGCTGGAGATGCTGACTCCTCCTGGGCACCTGGTCTCACACCCATATTGGGAGTTCGCTTTTCTTTTCATATGGTGGAGGGTTTTCTTTGTTTGTTTTGGTTCTTGTTTTATCCTGATTTTGTATGCATTCGGTTTATGATTTTCTGAATTATCAATTTTGCACTGTGTATTGGGATATGGTCATTATCCATATTTGTCATTCAATAATTAAATCCTATGGACTTGACCCCAAAATAAAGACTGGACATACTTGAACCATGGCAAGCAAGTGTATGAAGCTCCATTGTAAATGCTCTTAAAATTTTGGAGGTATGGTCTTGAAACGAATTGTCACTGCCTACATGTCCATCTTACATCAAATCAAGAACCAAGTCAGCAGCCTCTTGTGTTGCACCACATACGCATATTTTTGTTAATTCAGTTCCCTTGTTACTTGAAATGAAACAAAAATTCAAAAAAAGGTAAAATTCAACAATGACCTCGACTTCTAAGCTGGAAATTCAAAGCTACTCATACTATGGCAATAGTACTCTACCAAGTTTAATTTCCTCCAATCTTGTTTGAAACACCACTATTATATTGCATCAAAGTAGCCCCATCTGTGTCCTTGACCTTTAACCATCTGTGGCCTTGACCTTACAAGTACAGGAAGCCACATGAAGTTTTCTCTCTAGACAAGAGATCTTGTCATATACCACATGTATCATGTTCCTCTTGTCATACCCTCATCAATTAACATAGATTATCATTATATCAAAGGTCCATCCATGACCTTGGATGTGACCTTTGACCCTTAAGATAATTAGTAGTAAATTTAAACTTTTCTTTAGGTGAGGTAAATGAAGATTAATCATACATATATCTCTAAAGACAACTGACTTGCAGCCCTCCAAAATTAATACATGTACATCCCAGCCTTCCTCATAATATCAAATTAAGAGCCATGTTTTGAAAATCGGATTAATAAAATGTTTAACTACATTTATACAAACAAATATTTTAATTCTTTTTAGCAGATATCAAGTGATGAGTACAAAGTTACAAATTTGTTCATTTGAAATAAAGTCTTGTCAGAATGAATTAAGTCTAACGCCAATCATCAAAATCTGTGTTTTAATGTAGTGCAGATATACTTATTCAAAGCTCCAAAAACATACTGTCAATAGTTCTGAATTTCACAAAATTAATTTATTTTATTCAAACAATATGAAAAATATGAAAGTAATTGGAAATTTAGATATTTCTTTAAGGTTTACTCGTACAAAGCGTTACATTCCACTGAATGTGATGACGTTACAATATAAATGTAGTCCCAAGTCTCGTACAACACGCAGCCTCTAAACTGTTACTATAAATAAACTCTACATAGTCTTTTTGTCCGCAGGTTTGCACACCGCTGAAAAATAGAAAAAAAAAACATTATTTATTATAACGTCATTTATTATAACGTCATAAGTCTTAATTGTTTGTTATAACTTGCAAAATTTCCGACTGATAAAACAAGGGAATGTGTAATTTTTTTCTATTCTTTATGTCTATAACTACATAAAATATTTCTTGTTCCAAAGAGTGAATGCAATTATCAAGCCCAATAAATATTCACTGCATCATTTTTGAAAGTCAATTATATTAATCTAATTCATGAATATATATTTTATCTTTTGTTATACAAATAATTTTCAAATAAATACCTGTTCAATTCAAATGCATTTGTAAATCTTATTTCTTTTCACTTGATATTATTATCCTTTGAAAATTACTTTAAATATAGCTGGAATTCAGTA
This sequence comes from Pinctada fucata, assembly GCA_028142955.1. Classification (NCBI taxonomy): domain Eukaryota; kingdom Metazoa; phylum Mollusca; class Bivalvia; order Pterioida; family Pteriidae; genus Pinctada; species Pinctada fucata. The sequence goes on along the minus strand of AP027110.1, from coordinate 1,365,865 downwards.
ACATGTATTATGTATTTCTTTTAAAAGCAGACTGAATAACGTTTCAAATTGAACTTAAAACAGATTCAGTTCTTCCTAACCAATCAGAAATTATTTTTGTCCAAGCAAACTATAATCCAATCAGAATTGCTGTTACATAATCACGGACTTGCATGGAGACTTACCAATATGCAAGTTCATTATCCAAGCCCTGAAAATCAAACAGACAACTCATGTCAGCTAGTCTAAGTAAAACCAATTACCATTGGTCATTATTGATATGTAAAACTAACAACCATTGGTCAGTCTCTATAACTAAAACCAATAACCATTGGTCAATACTGAAATCTATCATCCATTAAACATCTACAGTAAAACTCACTTATAGGGAACATGGTTAAAAAAAATTCATGCTTATAACAAAGTAGAAATTATGTCATGTTAACCGAGGTTTTATAAAACAGTAATTAATTATTCTAATGCAACGCCGCTATAACGCAGATTTTCATTGGTTGTTTGCTTCTTAGTTACGACAGTAAAACGAGAACACAATAGGCTTTGACGTTGCTAAGTCACATTTTGCCTTATATTCACAAAAATATAGATTGCATTAGAATGGGAATAGCTAGATACTGACGTTATGTTTGCAGACGGTAAATGCTGATTTTACGGTGCAAACACCCATTTTTCTGGCTCCGCTGACGTGTCGCCAGAAAAACTCAGTTTGCGACCATAAAATCAGCATTTACCGTCTGCAAACATAACGTCAGAAGCTGGTTATTCCCTAAATGACATTACACAAATGATGTTTCACACTAACTTATATGGTTCCCAGGGGATGACTATAAGTGAGTTTCACAGTACATGCTATGTTTTGGAGGGGATATACACACAGGTCATGTTTTCATTCTAACAAACCAAACAATCACACAAACTATTGGAAGAGTGAAATTTAAAAGAATGAAATATTTCCCTATTTTATTATGAGAGTTTACCAAATTGTGATTATGTATGATAGCAAAAGCAAAAAACTTCAATATACACTGCTCAACAAAATGACAGACAAAGATACATCAATGTTTATTTTCATATCTTATCATTTGACATAAAGCTGAAATTCCACAATTGTCTCCTATTTCCATCAAACGCTTCTCAAATATGTGGTGAAAGCAAGGCGAATTAGAATACAGGAAAATGCGAGCAAAACAAGTATTACCAAATTAATTACATTTGAACTCATGGCATTAAGGTTGATAACCAGGAAAATCACTAAAAGTCTTTCAAATTAACTTTTTGATAAAAAAAATTGTTGAACATTTTTGACAAATTTCTTAGACATTTGAATATTTTACAAAGGTAAAATATTGAAGATCCAGGTTATAGCACATAAAGAAAAAGAAAATATGAAATTGCGAAAAAAAAATTTTTGTTTTTGTACTCAGAAAAACATACTTGGATCTGGTACAGGATAATCATATGCAAGTACAGTGTATTTCTTCTTACATATTCAATTACATAATATGTAAGGAATTTTACATGAAAACAATAAATCACATATTTTTTTCTTTAAATAGTGAACACATTGACATCAACACCAATGAATTGAGCATGTATAGTCTAAATATACCTTAATCAGTGCTAAGTTAAATTCTGATGAAAAAAAACTGGTCCCACAAAGTAAGCCTTTCAAATTTCATTCTAATATTTAGTAAGAGAGATGAAAAACATGTTTTTCTCATACCTAATTCATTGCCTTACGGAGATTGATCAACCAAATGTCTAGAATTGTAAGTATAGTTAAAATTTCTAACATGAGGGTATAATTTATTAATGATAAATGCCCACTATATAGAATTTACAAATCCTTTAAATAAAGCAAAATATTTTTAACCTTTCACAAAGTGTCATTTTTTCACTTAATCATCAAACAGATAATTAGACTAAGTGTAAAATTTCTCTTCCTCGACTTTATAGAGGTGCTGAGGTGACCACATTATTGCGAATGTTTATCCAAACTTCTTGCAAAGATATTATAATATGTTTTTAAAATTTGTTTCCATGGAAATTTAAGGCATCAGAAATTATAATGTGGCAGATCATACACATCCCCCCCCCCCCCCCGTTTCTTTAAGACATGTTTTATACATAGCATAGTTACAAGAAGTTTGGATGTATGCGCAGGGTGTAATGTGTAGCTAGAGCATTAGGACAGAAAAACGAGAGACATTAGACGCAGAGTTGCAGGATTTTCCACTTAGAGAGTAAAAAGACGCTAGAGCACTAAGACAGCCGCGGCAGGGAGAGACGAGACAAAGACGCAGGGTCGGAAATATATATGTCGCACATCATCAAGCATTTTGTAAAACATCAAACAGCAGAAAGTATAATATAGCTCTTACTAACAGTAACAAGATTCCATCAAGTTAAGCAAAATATAATTACCAGAATACTTGAAAATACTCCTTTCAAAATAGTACGAAAAGAAATTTTTCTGGAATAGCCATTGTTCAAAATGGTCTTCTGATTTCAGTCACGACTTTAAGGAAAAAAATAACTTTAAATATATGATGAGCTTTATCATGTTTATAAGGCTTCAAGTTAAATATATATTGATGAGGGAACTTTTGATTAGCTTATAAGAGTTAAAGAGCTTTTCCACACTGACATAGAGCTTTCAAACACATAAAAAAAACCTTGGCAAACTTTCATAGGCAATTAAACAGCTCATTTTAATAACAGGTACTTTCTTATACAAACGTACAAGCTCACTGACATTTTTAGCGTACAACGTTACAAAACGCTTGAGATGTGCCACATAGATTTTCACCGCAATCAGAAGTTTGGACTAACGTAACTACAAACAACATGACGTCGTTACCCTATAGACTGAACATGGAGCGCAAGCATTTATCTGTAATATAAGCAGGTAGCCTCTATAGTCTTGTGCATCATCCATATCAAATTTTTTTTTTTTTATTTCTTTATTTTATTATTTTTTCTTTAAAAAAAAAAATATATATATACATACAAATGAAAAAAAAATCAAAAATCAAAATAAAAAAAAAAAATTAAGAAAACACAATTAAATGTCTCCAACATTCTCTATATTCCATTGTTAGGAACATATTTTATTCTTTCCACTCCAAATGAGTTATTTCTCTCCTCAGTATAAACATATGAAATCTGAGCTTGTTAATGAAACACAAATGCCCCTTCAGCTTCAGAATTAAACTTGTTATCTGAGAATTGTGTCAGACTCTAAGGTCAAGGTTGTCCCTTAAGAAATGCCCTGTCAGGAAGAATACATTTACTTACCATGGAAATGTTATACCCAAAAGTCAAAATTTTTTCAAAGTATGTCAAATGTCAAGGTCAATATCATTAGGTGAAATTTAGTGTCATCGATTGACCAAAAGAAAAGTCTACATGAAAGTCACATGTAAAGTAGGAAATTCCTTTCACTTACCAGTTTTGATTTTGAGAACAAACAGACAGGACAAAAGCTTTATGCCCACCAATCAAATCTTGATTACATGAGCAAAAGAACATATAATTACAAAGTCACTTTCAAAATGGAACAGAGACTAATACATGTAATATATGTTTCTTGATATACACATTTCTTGCTTTCATTACAAAGTTTCCATCCGTTCATGATAATTTCCTAGGATAATTCACCAATAACTACATTAATGCAACATAATAATATTAATTATAATAAAACACCGCTAAAGACGGTATGGCCGGATTGCAAAGAAAGTTTTTGTCACCAACTGGGTCAAGGTCAATAGGTCAAATAATACGGCATAAATTGAAAGGTTTTGTCAGAGGCAACCTACATGTATAAAATAAAGTTTCTACTGCATAAAGTTCCATAGATTTTGCTTAAACCAGGAACTTTAACCAAAATCCTTAACTAGGTCAAAGTCCAAGGTCAAGGTCACTAGGTCAAATGTTACGGCATAAATTGAAAGGTCTTGTCATGGGCGAGCTTCATTAATAATATAAAGTTTCTACTGCATACAGTACCATAGACTTTGCTTAAACAAGGAACTTTAATCAAAATCTTTGAGTAGGTCAAAGTCGAAGGTCAAGGTCACTAGGTCAAATGTTACGGCATAAATTGAAAGGTCTTGTCATGGGCAAGCTTCATGTATAATATAAAGTTTCTACTGCATATAGTTACTTAGATTTTGCCTCAACCAGAAACTTTAACCAAAATCTTTAACTAGGTCAAAGTCCAAGGTCAAGGTCACTAGGTCAAATGTTATGGCATAAATTGAAAGGTCTTGTCATGGGCATGCTTCATGTATAATATAAAGTTTCTACTGTACATAGTTCCTTAGATTTTGCCTCAACCAGAAACCTTAACCAAAATGTTGACGGCAGACGGACGGACAGACAGACAGACGGACAGACGGACGGACATCGTCAATCTATAGACCGGAATTGCTTTGCAATCCGGCCAAAAATTATGAAAAATGTCCATTATGATCTCTAAACATACATGATAATTATAGGAGTCTTCAACATTTTTACCTTTAAGTTTCATTTTTCGAAATATAAAAATTATTTACTATGAAATTTGAGTTAAACAGTAGAAGAAATTACATCTAATATGACGGAATTGTGAATATTACAGACAGAAGTGAACAAAAAACAGGCATTGTCAATAATTCGCCGACTTTTTGTTTCTTCAAGCTAGTGCCAAAATTTGATACAAAACTCACACACATTTGAAGAATTTGAAATTTAAATTGATTTTAGGTTCTCGCACCCTAATAGAGTTACTTCCGGTTAAATTGTTACACTATGCATACATTTCCGACAAATACCGATGATTTTATTATCGGGAATGTTCGAAGGTAATTGCATGGGTCATTAGTTGACAAGTGGCATTATTTATATGAGCAGAATTAGTGTATAAAGTATTATATATGATGAAATAGAAAATCTGTATCTTTGATAATTCTTATTGAAAAGTGACCCTTAAAAATATGCCCATAGAGGGTGCGATGAAGAAAATTCTGAGGATAGAAAATGAAGCTCTGACCATGAATAATCTATAATAATTACTAAAGTTAGGTTAGTGTACATGATGCAGGAAGGTTATTTATAGACATGATTTTCTACAGACAACAGAGATTGTTATTACGGATGTATGATCAATGTGATACAAATAATATGTATTTATAGAACACAACTAGTGTTTAAATGACTTGCTGTATCAAGTAACAAACTCTTTGGAAACTTCTTTCTGTTTTTTTAATACTAATAAAAAACCAGAAGTCTCTGACGAGACTGTAGCTCTCCTGGTTGTTTTGTTTTTTATTTACTCATTGACAAGTGAATAAGATACATACACATAAATATCAATTTCCATTTTTTAAGACCATAGGGAGCAATCATTCTAACAAATTAAAAGTAGCACAACAAAACACTGCAACTAGAATATATCACTCATATAATTCATAATATCCAAGATAAAGTATTTAAAAAAAGAATGCCACACCCATTTTCCAAGATCCCAAGGGGGCGGAGGGGGGCCAGGGACTGCTAGCTCACATGAACTATCAATGAAATAACAAAACTGACAGATCCATCTTACTGCATTAAGAATAACAACAACTCTCATTCATTAATAGCTTTGAAAGGTTGCGAGCACAATTATATAGGAAAAATGGCCACACCTATTTTCTAAGACCCTGGGGGTCAGGGGCTCAAACAAAATATTAGATGCACAACAAAAACACAAACCAATCATATTGCAAAAAGAATGAAGCCTCAATCATTTATAGTGTCAGAGGAGTTGCGAGCGCAAGATTACATAGAGTTATATACTAGGAGAAAATGACCACACCCATTTCCTACGACCCTGAGGCTCAAACAAAATATTAGTGCACAACAAAACCAGTGACAGACCAATCATATTGCAAAAAGAATTACGTTTCTATTATTTATAGTGTCAGAGGAGTTGCGAGCACAGGATTACATAGACTTAAATAGGAGAAAATGACCACACCCATTTTTTAAGACCCTGGGGGTCAGGGGCTCAAACAAAATATCAGGTGCAAAACTATACCACAGACCCATCATATTGCAAAAAGAATGAAGTCTCTATCATTCATAGTGTCAGAGAAGTTGCGAGCTCAAGATTACATAGAGTTATATAGGAAAATGACCACACCCATTTTCTTAGACCCTGGGGGTCAGGGGCTCAAACAAAATATCAGGTGCACAACTACACCATGGACCCATTATATTGCAAAAAGAATGAAGTATCTATCATTTATAGTGTCAGAGGAATTGGAACACTAGATTTACATAGAGTTATATAGGAGAAAATGACCACACCCATTTTCTAAGACCCTGGGGGTCAGGGGTTCAAACAAAATATTAGGTGCACACCTAGACTACAGACCCAGCATATTGCAAAAAGAATGAAGTCTCTATCATTTATAGTGTAAAAGGAGTTGCGAGCACAAGATTACATAGAGTTATATAGGAGAAAATAACCCCACCCATTTTCTAAGACCCTGGGGGTCAGGGGCTCAAACAAAATGTCAGGTGCACATCTAGACTACAGACCCAGCATATTGCAAAAAGAATGAAGTCTCTATCATTTATAGTGTAAAAGGAGTTGCGAGCACAAGATTACATAGAGTTATATAGGAGAAAATAACCCCACCCATTTTCTAAGACCCTGGGGGTCAGGGGCTCAAACAAAATGTCAGGTGCACATCTAGACTACAGACCCAGCATATTGCAAAAAGAATGAAGTCTCTATCATTTATAGTGTCAGAGGAGTTGCGAGCACAAGATTACATAGAGTTATATAGGAGAAAATGACCACACCCATTTTCCAATACCCTGGGGGTCAGGGGCTCAAACAAAATGTCAGGTGCACAACTAGACCACAGTTCCATCATATTGCAAAAAGTATCAAGTCTCTATCATTTATAGTGTCAGAGGAGTTGCGAGCACAAGATTACATAGAGTTATATAGGAGAAAATGACCACACCCATTTTCCAATACCCTGGGGGTCAGGGGCTCAAACAAAATATCAGGTGCACAACTAGACCACAGACCCATCACATTGCATAAAGAATTTAGTCTCCATCATTTATAGTGTCAGAGGAGTTGCGAGCACAAGATTACATAGAATTATATAAGAGAAAATGACCACACCCATTTCTAAGACCCTGGAGGTCAGGGGCTCAAACAAAATGTCAGGTGCACAACTAGACCACAGTTCCATCATATTGCAAAAAGTATCAAGTCTCTATCATTTATAGTGTCAGAGGAGTTGCGAGCACAAGATTTCATAGATTTTCATGACCACACCCATTTTCTAAGACCCTGGGGGTCAGGGGCTGAAACCAAATATCAGGTGCACAACTAAACCACAGTCCCATCATATTGCAAAAAGAATCAAGTCTCTATCATTTATAGTGTCAGAGAAGTTGCGAGCACAAGATTTCATGACCACGCCCATTTTCTTAGACCCTGGGGGTCAGGGGCTGAAACCAAATGTCAGGTGCACAACTAGACCACATACCAAGTAAGATGCAAAAAGAATTAGCTTTCTATCTCCTATGGTTTCAGAGGAGTTGCGAGCACAAGAATTGTTTACGGACGGACGGACGGACGGACAGACGGACAGACGGACGGACGCCGGACGACGGGGTATCGCATAAGCTCGACTGGTCAGAGACCAGTAGAGCTAATAATGTGTAGATGTCCATACTGAAAATTAGAGCTCTATCAAATAAGCAAATACATGTCGTAAAATTAAATATATTTTTTTTAAATTCTAGACTGAAGAATATATAAGTGATAAATATCATTCTTAGATTATCATTTACAAGACGCTAAGCTAATTAAATTGTTTGCCGCCAAGTTCTCCAACTGATAAAAATAAGCTGCCCTGTCGCTAATAATTACTTTCAGACTGAACAAAAATCTATTCTCTTTTTACTTCTTTTCACCAGTCATCAGACTAAATCTAATTCATGACAAATACTCTCTCATGCTTGATATAAATGTGTAAATAAATAAAGTGCAGAAAATACGCATATGAACAGGTAGAGGAGTGTGGTACACTAACATACAACATATATGGATATAGAATGGTTTTTTCCATGGTGCAGAAAAAAGGAGGGGGGGGGGAGGAATTAAGTTTCTTCAGATTTTCAGCCAATTGGGGAAAAAAAATTAAGTGTATTTTTCATTTCATTTAATATTTATTTCTATTTTGACGGTTGGAGAAGGGTGCTGCAAAGACTGGGAAGGACAGGCGTCATGCACCATAGTCCTTATCCTTTGAAAAATGGCCCTTTGAAATCTATGTGCTTTCTTAAGAAATGATTCATTGATATTTTAGAAAATCATGGAAAATGGCCCATTTACAAAATCTGCTTCCCAATCACTGTGGGAAGTATTCTATAACCCCTGTCTAAATCCATACATTATACAGTAAGAATGGTGTACAGGCAGAATGGTGTACAGACAAAATGGTGTACAGGCAAAATGGTGTACAGGCAAAATGGTGTACAGGCAGAATGGTGTACAGGCAAAATGGTGTACAGGCAGAAAGAGTAGATAGAAAGAGGATCTAGTCCACAGCATGGCAAGTCCTCGAACAGATATATAAATGTCTAATTCTCAAGTTACTTTATATGTGTATCGTAACAAGTTGTAAGTCTAAAATGCCCAAAAGTTGACATTTTACAAAATTTTAAACTTAAAAATTCTCTGTAAAACACAGAAAAGAATAGTAGTTTTTTTTCTCCAAATCAGAAATTTTCAGCATCCGGATGCTTTTTTGAAATGAAAAATCAAAAACATTCAAAATTGTAATTCACTTGACACAAATCTTCTCTTTTTTTTTTGCTTTATTTTGTTTTTCATTCTTCCTGGGTTTTTTAATGAGAAATAAATAAACATGAGGAGTAATTGAAAACAGACTTGTATAGAAATTCCAACCTTCTTTCAGAAAATAAGAACTTCGACAGATTTGTTAAAGTTTTCCCCTTTTTTCTCAGTAAAAGGGAACATATCAATGATTCTCAATAAATTTCAAATATTCAAATTGTTGACATACATGTACGTGAATCTGATATTGAATTTTCCTTCTCAATTTTGGATTGATTTTTTTTTTCAAAATATATTACTATTTTACTTCAAAAACAATACGCCAAAGCTATAATAACAAATAATACTTTTTTTTGTCTCATTCATATTTGAGTAAAATCATGAGAAACATTGATATGACTTTTGATATGACTTTTGGGGGGTATCAAGGAATTTGTACTTGGATTCTTCTCAACCCCTTATAACATACAAATTTTGATATCCATACAAATTTTTGGACTTACCCTCATAAATTATGCCTTGCAATGGACTATATGAATGAATACAATATAGAAAGAACAGTGTTATAATGAGAGAAACTGATGTTCATAATGAAAATTACGATAAATACAATATTTCTAATTTTCGTTATAATTTCTTATTGTACATGGTAGTTTTACTTATGACATGAATAATGTAGTTTATAGTACTATAAATTTGTTATACACAGTACTTTGACTTAATATGATAATTTTATCGAACAGAGTACTATGACTTGAATAAAATATTATATTTACTTGATGAAGAACAATGGGTCAATATGACTATGATGTCGTACATAGTACTACGATATGATGTACATATATACGATATTCATGACTACAGATATTGATCAGCCAAAAGCTAAAAAGCTGCATGAATATAATACATTGCCATCGATAAATACATGTAACTATACAAACAAGGAAATCATTTAAAACTTTTTTATAATTTTTATCCTATTTTTTCCATTCTGAACTTGAGAGATGCATAATAACTGGCTTTACATAATTCAAAATCATAAATTCTTATTACAAAAATGCATATAGAATTTTTTTTTTTCATCAGCACAATTTTCTTTCAAAAATTTTCATTTTTATATAAAAAAGAAGAAAAGTTTTTAAAAAAGATGTAAACATTTGGGTCAAATTTGTACAAATAATTTCTATAAGGTTCATCTTCAGAATTAAACTGCGAAAGATTCAAAACTGTTTTGTTTTCTGACACAGAAATTGTGTATAATAATTTACAGATGGCAGTGTATGACAATTTACAGCATGGCTAAAACTATAGGAAGTCGTATTTACCCCATTAAATTATGTATATTTCCCTAAATTTAAAATTCACATTCTACTACTATGAATAAAATTGTTAGCCTTGACCCCCAAAAACAAACTTGTCCAATTAGAGAACACATCAAATCAAAATAAAGATAAAAAAAGACATCTGATTGGTCAGTCGATCAAAATAGAGATAAGAGAAGTGATGTGATTGGTCAGTTACCTTCCATGGCCTCCATAGCGTAGTATTGTACATCAATGTCCGCGTCGCTCTTTAGTTTGTCTAGTACTGGCTTAATCTGAGTCTGTACCGTTCTGTGTAAATAATAATAATAATAATAGTTAGAGACAGACAGGCACACAAACAGACAGACACACAGTTTGTCTAGTACTGGCTTAATCTGGGTCTGTACCGTTCTGTGTAAATAATAATAATAGTTAGAGACAGACAGGCACACAGACAGACAGACACACAGTTTGTCTAGTACTGGCTTAATCTCAGTCTGTACCGTTCTGTGTAAATGATAATAATAATAATAGTTAGAGACAGACAGGCACACAGACAGACAGAAATACAGTTTGTCTAGTACTGGCTTAATCTCAGTCTGTACCGTTCTTTGTAAATAATGATAATAATAATAGTTAGAGACAGACAGGCACACAGACAGACACACACACAGTTTGTCTAGTACTGGCTTAATCTCATTCAAGATCGTTTTGTGTAAATAATAATAATAATAATAGTTAGAGACAGACAGGCACACAGACAGACACACAAACAGTTTGTCTAGTACTGGCTTAATCTCAGTCTGTACCGTTCTGTGTAAATGATAATAATAATAATAGTTAGAGACAGACAGGCACACAGACAGACAGAAATACAGTTTGTCTAGTACTGGCTTAATCTCAGTCTGTACCATTCTGTGTAAATGATAATAATAATAATAGAGACAGACAGGCACACAGACAGACAGAAATACAGTTTGTCTAGTACTGGCTTAATCTCAGTCTGTACCGTTCTGTGTAAATAATGATAATAATAATAGTTAGAGACAGACAGGCATACAGACAGACAGACACACAGTTTGTCTAGTACTGGCTTAATCTCATTCAAGATCGTTTTGTGTAAATAATAATAATAATAATAGTTAGAGACAGACAGGCATACAGACAGACAGAAACACATTTTGTCTAGTACTGGCTTCATCTCAGTCAAGATCGTTTTGTGTAAATAATAATAATAATAATAGTTAGAGACAGACAGGCATACAGACAGACAGAAACACATTTTGTCTAGTACTGGCTTAATCTCAGTCAAGATCGTTTTGTGTAAATAATAATAATAATAATAGTTAGAGACAGACAGGCACACAGACAGACAGACACACAGTTTGTCTAGTACTGGCTTAATCTCAGTCTGGATCGTTTTGTGTAAATAATGATTTATTTAATCATAAGTGCATACCTTAAAGTCTTGGAAACTTAAAAGTGACAGATGGGCACACAGGCAAACAGTCAAGCAATCACACATACATGTACATAAACACAGACAGATACACAGGGACAAACAGACAAGCGCACAGATATACAGAGACACAGACAGATACACATACAGTAAGACAGAGACAGACACACAGACAGGCACAGACAAACAAAAAGACATACAGATATACAGATAGACAGACAGACAGACACAGACATACAGACAGTCAGACAAATAGGCACACAGGCAGAAGCAGACAATCAGACGTACAGAAACACAGGCAGACATACACACAGACAGACAGACAAACAGAGACAGACAGGCACACAGACAGACAGACATAGACAAACAATCAGACATACAGAAACCAGGAAGACATACACACAGACAGTCAGGTACACAGACAGGCAGACAAACAATCAGACATACAGAAACACAGACAGACAGACAAACAATCAGACATACAGAAACACAGACAGACAGACACAAACAATCAGTCATACAGAAAAACAGACAGACAGACAGACAAACAGACAGACACAAACAATCAGACATAAAGAAACAAAGGCAGACATACACACAGACAGACAGGTTCACAGACAGACAGACAGACAAACAGACAGACAGGTTCACAGACAGACGTACACACAGACAGTCAGACACAAACAATCAGAAATACAGAAACACAGGCATACACATACAGACAGACAGACACAAACAATCAGACATACAGAAACACAGACAGACAGACAGACACAAACAATCAGACATACAGAAACACAGACAATCAGAGACAGACACACAGACAGACAGACACAGATAAACAATCAGACATACAGATAGACAAACATCAGAAAGTGGAAACTGTAAGTCTCCTCTGGTAATGACAATAGGGGACAAATAGTGGTTGTTAATCCGCCTGTATTTGGCGGAACAAAATCTCACATTAATAAACTACAATAACTGAATAACTCACGATTGATCAAAGACAGGTCCTAGCCTCTGTAGTGATTTGGCCACATTAAATCTCACATTAGCTACATTATCTCCGGCCATTTGTAATATTGTCGGTAACATGTTCTTTAACGTTATCTCTGGTCCACAGGCCTCAGCCAGTAACTGAAAAATGAAAGTACGAAATGAAAGTACAAAATGAAAGTGTGAAATGAAAAAACAAAATGAAAGTAAGAAATGAAGGTATGTAAGTATGGAAGCTTCTGGTACAAAAGTAAGAGCATGTATCAAAGAATCTATAATTCAAATAAGAATCAGAATTGTTAAAATAGTAGTCATAGAAACAAGGAAACCATAATGGTTGTTATGGTAACCGTACTTACATTAATACAGAATAGACAAGTGAGCCTATGTAGGTAGTTCTGATCACGTGACATCCCTATGACTTTAGGTATAACGGTCAGTGTAGCCCAGTCTGTACCAAATTTCTCTACCAACTTCTTCAAGTTTATCGTTGCCGCCTCACGAATAGCAAACACTATAACACAGATTATCATTGTTATAAACGATGCGCTGAAAACTAGGAATCACTCAAAACCTAAGTGTGTTGTTGTTACCATATTCAGTATTTAGTGTATCAGTAGATGTATACTGGTGAGCGTGGAAAGATACATGATTGACATTTGACATGTTAATGTGATTATATACATTTTCATGAAGATCAGAGAAATAAATAACGTCATTTGTCTGTTGTTTACCACAGCTTTATACAGAATTGTTAACTCACAACCTAAAGTGACACATGTTTAAGGTGATAAAACATCTTACATTACTTACGTATTATAAAACAAATTATCAATCAACAATTCTGTATCAGAGTTCCTATAAAGTTTCCGATAATCAACAATTTGTCTGATAAAAATCATTTTTTAAAGATTTCTGCTGTCAGTATAATTTTTCAATGGAATAAAAGCAAATTGCCCTTACCTTCAGATACGATCCATCTATTACTAGAAATGGATTACTACAGGTTTTACACGATATAAATAGACATACATTACCATGATCTACCAGCCACGTCATACACATAACTTACCATGATCTACCAGCCACGTCATACACGTAACTTACCATGATCTACCAGCCACGTCATACACGTAACTTACCATGATGTACCAGCCATGTCATACACATAACTTACCATGATCTACCAGCCACGTCATACAGAGGGAATTCAGCTTCTCATCAAAGAATTCTACGCCCTGAAATCACAAACAGACGTAAATCAAGTTAAAAAGGATACAAATCAAGACATAAAACAAGGATTATAAGCTGTTTCTATGCATCTTATATTATATTTGTATACTTAAGGGAAAGGGGAATTTAAAACTAGCAATATTTCATGTTATGTTCCATTAATTAGAATCATCAAATCATTAAATAGCCATGTAAAAATGCTTCTTCATTAAATATGGTAGGACTTGACAGACACTCACCATTTGACCAGCTACTATAGGCATACACTTTATAAAAGATACACAAACTCACAGACAGACACTCACCATATGACCAGCTACTATAGGCATACACTCTATAAAAGATACACAAACTCACAGACAGGCACTCACCATATGACCAGCTACTATAGGCATACACTCTATAAAAGATACACAAACTCACAGACAAACACTCCCCATTTGACCAGCTACAATAGGCATATACTCCATAAAAGATACACAAACTCACAGACAGACACTCACCATATGACCGGTCAGCTACTATAGGCATACACTCTATAAAAGATACACAAACTCTCAGACACTCACCATTTGACCAGCTACTTTAGGCATACACTCTATAAAAGATACACAAACTCACAGACAGACACTCACCATATGACCAGCTACTATAGGCATACACTCTATAAAAGATACACAAACTCACAGACAGACACTCACCATATGACCAGCTACTATAGGCATATACTCCATAAAAGATACACAAACTCACAGACAGACACTCACCATATGACCAGCTACTATAGGCATTATACTCTATAAAAGATACACAAACTCACAGACAGACACTCCCCCTTTGACCAGCTACTATAGGCATACACTCTATAAAAGATACAAAAACTCACAGACAGACACTCACCATATGACCAGCTACTATAGGCATACACTCTATAAAAGATACACAAACTCACAGACAGACACTCCCTATTTGACCAGCTACTATAGGCGTACACTCTATAAAAGATACACAAACTCACAGACAGACACTCACCATTTGACCAGCTACTATAGGCATACACTCTATAAAAGATACACAAACTCACAGACAGACACTCACCATTTGACCAGCTACTATAGGCGTACACTCCATAAAAGATACACAAACTCACAGACAGACACTCACCATATGACCAGCTACTATAGGCATACACTCTATAAAAGATACACAAACTCACAGACAGACACTCCCCATTTGACCAGCTACTATAGGCATACACTCCATAAAAGATACACAAACTCACACACAGACACCATTTGACCAGCTACTATAGGCATACACTCTATAAAAGATACACAAACTCACAGACAGACACTCCCCATTTGACCAGCTACTATAGGCATACACTCTATAAAAGATACACAAACTCACAGACAGACACTCCCCATTTGACCAGCTACTATAGGCATACACTCTATAAAAGATACACAAACTCACAGACAGACACTCCCCATTTGACCAGCTACTATAGGCATACACTCTATAAAAGATACACAAACTCTCAGACACTCACCATTTGACCAGCTACTATAGGCATACACTCTATAAAAGATACACAAACTCACAGACAGACACTCACCATATGACCAGCTACTATAGGCATACACTCTATAAAAGATACACAAACTCACAGACAGACACTCACCATTTGACCAGCTACTATAGGCATACACTCTATAAAAGATACACAAACTCACAGACAGACACTCCCTATTTGACCAGCTACTATAGGCATACACTCTATAAAAGATACACAAACTCTCAGACACTCACCATTTGACCAGCTACTATAGGCATATACTCTATAAAAGATACACAAACTCACAGACAGAAACTCAACATTTGACCAGCTACTATAGGCATATACTCTATAAAAGATACACAAACTCACAGACAGACACTCACCATTTGACCAGCTACTATAGGCATACACTCTATAAAAGATACACAAACTCTCAGACACTCACCATTTGACCAGCTACTATAGGCATAAACTCTATAAAAGATACACAAACTCACAGACAGACACTCACCATTTGACCAGCTACTATAGGCATATACTCTATAAAAGATACACAAACTCACAGACACTCACCATTTGACCAGCTACTATAGGCATATACTCTATAAAAGATACACAAACTCACAGACAGACACTCACCATTTGACCAGCTACTATAGGCATACACTCTATAAAAGATACACAAACTCACAGACAGACACTCACCATATGACCAGCTACTATAGGCATACACTCTGTAAAAGATACACAAACTCACAGACAGACACTCACCATTTGACCAGCTACTATAGGCATTTAAAGACGTTTAACATACACTCTATAAAAGATACACAAACTCACAGACAGACACTCATAATTTGACCAGCTACTATAGGCATATACTCCATAAAAGATACACAAACTCACAGACAGACACTCACCATATGACCAGCTACTATAGGCATATACTCTATAAAAGATACACAAACTCACAGACAGACACTCACCATATGACCAGCTACTATAGGCATACACTCTATAAAAGATACACAAACTCACAGACAGACACTCCCTATTTGACCAGCTACTATAGACATATACTCTATAAAAGATACACAAACTCACAGACAGACACTCACCATTTGACCAGCTATAATAGGCATATACTCTATAAAAGATAAACAAACTCACAGACAGACACTCCCTATATGACCAGCTACTATAGGCATACACTCTATAAAAGATACACAAACTCACAGACAGACACTCACCATATGACCAGCTACTATAGGCATACACTCTATAAAAGATACACAAACTCACAGACAGACACTCACCATATGACCAGCTACTATAGGCATACACTCTATAAAAGATACACAAACTCACAGACAGACACTCACCATATGACCAGCTTCTATAGGCATACTCTATAAAAGATACACAAACTCACAGACAGACACTCCCCATTTGACCAGCTACTATAGGCATACACTCTATAAAAGATACACAAACTCACAGACAGACACTCACCATATGACCAGCTACTATAGGCATACACTCTATATAAGATACACAAACTCACAGACAGACACTCCCTATTTGACCAGCTACTATAGGCATACACTCTATAAAAGATACACAAACTCTCAGACACTCACCATTTGACCAGCTATTATAGGCATATACTCTATAAAAGATACACAAACTCACAGACAGACACTCACCATTTGACCAGCTACTATAGGCATACACTCTATAAAAGATACACAAACTCACAGACAGACACTCCCTATTTGACCAGCTACTATAGGCATACACTCTATAAAAGATACACAAACTCACAGACAGACACTCACCATTTGACCAGCTACTATAGGCATACACTCTATAAAAGATACACAAAGTCACAGACAGACACTCACAATTTGACCAGCAACTAATGGCATATACTCTATAAAAGATACACAAACTCACAGACAGACACTCACCATTTGACCAGCTACTATAGGCATATACTCCATAAAAGATACACAAACTCACAGACAGACACTCACCATTTGACCAGCTACTATAGGCATACACTCTATAAAAGATACACAGACAGACAGTCAGGCAGATGTATTTGTACTCACCAGCTGTCCTGCCAGTAGTGGCATATACTCTATAATTGCCAGTCTTACTCTCAACTTTGTGTCCTCTGCTAGCTCTACTACTGTCTAACACAGACAGACACTCACACAGACAGACACTCACACAGACACACGGACACTCACACAGACACTCACCAGTTGACCTGCCAATAGTGGCATATACTCTATAATGGCCAGTCTCACTCTCCACTTTGTGTCCTCTGATAGCTCTACTACTGTCTAACACAGACAGACACTCACACAGACAGACACTCACACAGACACACGGACACTCACACAGACACTCACCAGTTGACCTGCCAATAGTGGCATATACTCTATAATGGCCAGTCTCACTCTCCACTTTGTGTCCTCTGATAGCTCTACTACTGTCTAACACAGACAGACACTCACACAGACACACAGACACTTACACAGACATACGGACACTCACCAGTTGACCTGCCAGCAGGGGCATATACTCTATAATTGCCAGTCCTACTCTCCACTTTGTGTCCTCTGCTAGCTCTACTATTGTCTAACACAGACAAACACTCACACAGACACACGGACACTCACACAGACACTCACCAGTTGACCTGCCAGTAGGGGCATATACTCTATAATTGCCAGTCTAACTCTCCACTTTGTGTCCTCTGCTAGTTCTACTACTGTCTAACACAGACAGACACTCACACTGTCACACGGACACTCACACAGACACTCACCAGTTGACCTGCCAGTAGTGGCATATACTCTATAATTGCCAGCCTGACTCTCCACTTTGTGTCCTCTGCTAGCTCTACTACTGTCTTACACAGACACAGACTCACACAGACAGACACTCACAGTTGACCTGCCAATAGTGGCATATACTCTATAATGGCCAGTCTTACTCTCCACTTTGTGTCCTCTGCTTCTTCTTCTACTGTCTAACACAGATAGACACTCACACAGACACACGGACACTCACAAAGACACACGGACACTCACACAGACACACGGACACTCACCAGTTGACCTGCCAGTAGTGGCATATACTCTATAATGGCCAGTCTTACTCTCCACTTTGTGTCCTCTGCTAGCTCTACTATTGCAGGTAATAAACTCTGGGATAGTTGTTTGATGCCAATAACCTAGAATATTCGTTGTAAATTACAGAATTTCTGTCAACAGCAATTTTATTTTCTTAGACAGGGTGGCCACAGATTTTGATAAATGAAATTCCCTGAAATTTCCAAGATTTTCCCTGACAAAATGCACACAAATACTAGTCTATTTTACACTGTTTATGTTCAAATATGTAATGGAAGTTCCTTTACTGTACTAATTCATTTCAAGAAAATTTTACTTAACATTGCATTCAAAGAAATTTTAAAACAATACATCAGCAATGTCTCATTTCTTTGCTTAAATGTATATTGCTAAGGAGCTGATAAGATAAGGGCCGTTTTTAGCCCTAAATTTTGTGCCGTATTTCTTCCATATGACGGCACATATGCAGACAAAAGATAATCATTATTGAAATATAATGTATTTGAAGACTTTTTGTATGTTTTACTTTTCGATGAAATACTCCCAAGATTCTAAAATGAAGGTCCAAAGAGGTAGGGGGTAGTCGGGTAATAAAACTGATAATAACGACCATAAACGTAGAAATTTTAGAATATTTCGCCTGAAATGGATAAATATTGACTAAAAGATATCAAATACATCTACATTGTATATCAGAAATACATTTCAAAAGTTCTATTTCCTCTAATCGGTAAATAATGAAATCCGGAACTCAAAATACGGTCTTATTTTGTATGTAATGGCTTTAATAGAAGCTTTTTAGCGCGAAATACACATTAGCGGAGAAATCCACATCGCTCCTGCTTATTTCGTTCCTACATGTTGTACATTTCATTCAATCGTATTTAGAACACATTTTTTGTTGGATTAAGGAGGAAAAATAGTGAAATTTTCCATATTTAATGATGTTAAAGATCGATTCTTTAACAAATGCACCCCCCTTCCATTTTTGGTTTTTCGTCTCTGGGGTAGTGTTCCCCCCGGAGATACAGAACCCCACTTTTCCAGAAAATTTGTATCATGGATATACACCTCCAGTATAAGTGGCGTTCTGTATCTCCGGGGGGAACAATGTTCAAAAAAACTTTTCCTTTTTCTATTGATTTCTATGGGAAAATGACAAGTTTTGACCCAAATATTAACCATATTATGCATAATAGATCTAAAATAACTTCAGAGTTTGATGGGATACTGTATTTGTATCAATTTAACGAACGATTTTTCTTAAAATTTCTATTTTCAAAATTCCACTTTTTAGGGCAGATTTTACGTCTTATCTTATCAGCTCCTTCCATCAGTTCCTTGTTATTATTTTTAAACATAAGCTGAATAAAATTCCCTTATTTTCCCCTGTTTTTCTAATTTTCCCTTCAGGGAATTTTTATTCAGCATTTTCCCTGTTTTCCAAAGTCCATGGCCACCCTATTCTAAAATCCCTTGTAACAAAAGATAGACAGGGAATATTCCTTTAAATGATTAATCAAGAAATGACCGACTTTGGTTGTTCATGGCTGTTTAATACTAGTTGTGAATGGTAATGATTCCTGGAAAAATTACCAGTGTAAAACTAGAATTATATACACCCATGAACACCCAAAATGAAACAGTTATTACTTATTCTGTACTGATTAAATATCAGATATCTCTTGTGACATGAATTATTTGCTTATTGTATATCATATTATATTATACCGTCAAAAGTATCTGAAATTGGTAAATCTATTCTTCTAAACTGACATATGACATCAACCTTAATTATAGAACATAAACCTCCTTTATCTTACATGATGTGTAACATAGTGATTCTACTGCAGTGTAAATATTGAGGTTTGTTCTTATTTATGAATGAATGATTAATATACACGTAATATATCCCACCTCATTTACACAGTCCAAGTTGGAGATTATGTTTAACCGGACTTCTGGACACTCGTCTTTTAACTGGGTCAAAAACAACGGCAGTAAATGCTCTATTGTGCTGAAATACACAAAATATTTTTAAAAATAATTTCAAAGATATACAATATACGATTACATGTAGTTTTTATCTAAGAGTGATTGTCATCAGTTTTTAAATTAAGATATTTGAGATAGGCAGAGGTCCTTTTATTGCTAAACCCAACTGTTTCTTCCATGTACAAATTTTATAAAGTGGAGCGTAGTTATACCTGATGTTATAGATTTCGCTAAATAAACTTATGACTTATTACACATGTATATCCTTACACATGTATAATGGTATGAGATTTGTTTGTATCCGTAAACATGTTTAAAAAGAAAGATAACTTTTATTGTCTTAAGCAGACACTTGATAACATTTGTTTATTGCATGTCAAACACTCAGAACAAGGGAAATAACTCTTACTTGTCTTTGCCGAGTATAGGGGACAGTCCCATGATAACTGAGGCCAGAGCGGACTTAACGTGCTGGTTAGCGTCCGAAACGAGTTCCTTGACACATGGTAAAATACTGGTCATTATTACACTCTCTCTGACATCCAAGGATAAGTTCAGACAGAAATCTGTAAAACAATGTAGAAAATTCTGTAATACAGAAAACATGTGAAACTTATAGATACATGTACTTATACAATTAACATAACAAGTAATGTCTTATTTATGTGCATGTTTGTGAATAAAATGTTAAAGTCACTAAATACATAAACACAGTCCTAGAGTAGAGTAAGACTGACCTATGTTACCATGGAGGCAGAAACAGTTATACTGACCTTTGACCTTGTGAGTAAAGTAAGACTGACCTATGACCTATGTTACAGTAACTGTGGAGATAGACAACCACTGACCTTGTGAGTTGCCGCATCCAAAGTCCTTTAGTGGGCTCTGGAAGGTTGATCTATGACCTTACTATGTTACTGTGGAGACAGACAATATTAATACTGACATTTGACCTTGTGGGCTGCTGTGGCCCTGACTTCGGCTTCACAGTCCTTTAGTAGACCCTGGAAGGCTAACCTATGTTACCATTGAGACAGACAACATTTATACTAACCTTTGACCTTGTGAGCTGCGGCAGCCCTGACTTCGGCTTCACAGTCCTTTAATAGACTCTGGAAGGCTGGTACCAGATCACTCTTTGTAATCTCAGGACCAACTGCTTTCTGAAGCTGTAAAACAAAAAATATGATCACACATCATAAGCTGAGACTTGCAGCCACAATATGTATTAGCTGTATCAAATAAATCAAATAATTTCATACCAAGTAATTTTTCACTGCAAGTCTAACAATTGTAATTTTGTATGTAAAGAGTTCATTACACATAAATAATTAAAAAGATAATAATTTGAATATAACTTTCAAAAGAGCTCACAAGCAAAACAGAGTTAAGTGTAGATTTGTATGTTGTGATATTGCATCACAATGCAGAAATCATGACAAATTTGTGGGGGTGCGAGGCAGAGTTGTCTCAAAATATGATAACGTGTGGGATGACAGAAAAAGTATGTTACCCTCGTAAACAATATAATATATCCAGTAATTATAACTTATAACATACATGTACATATAATGTAATACACTGTATACTGACCTCTGTGAATTTATCAGCCACCATGTACCTGACCCTCCACGATTTGTCCTCGGCCGCTTGACGTAACGTGGGCATCACGTGCTGCTCCGTCTCCTCTGATGGTAACAAAGACGCTATACTGACACACGCCTCTACGGCCAATAATCGTACGGAGTCCTAAACGTAAATAAACAGACATGTAGTAATGACACTATACTGACACACACCTCTATGGCCAACAATCATACTGAGTCCTAAACATAAATAAACAGACATGTAGTAATGACACTATACTGACACACACCTCCATGGCCAACAATCGTACTGAGTCCTAAACATAAATAAACAGACATGTAGTAATGACACTATACTGACACACACCTCTACAGCCAACAATCATACTGAGTCCTAAACATAAATAAACAGACATGTAGTAATGACACTATACTGACACACACCTCTACGGCCAACAATCATACTGAGTCCTAAACATAAATAAACAGACATGTAGTAATGACACTATACTGACACACACCTCTACAGCCAACAATCATACTGAGTCCTAAACATAAATAAACAGACATGTAGTAATGACACTATACTGACACACACCTCTACAGCCAACAATCATACTGAGTCCTAAACATAAATAAACAGACATGTAGTAATGACACTACACTGACACACACCTCTACGGCCAACAATAGAACTGAGTCCTAAACATAAATAAACAGACATGTAGTAATGACACTATACTGACACACACCTCTACAGCCAACAATCGTACTGAGTCCTAAACGTAAATAAACAGACATGTAGTAATGACACTATACTGACACACACCTCTATGGCCAACAATCGTACTGAGTCCTAAACATAAATAAACAGACATGTAGTAATGACACTATACTGACACACACCTCTACAGCCAACAATCGTACTGAGTCCTAAACGTAAATAAACAGACATGTTGTAATGACACTATACTGACACACACCTCTACAGCCAACAATCGTACTGAGACCTAAACATAAATAAACAGACATGAAGTAATGACACTATACTGACACACACCTCTACGGCCAACAATCATACTGAGTCCTAAACATAAATAAACAGACATGTAGTAATGACACTATACTGACACACACCTCTAGGGCCAACAATCGTACTGAGACCTAAACATAAATAAACAGACATGTAGTAATGACACTATACTGACACACACCTCTACAGCCAACAATCATACTGAGACCTAAACATAAATAAACAGACATGTAGTAATGACACTATACTGACACACACCTCTATGGCCAACAATCATACTGAGTCCTAAACATAAATAAACAGATATGTAGTAATGACACTATACTGACACACACCTCTACAGCCAACAATCGTACTGAGTCCTAAACGTAAATAAACAGACATGTAGTAATGACACTATACTGACACACACCTCTACAGCCAACAATCGTACTGAGTCCTAAACATAAATAAACAGACATGTAGTAATGACACTATACTGACACACACCTCTACAGCCAACAATCGTACTGAGTCCTAAACGTAAATAAACAGACATGTAGTAATGACACTATACTGACACACACCTCTACAGCCAACAATCGTACTGAGACCTAAACATAAATAAACAGACATGAAGTAATGACACTATACTGACACACACCTCTACGGCCAACAATCATACTGAGTCCTAAACATAAATAAACAGACATGTAGTAATGACACTACACTGACACACACCTCTACAGCCAACAATCGTACTGAGACCTAAACATAAATAAACAGACATGTAGTAATGACACTATACTGACACACACCTCTATGGCCAACAATCATACTGAGTCCTAAACATAAATAAACAGACATGTAGTAATGACACTATACTGACACACACC
Organism: Pinctada fucata; assembly: GCA_028142955.1. Taxonomy (NCBI): domain Eukaryota; kingdom Metazoa; phylum Mollusca; class Bivalvia; order Pterioida; family Pteriidae; genus Pinctada; species Pinctada fucata. The sequence continues at coordinate 1,341,823 of AP027110.1, read as the reverse complement.
TCTACGGCCAACAATCATACTGAGTCCTAAACATAAATAAACAGACATGTAGTAATTACACTATACTGACACACACCTCTACAGCCAACAATCATACTGAGACCTAAACATAAATAAACAGACATGTAGGAATGACACTATACTGACACACACCTCTACAGCCAACAATCATACTGAGACCTAAACATAAATAAACAGACATGTAGTAATGACACTATACTGACACACACCTCTACGGCCAACAATCATACTGAGACCTAAACATAAATAAACAGACATGTAGTAATGACACTATACTGACACACACCTCTACGGCCAACAATCATACTGAGTCCTAAACATAAATAAACAGACATGTAGTAATGACACTATACTGACACACACCTCTACAGCCAACAATCATACTGAGTCCTAAACATAAATAAACAGACATGTAGTAATGACACTATACTGACACACACCTCTACAGCCAACAATCATACTGAGACCTAAACATAAATCAACAGACATGTAGTAATGACACTATACTGACACACACCTCTATGGCCAACAATCATACTGAGTCCTAAACATAAATAAACAGACATGTAGTAATGACACTATACTGACACACACCTCTATGGCCAACAATCATACTGAGTCCTAAACATAAATAAACAGACATGTAGTAATGACACTATACTGACACACACCTCTACAGCCAACAATCATACTGAGACTTAAACATAAATAAACAGACATGTAGGAATGACACTATACTGACACACACCTGTACAGCCAACAATCATACTGAGACCTAAACATAAATAAACAGACATGTAGTAATGACACTATACTGACACACACCTCTACGGCCAACAATCATACTGAGACCTAAACATAAATAAACAGACATGTAGTAATGACACTATACTGACACACACCTCTACGGCCAACAATCATACTGAGTCCTAAACATAAATAAACAGACATGTAGTAATGACACTATACTGACACACACCTCTACAGCCAACAATCATACTGAGTCCTAAACATAAATAAACAGACATGTAGTAATGACACTATACTGACACACACCTCTATGGTCAACAATCATACTGAGTCCTAAACATAAATAAACAGACATGTAGTAATGACACTATACTGACACACACCTCTACAGCCAACAATCATACTGAGTCCTAAACATAAATAAACAGACATGTAGTAATGACACTATACTGACACACACCTCTATGGTCAACAATCATACTGAGTCCTAAACATAAATAAACAGACATGTAGTAATGACACTATACTGACACACACCTCTATGGCCAACAATCATACTGAGTCCTAAACATAAATAAACAGACATGTAGTAATGACACTATACTGACACACACCTCTACAGCCAACAATCGTACTGAGACCTAAACATAAATAAACAGACATGTAGTAATGACACTATACTGACACACACCTCTACAGCCAACAATCATACTGAGTCCTAAACATAAATAAACAGACATGTAGTAATGACACTACACTGACACACACCTCTATGGCCAACAATCATACTGAGTCCTAAACATAAATAAACAGACATGTAGTAATGACACTATACTGACACACACCTCTACAGCCAACAATCATACTGAGTCCTAAACATAAATAAACAGACATGTAGTAATGACACTATACTGACACACACCTCTACAGCCAACAATCGTACTGAGTTCTATTTATAAATACAAACACACTTAGTTATTGTCAGTCTTTATTACAATCTTACACATAAGTGCATTTGCTTCCAGATATGAATTTCTCAATGATAAATAATATTTGTAATGACTTTTATAAGGAGACTCAACTATCATAAAATACACAACCCAACAGTGATACAATCAGGAGCGCAAAAAATAAAAATCTTTCCAAAGAATGCATGTGTCGCCTGCAAAACATAGCGACACACAGGAATCACTTTTACAGGGTGTGACCATACCTGTCAACTATTTCCAGACAAAAGAGGGTCAATGACCCTCTTTGGAAAATGAAAAAGGGGGTCATAGTGCGCAAAACAAAATTGCGACCTTTTGCAGGTGTCATTTCGAATGAAATTTAATCCCCCCCAAATACAATACAGTTCAATAAATTTCATATCACTGTAAGACATGTAAAGCATTTATTAGCTGATAAAAAGCAGTAATTTCATGGGTTTCCAAATAGATGGAAAATAGTGCTCATTTTTCCCAAAAAATCATCTATGTATGATAAAAAAATTGAAATAAAAAATTCTTCATGAATTAGTGTACGGGTTTATCTTTGATATGTTTCCATAAAAAATACTGCAAATAATTTAATTTCAGCACACTTAGTAGACAAAAATAGCTAATTTTGTCTAATTTTTAGCCACTCCAGATTGGGCAAAACAAGCTGTGGCGTTACCATGGCAACCGGTACATGAAGGAATGAAAAGAATCCATATTTTGAATGTAGTACTTATTTTGACTTTTTTTGGTAAAAATGAACAAATTCTGAGGTGGTCATTTGAACACCCCCAGAAAATTCTTTGGTTTTTACAGAGAATGGCTCTTAAAATGTAATACTGCATAATCATGATAATGTAGCACATGTGTAAAATTTTAGGGCTTACTTATTAAGGCCTGAAGGTTCATAGTTGAATTTGCTAGGCTAGATATATTTTTATTTAGTTATTGCTATACCATGATGAAGATTTTGTGTGAAATGAACTCTACATTTCACTGCTTCAATTGTTTTAAACACTATAAAAACAATTATCCCTTTTCATCTGCATAAATCTCCGTGTTTACGATCGTCTTCCCATAGACATTCCCATAATAATCCAAGCCCAGGTTAAAACAACATGAAAGTGGCTTATTAGTTCCCAAATCACTAAACAATCAACCCAATTAACCTGTATACATTGAAAAAGTCACAGCTGGAAATTTGAAGTCCCAAGTAATAGACGAAACCAAATCGGAATCGGGTGATTCCCGGATCAGCATCGAAAAATCTGGTGAAAGACACGACCCTTGCGGGTGATAAAAAATAATTGTGTCAAAGGGTGAAAAAGCGGGATTGACCCGCCAAAATCGGGTCAGTTAACAGCTATGGGTGTGACATCCAAATGTGACAGACAGACGGACAGACTGACAATGGACAAAGTGATCCCTAAGTATCGCTATGCTTCGCAGGCGACACAAAAATTACCACTGGAAACACTGAGTATATGGCAAAGTTTTATGTCTCTGAGTACATGTGCTTTTACATGTGTTTTGCAAATTAAAAGTAGACTTTCATATTAAGGCTTATTTTCAATGTAAACTGGCATATCATAACTTACTTGTTCATCTTGAGCTAACGCTGTAAATAACGGTATTAGATCTGATTTAAGGTACTCTAGTTCTACAGCCTGAGAGAAGTCACCGAGTTTCCCTGCGGCCGCTCGTCGAACCATTGGGGTATCGTCGCCACACAGATTTCTGAATTGTCTGAGAGGGAGAAAGATATAATATTATACATGTCAAGTTTACCGCTAATCTGTAATATGTACATAACATTCAACGCATATATTGGTTTATTAATACATGCATTAAATCATAAGAGATGAATAGAGGGGTCGCCAAATGACATCAGAAGTGTTGGCAAATTGTAGTATCATATATCCCATCAAAGCATTGTTGACCTGGTAGTTTGATTTATATGGTGTCATTTAGTGTTGTAACGATTATCGCCGACATCATCGCTAATACCCTTCGATTTCGATTAATCGATTATGCTTTTAGGAATCGATTATAATCGGAAATATTCAACGTGGAAAAGAATGACATAGTTTTCGGTCGAATTCGCAAGTACGAATAGTACGAATAAAAGGAAAGTAGATAAACGATCGTTTCTACGAGGTAAAGTTCAGGGCGTAGCGTAAATAATTTGAAAAGGATACACTCTCTAAGGCATACAATGGATTCTAACTGAATTTAATAGTAACGACAAGTTCTCTTATAGAAAACTTCAACGTCAGATGCGATACGGGCCCTGCGATACGTCAATATCTACTCAACTAAAAAAAAACTTTTTAGTTTTTACGCCGAACTCCTGAGCTTTGCAAGAAGGACAAAGTCAGTGAATTTCGCAGAACTGTTGCCACGAAGATATTAATTGATTTGTTGAATGAGCAAAATCTTAAGTTAACTCTTGGGTCGTATGGTACACCCCCCCCCCCCCCCATCCCTGCATATGCTGTTTAAAATCGAAGTCGACTATTACAATCAATTATTTGTATGAATCCATTACTGCTGTGATCTTGACAAAATATTTCATTTACTAGACATAAGATTTTATCATTCTGTGGTTGGAGTTCTTTCTAGACATTTTGCTATGTATAATTAGCATAAGATTGAGTGAAGTTTATTCATTACTTGTCATATTTCTGTCTGTAAAAACAAGAAAGAATTATTTCCGATTAAATCAAAATAATCGATTAAAATCCTCTCCAATTATAAACCGATAATCGCTTATGAAAGTTTTCAGATTATACAACACTAGTGTCCGCCATTAGGTGTGGTGTTGAATGTTTAGTAGGGCTGGGACGATACTCCGATTCATCGGTGCATCGCGATATTTTTTTTCGCGATCCAAGTATCGATACACCCCGACGATACCTAAGTTAAGATTTACAAAGAAATTGTGCTTAAACTTTCCGTATTTTCAAGTACTCAAGTTTAAATCCAACTGTCTTCAGTTTACATATAGATAAATACTTGCCATTGTCCCGCATTTTCGACCGAAAAAATCTGTCTCGGCTGGGAAATCCCGATTTTTGGACGTTCCATTAAAAAAAAAAATAAGCGTAATATTGATTATTAGTCACTCCGTCTTTTCATAAACTTAAACTGTTTCATAATATTTATCTAACGCACGCCATATACCCATGTACAGTAATCACCAGATAATCTGTCGGCTGTACCACAAACAATAGTCAGTTAACGTCGCTAAATAAATGCAAGTAAGCCTTCTCTTGTTGTTGTTGTTGTTGGTTTTTTTTTTTTTTGCTAGAAAAATAATTCGATCATTGAAAGTAATAGTCATGATAGTTATAAGATGTTCGAGTGATACCATTTGTGTGAGCCAAGATACAAAATTTTTATGAGAAGAAACAACGTGAAGTAAAAATGTAAACAAGATAAAAAAAAAGAAGAAAATACGGCAACCACGGAACGCTCTTAAGTTATTATAATACTCTCATTATTATTATCACGTAAAAAAAAACCTCAATACTAATCAACGTACGTCAGCTTACTGTCTTTTTCAATACCCGAGACGTTAAGGTATCGATTGTGTATTTGATTTAAACTCCCTTGTTCGTCAACGTCAACTCAGGTAACGGCACAGGTGTTTAATACTTGTGAATAAAAGGATGGACAAGTTCGCTGAAGCGCCACTATTTAGAAATGCGTCCGACCAGGAGCCGACGCCCGTGTACGTATACGGCGCGCGTTAATAAGATTTATTTATTCTCTGACGTTCTTGTGATTGCTGGGAGCTATGATCTAGTGCAATTTTGGATTGCAATATCTGAAGTTCAACCTCCTAATGGAAAGTTACCTTAAACATAATTATGAAAATTAGCTCAGGATGTATTGTGTGCGACACACTCAGATGCTGATACTTAGTGAGATAAATTTCAGTATTTTCAGAAAAAAAAATCAGACAAATCGAAGAGGAAATATGTGAAACAAATTAATACCACACAGTCCTTTGTTTTGAAAATTTTACACTTCTCATTGATTTGACTGTGTTGCTCCTTCAAAAGTGAAGGACCCCCCCCCAAAAAAAAAAATCCCCAACTTGTAATTATTATAATTAAAAGGCCTTATTATAGAGATGAAAAAGTGTCCCACATTGGTGTTATATTTGTCCCTCTTTTTGATGATTTGTCTCTCTTTTTGTCCCTCTTTGCAACATGACAAAATTATTAAATTATGGCAAGTATGTACATGTAGATATAAAATAACAAAATGATAAGAACCATTGATTTTTAATACGAAATTTCCATGACTTCTTATTGTTATTTGAAATGATTTTTTGTTTTTCAATTCTTCTAGTCAAATAACAAACCATTTATTAATTGTTTTCATCTTTATTCTATACAGAAGTCTAGTGTTGGATAAATATAACATGTGGAATAAAAAAAAAGCTACAAATATGATGAAAATAAATACTATCAAATAGCTTTTTGAGAAGATTTTATTACTTAACTTAGAATCGCGATATGTATCGTATCGGATATCAGGTATCGTGATGCGTATCGGATCGGCTGGGTACAGTATCGTCCCAGCCCTAATGTGTAGCCATCCAGTAATTATTTTGAAATATTACAAAAGGGTAAAATGCACAAGTTATTAATGATAAACTCACTGTCTGAGCTCGGTCTTAACTCCAGCAGAAACTCGAGGATAACAGATGGCAAACAGACCACATGCTGATGTTCTAGATGTGAACCAATCACCTACAAAGTAACAAAAGAACAGTTACATTTATGTATCAACCAATCACCTACAATGACACAAAAGAATAGGTACATGTTTGTGGTAAGAAAAGAAGAGTTCAATGTTTATATCTACCTATTATGTATGTATAAGAAGTTACCTATAGGGAGACATAAGTAAAGTTAAGAATTAACCAATCATATTAAGTCTTTGCGGAATACAGAGTTTTTCCCCCTTACAGACAGTATCTGACGTAAAGCCATTGTGATGTCATGAAAATGGTACAGTAGCGTCAACTTTATACCGTCATTTCCCAGACTTTTAGGACTGTTTCCATAGAATTTGATGACGTCATAATTAGTCTACGTCAGATACCGTCTCAAATGGGAAGTAACTCTGGTTTTCGAAAATAGTGAATACTGGGACACTTTTAAAAGTCTCAACCAATCACCATCAGGAAGACATAGACTAAAGTAAAGTACATGTATTAATCAATCATTTAGCAGGATACTGAAGTCTCAACCAATCACATCAATTTAATGATATATCAATCTTACTGATACAAAGTTATCCATGTATTACTTACCACCCGACAGACGTTTTACGAGGGGTACATATTACTTACCCCCTGACAGACGTTTTACGAGGGGTACAAAGTGACTTTCCAGATCTGAGGGGGAGTGTTCTTTGGCGATATTTCTCAGAGATTCAACAGCCTTGTCTCTAACCACCGTCTCCTCCACCGTGGCCAGGCTTTCTAATGGTTGCTGAAAAAACACAAATTCACATTATGTTACCATGGATACCACATGGAATTTAGGGAAAAGCATGTACAAAGACATCAAACAATATTCTGATTTCTAAATAATATATACATGTAATTATAATGTAGCACAGGAAGTTCTCTATCAGCTGGTCAATATATCTCTTGATGTTAAGACTATGAAAGTTCTAGATTTGATTTATGACCAAATTAAGAAATGGATGCATGAAGTAGAATATGGGCGAAGGAATGAAAAAGCCATGAAATTAAATTATTGATTTGATTTAAATCTGATTGTTTTATGAGGAAAAAAAAAAGAAAGGAAATTATTAACTATTGAGTAGAGTGACCAATAAGTGTCTTTTAGAGAGAGGGCCTTTGTAAAGTTGAGTAGAGTGACCAATCAGAAGGGTTCATTATAATTTATAATAATCAGACGTAAAGCTACCCAGCTGCTCTGCTAGAGCCAGTAAGAGTTTATACACGTGTTTACATACCAGCAGACAGTGCACATGTTCTGGACCTCTGATGAGAGGTGTAAAGCTACCCAGCTGCTCTGCTAGAGCCATTAAGACCTTATACACGTGTTTACATACCAGCAGACAGTGTACATGATTTGGACCTCAAACAAGAGGCGTAAAACTACCCAGCTGCTCTGCTAGAGCCAGTAAGACCTTATACACGTGTTTACATACCAGCAGACAGTGCACATGTTCTGGACCTCCAACAAGGTGTAAAGCTACCCAGCTGCTCAGCTAGAGCAAGTAAGAGTTTATACACGTGTTTACATACCAGCAGACAGTGTACATGTTCTGGACCTCCAACGAGAGGTGTAAAGCTACCCAGCTGCTCTGCTAGAGCCATTAAGACCTTATACAGGTGTTTACATACCAGCAAACAGTGTACATAATGATTATGTTTTATACACGTGTTTACATACCAGCAGACAGTGTACATAATGATTATGTTTCATACATGTGTTTACATACCAGCAGACAGTGTACATGTTCTGGACCTCCAACGAGAGGTGTAAAGCTACCCAGCTGCTCAGCTAGAGCCAGTAAGATACCAGCAGACAGTGCACATGTTCTGGACCTCCGATGAGAGGTGTAAAGCTACCCAGCTGCTCTGCTAGAGCCAGTAAGACCTTATACACGTGTTTACATACCAGCAGACAGTGCACATAATGATTATGTTTTATACATGTGTTTACATACCAGCAGACAGTGTACATGTTCTGGACCTCCAACGAGAGGTGTAAAGCTACCCAGCTGCTCTGCTAGAGCCAGTAAGAGTTTATACACGTGTTTACATACCAGCAGACAGTGTACATAATGATTATGTTTTATACATGTGTTTACATACCAGCAGACAGTGTACATGTTCTGGACCTCCAACGAGAGGTGTAAAGCTACCCAGCTGCTCTGCTAGAGCGAGTTTATACACGTGTTTACATACCAGCAGACAGTGTACATAATGATTATGTTTTATACATGTTTTTACATACCAGCAGACAGTGCACATAATGATTATGTTTTATACATGTGTTTACATACCAGCAGACAGTGTACATGCTCTGGACCTCCAACGAGAGGCGTAAAACTACCCAGCTGCTCTGCTAGAGCCAGTAAGACCTCATCCTCATCATAGATTGTATCTGAAAGGAAAAACATAGGTAATCACAGATTACAAAGCTCACCTCGTGACAGCAAAATTCAATTCAAACATATTTCTTAGTACATGTATATTGGCTTTTAAAGGCAAAACCACTCAAGCAGAAAAAGTAGGTCAAGGTCATTTTATGAAAGTTTGATCAAAGATACATCCAATATGCAAGTTTGGTACATGTAGCAGTTATACTTCGCTCAATATTGGCTTTTAAAGGCAAAATCACTCAAGCGGAAAAAGTAGGTCAAGGTCATTTTATGAAAGATTGATCAAAGATAAATCCAATATGCAAGTTTGGTACATGTATCACTTATACTTTGCTCAATATTGGCTTTTAAAGGCAAAATCACTCAAGCGGAAAAGGTAGGTCGAGGTCATTTTATGAAAGTTTGATCAAAGATACATCTAATATGCAAGTTTGGAACATCTAGCACTTATACTTTGCTCAATATTGGCTTTTAAAGGCAAAATTACTCAAGCGGAAAAAGTAGGTCGAGGTCATTTTATGAAAGTTTGATCAAAGATACATCCAATATGCAAGTTTGGTACATGTATCACTTATACTTTGCTCAATATTGGCTTTTAAAGGCAAAATCACTCAAGCGGAAAAAGTAGGTCAAGGTCATTTTATGAAAGATTGATCAAAGATACATCCAATATGCAAGTTTGGTACATGTATCACTTATACTTTGCTCAATATTGGCTTTTAAAAGCGAAATCACTCAAGTGGAAAAAGTAGGTCAAGATCATTTTATGAAAGTTTGATCAAAGATACATCTAATATGCAAGTTTGGAACATCTAGCACTTATACTTTGCTCAATATTGGCTTTTAAAGGCAAAATTACTCAAGCGGAAAAAGTAGGTCAAGGTCATTTTATGAAAGTTTGATCAAAGATACATCCAATATGCAAGTTTGGTACATGTAGCACTTATACTTTGCTCAATATTGGCTTTTAAAAGCGAAATCACTCAAGTGGAAAAAGTAGGTCAGATGCTGCATCTCATGCATGGGTTCACCTCAGCATCCAAAGATGAATCACTTGTGCCAGTTTGGTTACTGTAGCATTAGTACTTTGTCAGATACTGAGCTACCCCAAACTTCTTAACCAAGTCACTCAAGCGGAAAATGTAGGTCAGATGCTGCATCCCATGCATGGGTTCACCTCAGCATTCAAAGATGAATCACTTGTGCAAGTTTGGTTACTGTAGCATTAGTACTTTGTCAGATACTGAGCTACCCCAAACTTCTTAACCAAGTCACTCAAGCGGAAAATGTAGGTCAGATGCTGCATCCGATGCATGGGTTCACCTCAGCATCCAAAGATGAATCACTTGTGCCAGTTTGGTTACTGTAGCATTAGTACTTTGTCAGATACTGAGCTACCCCAAACTTCTTAACCAAGTCACTCAAGCGGTAAATGTAGGTCAGATGCTGCATCCGATGCATGGGTTCACCTCAGCATCCGAAGATGAATCACTTGTGCCAGTTTGGTTACTGTAGCATTAGTACTTTGTCAGATACTGAGCTACCCCAAACTTCTTAACCAAGTCACTCAAGCGGAAAATGTAGGTCAGATGCTGCATCCCATGCATGGGTTCACCTCAGCATCCAAAGATGAATCACTTGTGCCAGTTTGGTTACTGTAGCATTAGTACTTTGTCAGATACTGAGCTACCCCAAACTTCTTAACCAAGTCACTCAAGCGGAAAATGTAGGTCAGATGCTGCATCCGATGCATGGGTTCACCTCAGCATCCAAAGATGAATCACTTGTGCCAGTTTGGTTACTGTAGCATCAGTACTTTGTCAGATACTGAGCTACCCCAAACTTCTTAACCAAGTCACTCAAGCGGAAAATGTAGGTCAGATGCTGCATAGGATGCATGGGTTCACCTCAGCATCCAAAGATGAATCACTTGTGCCAGTTTGGTTACTGTAGCATTAGTACTTTGTCAGATACTGAGCTACCCCAAACTTCTTAACCAAGTCACTCAAGCGGAAAATGTAGGTCAGATGCTGCATCCGATGCATGAGTTCACCTCAGCATCCAAAGATGAATCACTTGTGCCAGTTTGGTTACTGTAGCATTAGTACTTTGTCAGATACTGAGCTACCCCAAACTTCTTAACCGGACGCGGACGCGGACACGGACGCGGACACGGACGCGGACGCGGACGCGGACGAGGACGCGGACGCGGACGCGTGGGGTTATAGCATAAGCTCACTCAACTTCGTCGAGGTGAGCTAAAAATCCAAAATCAGACACGAGACACGAAATACAAAGTAACTTGAACATCCTGATAGATTACAGTGTTTACAAAATACTGTACACAGTCTTTTATTTGTGGCGTCTTAATTTCGCAAACACAAGTGAGGTGACTGGTTCGTGATGCTTTATTTTCGCAACATCGTACCTACGTATCTTACATGTATCAACAATGAAGGAACAAATGAAATCATTAATACGTTAATGTTGAAGACTTAAGATATGAACTTTACATGATTTTTTTTCTGTTGATACAGGTATCATCCGTAAAAGAGTGTAATAAATAATACCATACCTGTAAGAAAGGGAATCAGCTCGCTACGTGTACGTTCTACTCCCAACGTCAGACCTATGGTGGAATGCTTCTTAGTGTAATAATGTAATAAATAATACCATACCTGTAAGGAAGGGAATCAGCTCGCTACGTGTACGTTCTACTCCCAACGTCAGACCTATGGTGGAAAGCTTCTTAATGTAATAATGTAATAAATAATACCATACCTGTAAGAAAGGGAATCAGCTCGCTACGTGTACGTTCTACTCCCAACGTCAGACCTATGGTGGAAAGCTTCTTAATGTAATAATGTAATAAATAATACCATACCGGTAAGAAAGGGAATCAGCTCGCTACGTGTACGTTCTACTCCCAATGCCAGGGCTATGGTGGAAAGCTTCTTAATGCTGTTAAGGCGTAACTGTAAATATAAACATTTTCATGTTGTATTATATATGATATACACTTCAAAACAAAGGGGTAGGGCCACGAGCTGGCCCCCAAGTCCTGCAGCCAATTTTTCTCCCTGCACTTGGATAAAATCTTCTCTGAACATGCTGAAACTCAATATACATGCTGCACAGCTGACTTTATTTACAACTGCATTCGACATCATGCCAATCAAAACCGTCTAAATCATCACATGACACGTTAAAGTGCCATAACACCTCAGAATGTTTTTGGCTAATCAGATAGTAAATATGATCCCTACATCAAATTGCGCAATCTGTTTGCAAAAATTCTTGCGCCTAGCCTTTGAAATTAATTATTTTAGTGTCCATTTACACCTGCTGCGGGAAATCGCCGAGCATCTTATAGCTACATCTTGCTGCTGACCACGTGTGAAGGATTCGTCATAAGCAGGACACCGTAGTAGTAAGCATACGATGGCTATATCATGTATATAGAAGATAATGCATTTCTTATGAGAATTGTAATCTTAAAAAAAGACAGTGGCGGTATTTAAATAAAATAAATCATTAAATCCATCAATGACAATGGCGAGTAAAAGATTGCAGGGTATGTGTTTTGTCATGTAAAGATCCATTTTCTTACCCACTCAGAAAATAATAGGAACTAGAAGAAAAGAAAGACTTAGGTTTTTAGAAATTAGTAATACATATATGTATCATAAACGGATAGATGATCTTAGGTGGGAGAGGTGCAAATCAATCCAACCTTTCCTTTGCTCTGACAAAATAAAAGAAGGAAAAAATGAATACGGAAAAGTAAAGAGATAGTGAAAGAGAAGACAAGAGATTTAATTAAGATCAAAGAAGAGGTACCTCTGTCTGTCTCTATGACATCATAAATAAATTCTTGAATTATGCAAATATTTGTTCTCTGGTATACTTTATAAAGAAAAAAAGGGAAGGGTAACATGATTACTGGCGTTTTAGAAATAATAAACATAGAAGAAGTACTCATCAGTGTACAGTCTCAAAGATTAAAAAATTTTTATGCATATTACGGATGCAGCTTTGGCTCGTTCAGTTTGCCAAAGTCATATATGATAGATAATTCATCTCTTACTAGTCTTAGAGTGAAATTAGCAGTTCAAACATAATCCAGTTATTCTAGGAGATGATCGATCATATAATTTTCAAAGTCATGCGAATGCCAGTCCCCTCTGTCCCCCTCCTATTCAGGTCGTGCGTGCCATAATTAATTCTCTTTCGAACGGGTTTTTTTTCAACCCGAACGCGGTCCACAATTTAAGTCCCCCATTTCTAGTGTTGGGCAATCGGAAACTAAATCATAATCGATAATCGGAAATAATCGGAAGGGTATAATCGATTATTAATCGATTATAATCGAAAAATTCGAATAATTCCTATCTTTTTCATTTTCCATCCATAATTATTTGAAATTAGGACCAAATAATTAAATTTGAGTGTTCTACTTTGTGTATATCATCTTAAAGAGTTTATTTTACACCTTTACATTGCCTCTACAAGGTTATGAACATCACTGATGAGACAAATTAATTTTCATATGACTATATGCCATGATACAACCCCCCCCCTCCCCTGACATTTCTTTTTTATGTATTATATATTGATAAAAGTTTGATATAAATGCAATTGTTAAAGTAAATTTGATTGATATAATATTATGAAAAGTTACTTGATGCAAGAAAAGTTAGAACGTAGTCCACGAAACGCCTGGGCTAAATAGGGTTCGGGGCAGAGGAAATTAGGAAATTCGGTGTTTGAACCACAATATCAATTCAATTATGTAAGTAATCCAGGGAGGAATTTTAGTTTTTAAAGGTGTTATTGTTATGTTTGTTCTCGGGAGGGTCATGTAACCTGCACTTGCATCCGTCAATAACTTTCGCATTGCACGATTTCTAAAACCAAAATACCGAAACGGACAGAAACATAGGGAAAATTCGGAAATCGGCGATGTCGGCGACAATCGAGTTTGATTTTCAACATCGATTAGTAACATCGCTGGCCATTCAGCGACCGACAATCGATTGTCGGCGATAATCGTTACATCACTACCCATTTCACTAAAACAATATAAGCTCATATGGTTTTCCTTTCATATTACATGGATTGAATTAATGTGGTTATTTCAAGGGATATGCACTTTGACCGGCATATATTTTTTGCCTCCAGTCGGGCGAGTTTGGAAAAATACACAGTCAATTGTGCCTCACATGAAATTCAAGTAAATTAACATGAACTTTACATTACAGTTTTTTACGTGAAACTCATGTGAAGCGTCTGACATGAATTTTATGTGAATTCAATTTCGCATGAAGGTTCATAAAGAAAAATTCATGTGAAATTCATGAGAAGTAAATTTATGTGAAGTTCATGTGAAACATTTTTATAAATCTCATGTGAAACATTTTTTATAAATCTCGTGTGAAATTTATATGAATCTCACATTAACATTTTTATGTGAAATTTACATTATTCTCATTTCATATAATTTAGTGAGGCACAATTAGCTGTGTATTCAGAACTGCTTCCTTGTGTAGTTTGGAATATTTTGGTCTTTCCCAATTCCAGGAGATCTTTTTTTTCCAAATGATAATGGATTGAATTAATATGGTTTGTTCTCAAAATACGTACAACAAAAACCGAATTCTTATAGTCTCATTCTTTCATATCAATTTCTGTTTTACTCTATATTTCATATCCACACGATTCACGAGTCTTTCTGGACGAAAATGGAATATGCATATACGCGTATATCACGATCCATTTTGCCGCTCATATACCATGAGTTATTTCCTTCCCATATCACTTCATGTCTGCACATAATTTCATTATTTTATATTAAAATTGTCTCTGAAAATACAGAAATCCATGGCTGAAGTACGTGTTTACATGTATAGATGGCCACTGCTTCTGGGCTAGCGTGTCCTGCTTCTTATGTCCAGCTACTGAGAGCGCCGGAAACCGCCGATCACAGGTGGTCAAAAGTTAATCAAGATAAGATGTAACATATAACTCCTTACATCATGTACATCTTGAGAGTAGAGATATCACGTTTTCGGGGAAAGAGTAGTGTGGTTAAATGCTATAAGTCAGCCATTTCTTTCAGCAGGTCTGGGATTATTCCAGAAATGGCTATAATAGCTATATATGGCTATAATAGCTATAAATGGCTATATTGGAGAAATCATTTTCAGTACTAAATAGGTAAATTTGATCCAATACACAAAATCACAAATGTTTATGACCATCTGAACAATGTTAACTGAAGACAATGACATGTAAAATGTACCATCTTTGAGATTGAATGAGTCAAAATTTTGATAACTTATCCTGGTCAAAATTTGTTAAGTTTTGCATACCAACTTCTTTTTTGAACTTTGATCAGATGGTCATAAAGATTTGCGATTTTGAGTTTGAAAGAAAAATTCAAAAAGGTTTCTATGCACTGACCCGGACAATTGCATAATAAGCCAATAAGCATCAATCTAGTTCACTGCCCTACTTTCGTTATTAGTTCCTGTCATCATGTATGGAGTGCAGTACGTAACATAGACTTGTGCATGTTGAATCTTCAGTCACATTGGAATTTTCTTTAATGCTCTATCGTAATTTCAAATTGGTATCATCTCAGACTACTGTACATTGAATAATTTTATTCATCATGTTAATTTATTTTTTTTTCATAGAATAAATAAAAGAAATTATTAGTAATGAAATATTCAAATATTTCAATTATTTTCTTCTTCTTGAATGTAGAAATGGCATGTTATGAAATAAATATTCCGAGTTTTTTTTATTATTTTTTGTCAACATCACTTATTCATTACTAAACATAATGAAATCTGGATAAAATGATCGTTCTTGTGACAATTGTTGACAGTTTGGAAAGACAACTCTTACACAATGCATCTCTGATGAACAACAACAATGAATATTATAACCCTAATGGGCCGCCATAGATTATTGATCATGCACTCTCTTGTAACGATGATTTTGCCTCGATGCACAATATAATATGCGCAATAGATTTGAGAAATGAAAGTAGAGAACCTCATTTCATCACATGTAAGTAAATTTGTGGAAAAATAACGAAGTTTGCCGGAGTAATTACAAAATTTGTTACGAGAATATGACACGGAAATGCGGAGGAGCTGATTTCAATTTAGCATATTTCAAAGTCGCATCATTATATTGCATAAAACTTGATTTGTCAGGAAGGAATGTGACCTAAATATTCGTGCCATTGGCCGACAATGCTGCGATTTTTTATTGTTTCATACAAATTTCACAAAAGTAATAAAACTGAACCAAAAATCTCGTATAAGAGGGATATTTTCGTCTCGCTAATGCGACACCATCCCTCATTATAGAGATGATCTCGCAAATCAGGGGTGGTGCCCCACCTGACTAATACTTCTTATATTTATCAAACTGTGAATGAAATTTTAAATGAAAAGATTCAATGAACATGATGAAAGCCAAGACAACACATTTCATGAAATTTAGCTGCTAAAATCTTAGCTTTCATCGAATCATTTTTATTACAACTTCTTAGAAAAAGAATAGAGGAGTTAGTTGGAATATTGTGGATATTAGACGAGAATGATCCCACGATGCGATAACTGCTTCTCCAACCACATTAGAGAGTGCTTAAAAGTTGCTTATAAAACCAGTACCAGTACCAATCATTAGAATTTATTGAGAATTGATGGAAGTACAAGAAAAGGGTTCTACTGTCTGCGCAGCTCACTTCAGAAATCGAAAAATTGAAGTTTTTCTACTTTGTCGGCAATTTTTGAGATTAAAATGTATATCGGGGGATAGATCTAGAAGTCTCATAACTAACGGTGTATGATATATATGTCTGTACGACAAATATTATGCTCACAGTGAAAGAAAATAGTTTAAGGTGGGTCCCTACTCGTGAATTTAACAGATGATTAGGAGCTGATAAGATAAGGGCTGTATTTAGCCCTGAATCTCAGCAAGTATTTCTTCTACACAATGATCTGTACGCAAGAAAAAATTGATAATTACTAAAATGTAATGTATTTGGAGATTCCTCATACAACTTTTATTTTGGTAAGCTTATTTCTAGATACTTAAATTACAGTCTAAAGAGTAGGGGGTAGCCATGTTGAAAAGAAGCTTATATCGATCAAAAAACGTTGAAAATTAAGAACAATCTGGCTGATATGGATATCTATAAACTTTAAAACAAAGTTATAGTCTAAACAAGATACTAGAAATTAAACTCAAAAGACTGGTCTCAATTTTTTCCATAAATTTTAAAATCTTGAATCTGAAATATGGTTTTATTTTGTATTCATTGACTACAAAGTAGGCATTTTACCGCAAAATACACATTGTGTCGAAATAAACTGCACACTCCTGTTTATTTCATTCCAAAATCTTGTGCATTTCATGTGAACATGTTTAGAATAAATAAATGAATGACTTTAAAAGGGAAAAAAATTAAATTTTGCTTATATTATGGCCTGAAACACAGATTTGTAAAAAGCCCCCCACCCTCCCTTTTTCAGTTTTTTATCTCTGGGGCATCGTTCCCCCCTTAGCTACAAAACCCCACTTTGTCAAAAGATGTGTATTAGTGATATACACCTTCTGTAAAAGTGGCGTTCTGTAGCTGAGGGGGGAACAATGTTTTAAAAAACTTTTCCATTTTCCATTGGTTTCTATAGAAAAAAGACATATTTTTCCCCAAAATTTAGAAAAACTATGTATGATACATCTTATCCAACTGCTGATTATGATGAAACCAAGAACTGGCATCAATTTTGTGAAAGAATTTTTTTGAATTTCCCATTTTGAAAATTCCACTTTTTCAGGGCAGATTTTACGCCTTATCTTATCAGCTCCTTTTGTATTTTAAGGTTATTTTCTATACATAATAGTCAAAATGACATAATGAACACAGACATAGATAGGTAATTTTGTTTTCATTAAAGATATAGTACATTAAAGAAAGGTACCCTAACACTTAAAAATTGAGAAATATCAAATATCCATCATATGCTTTTGAACCCTCCAAATTCAGTGATGATACGAATATGTTTATTTGTTTTGTTTTATTTTATGATAACAAGTCATATAGAAGAAATACAACACATAAAATGATATTGTAACATAAATCTAAGTATGATATATCTCCAAACATTAGGGAACCCCCTCATAATTTCATAACATTTTTGACCAAGAATATGTATTAAATCCAACGTTTTGCATAAAAAAAACAGATGATTTTTTTTCATTTTGTAATATTTCATAAAATTATGTATGTACATGTAGTTGAAGAAAAAATCACATACAGGTACACAGTTTTTAAAATCATCAAGGTATGGCTCCAAACATAGGGGTACCCCTTTATAATGTTATCATCTTTTCGACAAATAATATACAGTAAATCACATTTTTGTGCAAAAAACAACAGATGGAATTTCTTCAAATTGGATCATTTTATACGATAAGGTATATAGATGATGAAAAAATCGCATACGGGTATACAATTTTATAAATAATCAAGATATGGCTACAAACACAAGGGTACCCCCTTATAATTTCATCACATTTTCAACTAAGAAATTATACTATATGATTGGTGTGGACATTGATAGATTGCACCTTTTTTTGCTTCTTTTGGCATTTAAGATCTTCTGTCTGTGTTTTTTTAATGCGCTGGCTCGTCCCTCACCAGCCATTGTAAAACGTTATACGCAGACTGCTGCATATAAGGAAAAACCTATAACGGTTCGAGTAGGGAGCCACCTTAAGATGCCTAAGATGGGGAGTTTTCTATGTTAATTTCAGCGCGACGTCGTCGATGTTTAACACTGAGTCTATGGAGAATGTCGACAACGTCATGCTAAAAGTAACATAGAAAACTCCCTATCTAAAATTATTTTCTTTCACTGTGAGCATACTATTGGTCGTACAGACAATTATATCATACACCGATAGTTATGAGAGTTCGAGATCTATTCCCCTATATAAATTTTAATCAGAAAATATGCCAACAAATTAGAGAAAACTTTAATTTTCCGACTTCTGGAGTGAGCTGCGCGGACAGTAGTATGTGCCGTCCAAATTTTGTGTGCAAGTCTTGAAAATTAAAGAAAATAGTGCAAAAAATGGTTTAAAATCGGCAATAATTACCAGGTCGGGGAAACGGCAAATCTAGCTATTAAAGCTAGATCTAGCTTTTAAAGCTCGTTCTAGCTTTAAAATGGACCAAATTGAGCAGTTTTATTTAGAATGTGTGAAAACGAAGACGTTGCGCACTTGCGCCTCGACGGATATCGTAATGTTTACGTACGAAAACGAATATTGGATCTTAAAATCGGAAACTCAGCGTTGCATTTACGAGTGCAGCTGCACATGTGCATTCAAGGAAAAGGTAAATATTCACTTGTTTACACCTTAAATGACTTACCTTTGAAGATTTAATGTCCTATTTATTTAAAATAATGTTTTTGACTTGCAAATCCGCCATTTTTAATTTACCGACCTAAGTGGATTCACTGTTTGCAAGAGAAAAGATCAACTAGCAGACGGATATACATTATTCCGGTATAAAAGTAGGATAGTCGAAGACATATTTCACCTGATACAAATGCTTTTAAAAATTCGATAATTTCGATTTTAAATCCTTATTTTGTTTTTGTTATACATAACTTACATGTAATTGTTCAAAACATGAAATTAAAATGAAAAAAATCAATTTTTAAAAGATTTAATTTAAATGCAAAAACGGGACCAACATCCTACTTTTATACCGGAATAATGCATATCCGTCTGCTAGTTGATCTTTTCTCTTGCAAACAGTGAATCCACTTAGATCGGTAAATTAAAAATGGCGGATTTGCAAGTCAAAAACATTATTTTAAATAAATAGGACATTAAATCTTCAAAGGTAAGTCATTTAAGGTGTAAACAAGTGAATATTTACCTTTTCCTTGAATGCACATGTGCAGCTGCACTCGTAAATGCAACGCTGAGTTTCCGATTTTAAGATCCAATATTCGTTTTCGTATTTTTGGTCCATTCTAAAGCTAGAACGAGCTTTAAAAGCTAGATCTAGCTTTAATAGCTAGATTTGCCGTTTCCCCGACCTGATTACTTCTCCACCAATACATCATCAATACCGAATCACATGCTAATTTCTTTATCAGGTTCTCAGGATACCAGAAGTAAAATTAGACATTCGACTCAGAATAGGCCGACTTGTGAGTCATGCAAGTTTTGATACCCAAGTTTTTACCGTAATTATAACAAACAGCTGATGAGATTTTATCAGAAAACAATATCTCTGAATAGGAGAAAATACCCTCTTTTATTATGTCCATTACCTGTACATCTTCATTCCGTAATTCGTCTATAAGAACGGCGATTGGGTACAGACTTTCGTCTTGCTCTTGGACTTGCGACGCCATTTTGTGTTGGCAAGTTGAACCTTGACTTTCCTTTTTTAATTTGTGAGATGAATTTAGAAACACAAAATTTCAAACGATTTTTATCTAAGACTTATAAAAAAATTTCAATGAAATTAATTTTATTTCCTTTTTTTACAAAAATGTGAGTAAAATCTTAAGCGTAGGAATGTTTAAATGATTTAAGCGTATGATTGACCCAGTATTCTACTTTCATTTTCTATTTCCCCAATAACACGTTCAACCACGATCAGCTAGAAAACAGATCAATATCAAGTTATTGAAATACAACGACAGTAATAGTGTCGCCATTAAAGGCAATCATTTTCGGCATCATTTTTGAAAGTTTTTTTATTATCACTAAAAAGGTAAATGTAGCTGTTGTGATTCGTGCACAGGGGCCACCTTACATGGAGGTTAAATCTCCCCACTTTTCCCTCGATTTCCCAACAAATCCAGCAAAAGGGAGAAAAAAGGGATGACTTTCACTTTCGACTCGACCACAATCACACATCGCTATCTCCACTCATTTTGCATGCATCGACAAAAACTTGGTACCGATCAACAGGCTGGGGAAAGGTACCGATCGAGCTAATATACCTCGATTGGGCTAATATACCTCGATTGGGCTAATCAATCTGAATATTTTCAGTAGTAAAAAATTAAAACATTCACAAAATTATTCTTTTGAGCAAAATCGCATCAGTTCTTTATAAAAGAAGTTATGTTTACAAAAGAAACATACCTGAAAAGTGAATAGTTACTGAGAAAATATACCTCCATTTTTCTGAATATATTGGGTGAGATTTCTCGAAATCTAAAAAGTTTTCAGGCATAGTTGCTTTTTAAATATTATTTCTTGATATAAAAGCTGGTGCGAATTTGCACTCGAATATGATTTGGAGGAAAAAAGTACTTTTTTGTGAATAAAAAAGTCGGATTGATTAGCCCGATCGAGGTACATTAGCTTGATCGAGGTATATTAGCTCGATCGGTACCTTTCACCAACCTGATCAATCAAGTGAATTAGTAGTTCGCAGGTGCCCGGTCTGGGAGTCGAACCCCGGCCGTCCGGGTGAAAGTCAGACTCGTTGCCGAGTGAGCTAAAGGGACATCCCAGTAGCTCAGTCTTAGAACTTGTACTGAACTATTGGTACCTGCTACTAATACCGGAACCACTACACAAGGAAAGTCTATTCTCTTTGAATATCAACACCTTCTTGCTGCTTACCCCTATTTTCCCTTCGCTTTTTCACGAAATCAACGCTCTCGACGAATCTGGACATCTACTGGCAACATTGACCTTCACCTTTGTTCGGAACATTCCGGATGTACCATTACCGTGAAGGTAAGTGCAGAGAAATACAAACATTTCGTTCCGCGGCGAATGTTTTAATGCGCCAGATTTGAATGGCGAAAAATCATGGAGAAAGACAACTTTACGATATCTTGGTACGGAAATGATATTTATACATTTATTAACATGCTTTTGCACTTTAAATATTTTTTTCCAGCGACAGAAGCATGTATAAACATTACATGAAAGGTCAATGTTGCCAGTAGATGTCCAGATTCGTCGAGAGCGTTGATTTCGTGAAAACGCAAAGGGAAAATAGGGGTAAGCAGCAAGAAGGTGTTGATATTCAAAGAGAATAGACTTTCCTTGTTCGATCGGTACCAAGTTTTTGTCGATGCATGCAAAATTAGCGGAGATAGCGATGTGTGATTGTGGTCGAGTCGAAAGTGAAAGTCATCCCTTTTTTCTCCCTTTTGCTGGATTTGTTGGGAAATCGAGGGAAAAGTGGGGAGATTTAACCTCCATGTAAGGTGGCCCCTGTGATTCGTGGTTACCATGGTTACTGTACAGGCAGCTTACAGTATTTTTTTTTTTAGTAGTAGTATTTATTCAGTAGCACAATGTCATCTTACAACAATTTCAACACATAAGGTGATTAAATAACAATACATAAATATATCACAGGTTTTGAGCATGTTCAAATTCAAATTTACTTTGAAAAATTTGAAAGTTACTGTCCGCACGGCTCACTTTGGAAACTGGATAAACTCGATTTTGAAAACGAATACTGGACGTTTCAGTACATGGACGTTTCGGTACAATAGAAAGACGTTTCGGTACAAGTAGAGACGTTTCGGTAGAATGTAAAAGACGTTTCGGTATAAGTAGAGATGTTTCGGTAGAATGTAAAAGACGTTTCGGTACAACAAAAAGATGTTTCGGTGTATGATTTTTTTTGTCATGGGGTGATAATAAGTTTGTGTTCGCTTTTTGTTTTAATAACAAGTTTCTTTGCAATATTAGAAATTGACGTAATATGTCTCATAATTTTATAAATTGTATTATATAAAAATGATATTTAATGTTTATGAAGCATTCTTTGATGGATCGGACTTCAAAGATAAATTGATGATAAAAACATATTAAGCTTTATAATATTTTGGAATTCGAGTTTAACAATCATGCTATTCGGATGGGGGGGGGTTACTATGGTAGTAAACAGCATATTGATAATATCCTCTCTAATCAGTCAATAATTAGGTAATGTATAAAAACAAAAACATGTACTGAAACGACCTAAATCATGTATCGAAACGTCTTTGTACCATGTACCGAAACGACTTTTTTCTTTGTACCGAAACGTCCTTGTACCGAAACGTCCTGCACCCTTTGAAAACTTTGTCATGCAAAAAGTTAGATAAAATCTATATCATTGAATAGATTTCGCTTAGTCGTAAACTTTTGTATATGTTACATGGTTGAGGGTTTATGCAATCAAATTATACAGACAATATAAATTTTAGATGGGGCGTTTTTAAATGTTAAATTTCAGCGTGAACTCGCCGAGTTTAACATTGAGCCTATGGAGAACGTCACAACGTCACGGGAAAAATGAGCATGGGAAATGGCCCATCTAAAATTTGTTTTGTCTATTAATTTAGATTGTGTGCACTGACTATCATATAACTTCTACCAAAACTTACGACTAAGCGAAATCTACTGAATGGTATCAATTTTATTCAAAGATCTGCATGACGCAATATTCAAAATGGCATTTAACCAGTTTCCGAAGTGAGCCTTGTAGACAGTAAGTTTTATATTATCATGATTATATAATTTACTTGTCGCCGCATTACGCAAATACAGTCAATATTATCCAATTCCATGGATCATGTAAAATTGGCGATCGCAATACTGGTATACCATTATTGTTGACAATACTGGTAGAAATTTTTGTTCCAGTATTGTATTGTAGTTGAGTTGAGTTGAGTTACCAATATCTCCCAGTATATTATTCGTTATGTACAAGATTCAAGATTATTTATTTCCAAATCAGGGCCCTTAGGGGCGTTACCCTTAACATACATGATTACATTTAGATTAAGTGACATTACATGGACGTGAAACACACACCCAAAGAAAAAATAGAAAAAAAAGACAATACAGTAGTTTATACCTGTAATCACAGAACATGTATTAACATGATTAAATGTTTATCTTTTTATGACATCATCACTTTTTACATTTGATTATCTTTCTGTGACATCATCCCTTTTACATTTACAATCGTTGATCTATAACCAATTATATCATTATGTAATAATTAAATTCAAATACTATATGTTAAAGACAATATCCCTTTATAATTTTCGTTACGCCTGTCACGATTATCCTTGACATGAAGAAGACAGATCTACATGAATATTGAGGTATTATTAAGTTGAACAATACTGGTAAAATACTGGAAGATACTGGTAATATTCCATTATTGTTAAATTTGGATTTTTTTTTTGCAGAATTATTACTGGATTTCCAGTATTGTAGAATGGAGAATACTGGAATACCAGTATTGTTCCAGTATTGTTCCTCTGATGATACTGGAAAACAAGTATTGTTCATATGATAATACTTGAAAACCAGACGTATTGTTGATTGTCATATTTACAATACTCAAATACATGTACCAGTATTGTCACAATTTCGATACTGGTCTTCCAGTATCCTTACTTTTACGATACTGGTATTCCAGTATTGTATATGTGACAAAACTGGAAAATACTGGACAATACAAGTCTACCGGTATTGTGACATGGACAATACTGGTAAAATTGATATTCCGTTATTTTTTTTTTCCAGTATTGTAAAATTTACAATACTAGAATTCCAGTATTGTCACTTTCAAAAAACGATTTATCCCAACAATACTGGAATACCAGTATCTGTACGACAATACTGGAACAAAAATTTCTACCTTTATTTTTAACAATACTGCATGGTATACCAGTATTGCGATCCCAAAGTTTGAAGAGAACTGGTAGCGGTGACCCTTTTGATAGGAATAATAGAATCTAGCACCACTTTGAGTTCCGGATAGAAAAATATAAGTCAAGGAAGGGATTGATCAAGTCCATACCGAGGTGTTAGCCAAGATTGGGATGTTGATCATCCCACCCGAGACTAATATTTTTCTATCCGGAACTCAAATGTGGTGCTTGATTATTTTTCTCACACGTTGAAACCATCAAAGTCCTCTTGTTTACGCATCAGAATGACTTAACGTCATGCTAAATATACCTGCACGCGAAATAACGTACGTCAGTTTGTCTGTGACGTCATAAAGGAACAATCAACAGTGCCGGATCAGGGGTGCCGGATGTAATTCTCCAGCACTGCTGAACAGGTGAATCAGCCTATCCAATGTGCGAGAGAGTCTATACACATCTGTAAGTTCCTACTTTACATTGACTTTTGAAAGATACTCGACTTTCAGAAAACTACCTATACTGAAAGCCAATTTCTTTCTGTATTCTTTCCGCCGGAAACCAGTCAGTAGCCCTGCATAAATTCATACCGTGATGAATGAATAAATTTTTGTATGAAATCAGTAAATGTCAGTGCTTAGAAGGTTATGATGTCAAGTATGACGTAACAGTATGTGCGACTTTGCACATGAAGTCTGACAGGAAGTTCATGATCCGAAGGAATATCTTTACCTCTATAATTTAGGATCATTATTTTAGGTATACTAAGGAACAAATTACAAATTCAATATTAACATAATTGAATAAATTGGTAGATAAATAAATTGGTAGATGATCAGACAAACGGGTGCTTCAAAAATAAGACAATAACCTTGAAACATGCTACGCTTCCTTGTAGGCAATGCCTAGATTCATATTATGAGTTATCATGTCTTACTTTTGACATGTTTGAAGCACCTGTTTTCTGATAATAAAAATTGCCCAGGACCCATTGATTTCGAATCGCAGCGTCTCACCATGCGTATTATTCACTTTGGTATAATGCATCCCCTTTAGTTCATGGTTTAAAGAAAACTTTCAAAGTCGACTATCTTGAAGTGTATTAGCAAGTCTTCGTGAAAACTCACTAGCCCGACTGCCCTGGCAACCAAATATTTCCTCGGGCTACCAAAATTTGCTGCTGAACTAGCCCGACTGGCTAGTGACTTTTACTGAAATGCAGGGTTCTCATTAAGAGTCGACAGCCGGTGATTTCTCGTCTCAAACTTAGAGTAAAATCGCAGCAAAAAAAAAAACCGCGGACATCTGCTTTAAAGGATTGGGTCACTGCAAAATTCACGCATGTAGTATACATAATTGATAAAAATGGAAGTTAAACCACCAGGTGTATACTATATGCGTGAATTTTGGCCTACTTAATGGACATATCTATAGAAAATGATGGGTTTTTATAGCGTTTTGATACTTCTTCAATGGCTAGTGAAAATTTTGGTTGGCTAGTAGATTTTGGCACTCATGAACTAGCCCGAATGGCTCAGTGGGTTTGATGCCAGCAAATGAGCATCGAAGGAATGATGTTTGTACCCAGTACGTCCCATCCTTGGCCTTGTAAATGATGTACTTAAAATATGTTCTTATCATGTTCTTCATATTACACCGTAGCATATCACGTGATATAAAAATAATCTCTTGCATGGGAATCCCCTTCGATTAACAAGGTAAATGCAGTCTAAATCTACATTTTATGAATTTAATCTAGGCCTATCATACAATCATCGTTATAAATTATATGATGGTTATCTATTCTGGTCAAGAATAGAGGTATGCCCAGAGAACACTTGAACAGAAAGTTTTGTTTATTTACGTGCACCATATCATAACATGTTACAAAAAATAGAAATTTTTTGTTTAAGTTTTCTCTAAATATTCCTCTATTCTTGACCAGAAAAGATTACTATCATATTTATAATAATGATGATCATATGATAGGCGTAAACCAGTTTCATATAAAGTAGATTTAGACAGTATTTACCTTTTTTAATCGAAGGGGATTCCCTTGTAAGAGATTATATGCACATCACATGATACGCCACGGTGATATTAGTAAGTCAAAAACTCCACAGAGCTAAGTATTTTACTGTTGAAAATTACTATACATGTGCCAGCATTAAATAAAAATTACTATTATGCTTAAAATTATTATACATAGATAAGATTAAGATTTTTTTGTTATACTTACAGATGATGTGACAGTATATAGGAGATGAGTAGAAGACTATGGTGTCCTGTCCAGACTTACATACTAGTCATTCTCAGTGTCCTACCACACTCCTCCCCCACTAGTGACATCGTTTCGTTCCCTAGTAAATCACACAAGCTTCCTCGTCACACAGATGAGTATAAAGACACACTGACGTGGGTGGTAGAATTCAAAATCGACAAAGATACATTATTGTCAATCACAGAGGTGGAATCAGATTGCGGACTCGTCCTGATCCATGGTTTTGACCATTTACTAGACAAGTTTCTATTGGTTTATAATTTGACTGAGAAACTTGACCGTCATGTTGAGGTTTCTCATATCGGCCAATACTTGACCATACAGGATTCAGCGGAAGGCAGGTTTGATCAACATAAAGTGAGAAGAGATGTAGAGATTTGTCTGGACAAACATGATCATGTAGCATGGTACAGCAGGCAGAGGGTCAGGTCCCGCAGTAAGAGGGTGTGGCCACAGGGGTCACATGACTCTGTGGGAGGGGATTACGCTGGGATCAATTTCTCAGACCAGTACTTCAGTCAACAATGGCATTTGGTAATTTGATTTTTGATTTCATTTTATGAAATTATGTTGACATTCTAGTAATGGAAAAGTGACAAGACTCTTAGACTAGTATTTTCTGTTTTGAAGAAGTTAAATTAACTAGAAAGGTTTCTTGTTGCGGTTGCAACAAGAGTGTCTTCCTCCTATACAATTTTTGGTTTGGAAATATGAAGGACGTCACATTACATGTATTTATATCATATATTTAAGTTTTCAAATAGCAGTAACATTAAATTTTCAAACCGATAATTGTTGGTGAGCAACCATTTGATTTGGGGGGGGGGGGGGGGGGGGGGGGGGGGGGGCAGGAATTCTATTGCCAGCCGGTAAAATTTGTTCAGCAATTTTCTGAGCAGGCCATTTTTTTCAGCCATTACCAGAGTCGGAGAAAAATTTTCGCCGGTTCTTTGGGCCGGATTTAAACAAATTGTCAAATGTTGTGAATGTCTGTGTAAGTTAAACTCCCCGCTGTTACAGAGTATGAGTTAATAACCGTTCCTTTAGATGTCTCTTTGCAATTAGCGAATTTCAGACAGATTGTATGATGTTTAAATAGAACCTTTTCTAGATTTTTGTGCCTATGCGTATTAGGTCTCTGGTAGATACAGCTATGTGAACAGTTTGTATTTATATTAATTAATTTTTTGACTTTAAATTGTCTGGCACAAAGGGCCAGCAAAAATTTCCATATCATGCAATGTATCCTTACTTTTGCATGGTCCGGGAAAAAAAAATTGCCGGCCCTTTGGGCCGGAATATTTTTTTCAGCATTTTTCAGAGCCGGGATTTTTTTTTTTGCAAATTCTTCCTGCCCCCTTCCCCCATAAAAAAGGCGAGCTCGTAGCTAGAGAACCAATTTTCTTGAGAAGAGAAATGGTAATAACAAGTTACGTTCAATATATATATATAAATACCATGAGGTTCTCGCTGTGCAGGTTCAAATTTGGACCCCCCCCCTTTCCCTTTTTTCAAAGTTTATTTTGAATTTCCATCATGGCGACATCGTTCAATATAAACAGAACTGTTTTCGAAAAACGAGGGGAGGGAAGAATGTTGGAGAAATTGTTCATCAATTTGTAAATAAACCAACCGAAAATTATTTTTGAACGTTTGCTAGAATTAGAAATTAAACTTGACGTTCAAAATATAGTTATTGAAGTTTAGAAACAGGTTTGTAGGTTAGAAATCGGAATCAAACTATCACTTTTTGTGTGTAAATTCTGGTTTGTAGCTGATCTCTTCTAAATTAATCAACTGTTTTAAAATCAAATTGTGTATATCGAAATGTATTTATGAAATGCATATTCATCATTGCCGTGAAATCGGAATTTGAAAATCTCAACACTGCTTTTCTCGAGTCGGACTCGGACTACCAATTTTAGTGTGCGCCCGATCTGTTGGCGTGAAGGTGTATCGAAATACCCAACTCAAAATTTCGATGCTCATATCTTTTCAACAGTAAGAGATAGGAAAAATCAGAAAGACTAAATAAGACAGATATATGGATAAAAAATAATAATATTGAAATTTTTAGGAAACTTCATAAGCTTAATTTTTGTTTACTATTATAAGCAAAAAAGTGTCTTCCTCCTATGAACTTCTGAATTTGGAAATATGAAGGACGGTGAAGGACGTCATCGTAATAAATCGTTACAGTGTGCATCTAGCATTTCATATCTTGCATGGCTGTCAACTTTCAAAAAGAATGGAAATTGTAGATAGCAAAATACGAGATATTTAAGCTTACAAATAGCAAAACATGAAATTTTCGGTCCTTTTGAGTAATTCGACGCTCCCGTCAAATATTTGAATCTACTAAAAAACATGATAAAAAAAATAACAGAGACCAAAAATAAAAAAGACCAATCTAGCTTTTACTCCAAACGTAACGTTGGAGAACTTTCATTGTCCTAGCTTACAGGGTTCTTGAGAAATCGCTGATCCAATTTTCCACGGTTACGAAAACAATAGGTCTTCCGACGGAAGTCGGAAGACCTAAATATACTTCGACTTTATTTCAGTTGTAAAGTGAAGGAATTATAAACCTGGTTATTTTTGTGGCGGGAATTACCATCACACAGTACACGTATATTTCCACAGTATTACACATTCAGTGAATTTTTTTACTTAGTCTAGCAAATTAGAGCCGAATTTCAGTCCTTCTCCAATGCCAAATTTATTACATTTTTCTAAAAAAGTGACCTAAAATTCCCCCCAAATTGAGATTACAATGAGTGTTGAATACGGTTAATCATCTACTAGTTGACCTTTTCAAAATCCAGAAAACAAGAAAAATGGACTTATAAGGGACAAACATGCAATCCATGTGTTTTGATGATAAACTATTCCAAATATTCCCAATTTTTTTGATTTTTCCCAATTTTCCCAAATCGAAAGGCACAGGCAAGTTTGAAAAATAGCGAAAAAAGAAAAACACTGCATATTTTATCATTTGATACAGAATTTCCCAATGTTCATTTTTCTAAGGTCAACAAGGTTAACAGGAACATGGACATCAACGTGACAGGCGTGTGGGAGAGAAATGTTACAGGGAGAGGCGTTACCGTGGCGATAGTGGATGATGGCCTGGAATGGACCAATCAGGACATCCGAGACAACTACTGTAAGGAAGGGAGCTGGGATTTAAATGACCATGACGCTGATCCAACGCCTAGTAACAAAAAAGGTCAGTAGGTCAACGCCTAGTAACAAAAAAGGTCAGTAGGTCAACGCCTAGTAACAAAAAAGGTCAGTAGGTCAACGCCTAGTAACAAAAAAGGTTAGTAGGTCAACGCCTAGTAACAAAAAAGGTCAGTAGGTCAACGCCTAGTAACAAAAAATGTCAGTAGGTCAACACCTAGTAACAAAAAAGGTCAGTAAGTCAACGCCTAGTAACAGAAAAGGTCAGTAAGTCAACGCCTAGTAAGAAAAAAGGTCAGTAAGTCAATGCCTAGTAACAGAAAAGGTCAGAAGGTCAGTAGGTCAACAGAATATAGAGTCTATGAAATCAATGTGTAATAACTGCACTGCTTAAATTAGTAGTTTTACATGTAATTTAACTCCTGGTAGATAAAAGATTAATAGTTTTACATGTAATTTAACTCCTGGTAGATAAAAGATTAATTATTATAGTTTTACATGTAATTTAACACCTAGTAGATAAAAGATTAATTATTATAGTTTTACATGTAATTTAACACCTAGTAGATTATAGTTTTACATGTAATTTAACACCTAGTAGATAAAAGATTAATTATTATAGCTTTACATGTAATTTAACTCCTACTAGATAAAAGATTAATTATTATAGTTTTACATGTAATTTAACACCTAGTAGACATATTTCATATTATGGAAATTGATGGACTTATCCCACACATTCTTCTTTCTTAAAGTGTCATATAAAAGAGACGGCTTTTAAATTTGTTCTTAATACATATCTTTTAAAGTCAGATGCAAAAATGAGTCCCATATTATTCTGTACTGCATTGTCTATATTTATGCAATTTGTTAATGCATGTATAACAAATCAAAGTTGATTTTGTGATAAATGCTTCCATTCTTTTTTTCACTTTGCTACAATGTTTCCGTTTGTTCAACATTCTAATTTTGTAATGTTACAGACAGTAACCATCATGGGACGAGATGTGCCGGGGAAATCGCAGCCGTCAAAAATTCTTACTGTGCAGTGGGTGTGGCATACAGGGCTAATATATCAGGTTCATTACATATTCTAATAATTTAATTATTTCTATAGTGTCTGAATAATGCCTATACAAAGGTACGGAGCCAAATTTTATCTATAGCTGTATAGCCAATGTCGCCTATTATGACGTCACTAACGGGGAGCGCTGCTACGTTAGGCCTGTGCAAATATTACATCACCAGTTGTGAACTTGAAAATCAACCATCCTAAAATGACATCAATTGCAAAATAAACTAGATGGTTAAATAGTGATTTAATTAAATAATAAGAAATGACTGTAATAATTTTTCTGTCTATCGATGTACTTGTATAGACAAAAACTGATGCAGACACAAAATATAATCCGCTTCACAGATTATACAGTTTGTGCATCGTTTTTTGTCTATACATCGATAGACAGAAAAATTATTACAGTCATTTCTTAAATAAAAACAACAATCAGAAATATTAAATAATTTTCCAATTAATAAATATTACATTTCTTTTAGGCCTTAGAAATGAATTTTGAGTCTACAAGATCAATAGCCGATTTCCCAGTAATCTATTCAGACAGCCTGACATCACAAAATTTGGTGATTTTTTTTCATTGTGATGTCACAGTAGAAAACATGAGAACACATAAATTCATCTTCTGTTACTGTTTGATTTTATTTTTGCAATCTTATACTATAGAGCTGTTTTATGTTAACATTTATTATCCCAATTCAAATGTTCTAGGAATAAAGGTGCTTGATGGACCAATGACAGACAGCTTAGAAGCAGAGGCCTTCAACAAAAATCTACAGATGAATGACATTTACAGTTGTAGGTAGGTGGTCAACCCCCAGCAATTCCCTCCCCTACCCCCTCCCTATTCCAACAACCCCAACAGTTGTAGATTGGTGGTCAACCCCCAGCAATCCCCTCCCCCCTTTTAATTCCAACATCCCCCAACTGTTTATAGGTAGGTGGTCAACCCCCGGCAATCCCCTCCCCTACCCTCCTCCCCATTCCAACAACTTCCCTCCATCACCCCATTTCCCTTGAAGTTCTTCCATTTTGTATAGATTCAAAATAAACAAAACAGTACACGTATCCGAGTGTGGTTTCCATATCGAAGCACCCCTTTCTGTCATATTAAAGCAGAATCCTTGTTTTATCTCTGTTTTGTGACTAGGAAGTGGCAATAGTGCTTAAATATAACAAGAGATACTGTGCATGCTGTATGCGTATTTATTTCATCAGAATTTGATTTTAAGCTGAGGTACATAGCCAATTGTGCCTCATATGAAATTCATGTGAAATTTACATGAACCTTATGTAAAAGTTCACATGAAATTTATGTGAATTGAGCATGAACATGAAATAAACATAAAAATTTTCACATGAAATTCATGTGAAGTTTCAGACATAAATTGAATGTAAGGCCGAAAATAAAATTACATGTGTAAGTTTATTTCCCCAAACGCGACCGACCCGCAAAATTCGGCGCGACTCGAATAATTTTTTTCAAAGAATTATTTTTTTCCGGATTTAACGTGTACCCTATTTAGATTCATAATTTTATACGGGAGCTATTGAAATAAGCATCACGCTCCGTGTATTTACTTTACGTTAATTTATTGATTAAACGTCCGCACACCCGGTTAAGGTGTCAAGCGTCTTGAGGCTTGTTACTGTACGTACCTGAGAAAATATAATGTTTTTATGGCTTCTACTGCGCACGTTAATCCGTTGGAGTTGTAGTTTTAAAAGACAAGCAATCGATAACGTAATGGAAACGTTTACATGTATCATCTCTAGATCGCGTAGACCGGCACGTGTCATATAATATTTAACGGCATGACGGTACATCAAAAATAGAAATACAATATATGAAATTTCACTAAATTTTGTTTTTAATCTGTATTATTCGAAAAATTTCCTGACCTCGCCGTCTTTGTCATATAAAATAATTGCCGTTTTTACAAGATAAGAAGGAGGATATCTCGCTCGGGCAAAATCGTTTTACTTTGAATAAATAAAGAGTTGGTTTTGTCATGTTTTTTATTATCTTGAATAATATAAGTTTAAAGTAAGAAGTTAAGACGTATGGAATAAATCAAGAAACCAACAACATTACACTGGAAATCGTTTCATTGAAGAGTCTAAGCGCAATATCGAAGATTTGCACTTAAAAAGATCTCTGGAGAATGGGGGGGGGGGGGGGGGGGGGGGAAAGGGATCGTATTGCAGGCTAAGTATAACAAGTGTCAGTTTGTCAGCTTACTTTGTCAGAGATTACCTTGAATACTGCAATGGCAGACTTAAAGGAGGGGCATGTTAATGTTTCAATATTTGGACCCAATTTTTCAAGTAGGAATTTGAACCTTTGAAGACAATTTTCAATTCTCAACCTTTTTTATGCCCCCGGAATCAAAGATTTGGGGCATATAGTTTTTTGGCCTGTCAGTCTGTTTGTCTGTCTGTTTGTCCGAAAAATTTTAACAATTGGACATATTAATGTGTATTCCTTTGATACTAAAATGTTGGACCTCTTGACCTTGACCTTTCACCTACTTTACATAAACTTTAACATTGGGTATTACTTTAGAATGGTAAGTGATAGGGCTTTGATATTTCACATGTGTATTCCTTGTCACAAGATTTTTCCATTGATTATGATTGATACCAACATTTTTTAACCCAGTGACCCTGACCTTGACCTTTCACATACTTAACAGAAGATTGTGTTTATACTAACAAAGATGCCATTGGGGGCATTCGTGTTTCACAAACACAGGCTTTATTACAAGGTGAAACCTGCCCTTTCCTGATCCAAAAATTTAGCATTAAAGTGAAGACTCCCTTAGATTCACTAATATACTAAATACTAACACTAAGTCCATCCACTACCAGGAGTCATGGTCATGAAACAGCCTCAAGAGGATTTTCTTAAAAGGCCTAAAACTAATTGAGCTTTAAAACTGTCTTCAATCTCTATTTTGAAATAGAAAACACTATCTAAAGTATAATTATGTTAAGCATGTACATAAGATTGAAGTATTGTTAACACATTCATTTCATTATCAAAATTGTTAAACAGTTTATCAAAATTGTTAAACAGTTATGTTAAACAGTTTAGTAATAAAGCAACAACACATAACACAACGTGAAATGAAACAACGTCGCAATGCAAAATGGCACATCACAATGCAAGGTGCTTAACAGACTTGGCACCACACTATCTGAAATTTCTGGTGAGAACACTCACTGTCTTCAAAATAAAAAAGTTTGAGGAAAAATCAATCTTTGTATAGATCTACTTGTTTTTGTTACAAGCTCTTTTTTTTAGTCAGCAGACTAATCATGTCTATAAGACTTCATGTTGTCCAAAAAAAAATTTATTTATCTACCTACCTACCCAACACTCCAAGGGTTGGGTCGCGTTCGGGGAAACAAACATATTTTTAAGGTTGGCCTAAGGTAAAAAAAACATAAATTTTATGTAAAATTTATATCAATTTCAAATGAACTTCCATGTGAAATTTACATAATTATACAAATCAAGGCTCTGACATTAGTTGCTGCTTTGTATTCTTTCATTTTACTGCTATCATGAAAATGCTCTGTGATTTGGGTACATTTTATGTTGACAGCTGGGGACCTGACGATGACGGAAAAACAGTGGATGGCCCTCACATCATGGCTCTGGTGAGTTTGATGGGAGAAAATTAAATAAAAGAATTAAATTTTTCATTCTCTCCATGACTATGTATTCATGTACTATGATGATTTTTTTTGATTCATTAATACTGGTATATAATTTAGATTTGTTTGACTTTGTAATTAAAAAAGTTTCAACTGTATTTTCGGTATTTTCAAAAACCAGAGTTACTTCCCATTTGGGACGGTATCTATTGTAGACTAATTGTGACATCATCAATTCTATGGAAATGGTTTAAAAACTCTGGGAAATGACAGTATAAAATGGACTTTATCATACCCTTTTCATAATGATTTTACGTCAGATACTGTCTCAAATGGAAAATAACTCTGTTTTCCGCAAAGACTCAATACATGTACTTTCAAGTACATCTAGTATACATGTACATGTATCATGTGTACATCATACCTACAATGTATACATAATTGTATGTACCGTATATCCAGAATTTTTCGTATTAAATTTCACAATTTCAGGATGAAAATTATTATCTTTATTTTTGCGAATTCAAATTCTTCACAATTGATGAACTTTATACAAGTATGTATGTTCAATTTATATTACCCCTTATGAAACACAATTTTTCGCGAGACAATTTTTCAAGTTTTCAATGTTGTCGAGAATGAAAATTAGTACCTTGCAAAAATTCCTCGTTTTACAGGATTCAGTGTGTGAAAATGCATTACATGTATGAAAAATGCACTTGCTGAGTGTTGTATACCCAAAACAAAACACAAATCAAGACACTTATTATACAAATGTTTGTATTGTTTACAGACAGCGATGCGGTACGGCATTGACTTTGGTCGAGGAGGTTACGGAAGTATTTATGTGGTTGCTAGCGGCAACGGGGGACGGAAAAGTGACAACTGTAATTACGATGGATATGCAAACTCTATATACACAGTAACTATAGGTGTGTAATTATTAGTTACCTAGACATCTAGTGACCTATATAAACAGTTACTATAGGTGTGTAATTATTAGTTACCTAGTCATCTAGTAACCTATATACACAGTAACTATAGGTGTGTAATTATTAGTTACCTAGTCATCTAGTAAACTATATACACAGTAACTATAGGTGTGTAATTATTAGTTACCTTGTCCATGTTGTCATCTGCCACAGTGACCTATATACACAGTAACTATAGGTGTGTAATTTTTTTTTTCATAAACTTGAATTCAAAAAATTTTTTGTCTGATTTTTTTTTTTACTGAAGATAATTTTTATATGGTGCAAAAACTATGAGGGGTGATCGATATGTTGTGAGCCTCAGTTTTATAATTGATTGCAGAAGGTATTCTGCTTATGAAATATCTCACTAGTTAAAGTTGTTTTCTTTCATCAGGACAATGCTCCTGTTCACAAGTCTGTCACTGCCATGGCTGCTATGCATGATTGTGGCTTTAATTTAATTGAGCATCCGCCTTATTCACCTGATCTTAATCCATCAGACTTAATTGATGACGTCATATTTGCAGTGGATGGCTTTCTGACCAGTCAAGACAAAGAGTTCTTTATAAGTGGTATTGAGGCCCGTAAATGCCGGTGGCAACAGTGTATAGATACTGAAGGGGATTATATAGAAAAATAATGCAAAATGTCTGATAAAATTTAAATAAATAGGAGGCTCTCAACATACATGTATCAATCAGCCCTGGTAGGCAATCTGAATTGAAATAGAAAAAA
Organism: Pinctada fucata; assembly: GCA_028142955.1. NCBI lineage: Eukaryota > Metazoa > Mollusca > Bivalvia > Pterioida > Pteriidae > Pinctada > Pinctada fucata. The sequence continues at coordinate 1,305,269 of AP027110.1, read as the reverse complement.
GACACATCATGTAGTTTGTTTATATGAAATAGAGCATTGTTTATGTTGTACAATCATAAATCATGTAAGCTTTTGTCCACATAAGGTGACGTAGTTGCGTGTTTCAGGTGCGGTAGACGAGACGGGACATATGCCGTTTTATGCTGAGGAGTGTGCTTCTATGTTAGCGGTAACGTACAGTAGCGGTACATCTAATCTACGCAGTATAGTAAGTACAAATAAGTATATATAATCTACGTAGTATAGTAAGTACAAATAAGTATATATAATCTACGTAGTATAGTAAGTACAAATAAGTATGTATAATCTACGTAGTATAGTAAGTACAAATAAGTATATATAATCTACATAGTATAGTAAGTACAAATAAGTATATATAATCTACATAGTATAGTAAGTACCAATAAGTATATATAATCTACATAGTATAGTAAGTACAAATAAGAATATATAATCTACGTAAATGTAGTATAGTAAGTACAAAAAAGTATATATAATCTACATAGTATAGTAAATACAAATAAGTATATATAATCTACATAGTATAGTAAGTACAAATTAGTATATATAATCTACATAGTATAGTAAGTACCAATAAGTATATATAATCAACATAGTATAGTAAGTACAAATAAGTATATATAATCTAAGTAAATGTAGTATAGTAAGTACAAATAAGTATATATAATCTACATAGTGTAGTAAGTACCAATAAGTATATATAATCTACATAGTATAGTAAGTACAAATAAGTATGTATAATCTACGTAGTATAGTAAGTACAAATAAGTATATATAATCTACATAGTATAGTAAGTACAAATAAGTATGTATAATCTACGTAGTATAGTAAGTACAAATAAGTATATATAATCTACATAGTATAGTAAGTACAAATAAGTATATATAATCTACATAGTATAGTAAGTACAAATAAGTATATATAATCTACATAGTATAGTAAGTACAAACAAGTATATATAATCTACATAGTATAGTAAGTACAAATAAGTATATATAATCTACATAGTATAGTAAGTACAAATAAGTATATATAATCTACGTAGTATAGTAAGTACAAATAAGTATGTATAATCTACATAGTATAGTAAGTACAAACAAGTATATATAATCTACATAGTATAGTAAGTACAAATAAGTATATATAATCTACGCAGTATAGTAAGTACAAATAAGTATATATAATCTACGCAGTATAGTAAGTACAAATAAGTATATATAATCTACGTAGTATAGTAAGTACAAATTAGTATATATAATCTACATAGTATAGTAAGTACAGTAGCGGTACATCTAATCTACGCGGTATATTAAGTACAAATAAGTATATATAATCTACGTACATGTAGTATAGTAAGTACAAATAAGTATATATAATCTACGTAGTATAGTAAGTACAAATAAGTATATATAATCTACATAGTATAGTAAGTACAAATAAGTATATATAATCTACGTAGTGTAGTAAGTACAAATAAGTATATATAATCTACGAAGTATAGTAAGTACAAATAAGTATGTATAATCTACGTAATATAGTAAGTACAAATTAGTATATATAATCTACGTAGTGTAGTAATTACAAATTAGTATATATAATCTACATAGTATAGTAAGTACAAATAAGTATATATAATCTACATAGTATAGTAAGTACAAATAAGTATATATAATCTACGAAGTATAGTAAGTACAAATTAGTATATATAATCTACGTAGTATAGTAAGTACAAATTAGTATATATAATCTACATAGTATAGTAAGTACAAATAAGTATATATAATCTACATAGTATAGTAAGTACAAATAAGTATATATAATCTACATAGTATAGTAAGTACAAATAAGTATGTATAATTTACGTAGTATAGTAAGTACAAATAAGTATATATAATCTACGTAGTATAGTAAGTTCAAATAAGTATGTATAATCTACATACATGTAGTATAGTAAGTACAAATAAGTATATATAATCTACGAAGTATAGTAAGTACAAATAAGTATATATAATCTACATAGTATAGTAAGTTCAAATAAGTATATATAAACTACATAGTATAGTAATAAGTATTTAATAATATAATCTATGTATTAGTATTATAAGTATGAACAAGTTAGCGATCAGACAATATTTACATGTATAAATACATAATTATAATACGCTGCACTCATATGTTTGAAAAGATTCTTAGGGATGATTATATTAAGTCATAAAAATACTTTCTACTTTAACAGTGTATCAACTTAAATTGTAAGCAATGGAAATAATCTAAGGGAAGTTTAATAAAACAATGAATTACAACAATAAAAATAATTTCACCAAAGACACTGACTTTTAAAATAACTGACTGTTCATCAACAAATGTGTTCTACGTCTATTAGTAAGTATTTTACTCTTACCAACTACCTATAGGCTTCAACATATATGACATTAACCCTACAGAGAGGGGAGGGGGTATTTAGGTAACACCCTGTCCGTCCATCTGGTGAGAAGTTCTTAAAGTATTTTCTTTCTCTTCTAGTGTAAGTGATAGGGCTTTCATACATGTATTTCATACATACATTCACCATAACACGTACTGCATTTTGAAACCATGATGTTTGACCTAGTGACCTTGAACTTTGACCTTATAGTAATATTTTGGTAAAGAAATTCTTAAAGTGAATATTTCTTCAAGTATAAGTGATAGAGCTTTCATATTTAATATATACACTCATTCACCAAAACAAGTATTAGGTACATTTTGCTATAAAGACATTTGACTTTGTGACCTTGATCTTTTACTTGACCTTTTATCTTATAGGATTCAACGTACATGTGCATGGCACTAAGAAGTACATTTTCATTCCAAATTGAATGTAGAACTTGTATGAGAGCAGATTGAATGCTATATCATAAATGAATCCGCTAAGAAAAAAAAATCCTGGGGGGATAGAATTGGTCACTTTAGAGCAGTTCTACTTCAACTATTACGTGCTTGATATCAACAAATGATTTATACTGAATGATTTTTAATACCATTACAATTAACTGACTGTAAATCAACAGATTATTAACACCGACACGTTATTATTCTACCATTACAGGCGACCACAGACTGGACACAGAGGGGAGCGTCAGGTTGTACCGTCAGTCACACTGGTACAAGTGCAGCCGCACCTATCGCAGCCGGAATGATCGCTCTGATGTTACAAGTCCGTCCATGTTTAACTTGGCGTGATGTACAGTACCTTATAGCTATGACAGCTCAGAAGGTGTGTGTATGTCCATGTTGTCTGTCTGTCGGTCTGTGTTACAAGTCCGTCCTTGTTTAACATGGCATGATGTACAGTACCTTATAGCTATGACAGCTCAGAAGGTGTGTGTATGTCCATGTTGTATGTCTGTCTGTGTTACAAGTCCGTCCTTGTTTAACATGGCGTGATGTACAGTACCTTATAGCTATGACAGCTCAGAAGGTGTGTGTATGTCCATGTTGTCTGTCTGTCTGTCTGTGTTACAAGTCCGTCCTTGTTTAACATGACATGATGTACAGTACCTTATAGCTATGACAGCTCAGAAGATGTGTGTATGTCCATGTTGTATGTCTGTCTGTCTGTGTTACAAGTCCGTCCGTGTTTAACATGGCGTGATGTACAGTACCTTATAGCTATGACAGCTCAGAAGGTGTGTGTATGTCCATGTTGTCTGTCTGTCTGTGTTACAAGTCTGTCCGTGTTTAACATAGCGTGATGTACAGTACCTTATAGCTATGACAGCTCAGAAGGTGTGTGTATGTCCATGTTGTATGTCTGTCTGTGTTACAAGTCCGTCCTTGTTTAACATGGAGTGATGTACAGTACCTTATAGCTATGACAGCTCAGAAGGTGTGTGTATGTCCATGTTGTATGTCTGTCTGTGTTACAAGTCTGTCTGTCTGTGTTACAAGTCCGTCTGTGTTTAACATGGCTTTTATCCAGTTTATGAAGTGAGCCGTGCAGACAGTTGTTTTATTTTCTGTAGTTTTATTTTCCAGGTGGACATTGACGAGGCACACTGGCAGAGAAATGGGGCGGGGCTCTACCACAGTCATAAACATGGATTTGGTTTGATGAGGGCATGGCGACTTGTAAACGCTGCAAAGGTCAGAAAGTATTACCTTTAAGTGGTAGGACAATGTCTTATGATGTTAGAAATGAGAAAGTACATGACTGTATAACTTTTTTAGTATGAAGGTAAGAAAGTATTACAAGTCAAACCTTCATTTTGTTGGAAATTTATGTGAGTGTTAGGAAATTTATGTGAATCTTCGGATATTCAAGTTTTATTTGCTACAATATTCAGAAATTTTCTTTTGTATTGCTGTTCATAGGGAAAACTTATAGTTTATATATTACATGTATAATTTCAGTTTCATGGTTGGAATTTTGTTAGATAATTTAACCCTCAATGTAACATTCATGTATATTTAACCTTTGTCCTTGACTTTATTTCCAGGTATGGGACACAGTTCCCTGGATGACCTCTTACCTGTATGACAGTGGTGACCTTAATATGCAAATTACTAAAGGTCAACACAATCCACTCAAACTGAAATATGAAGGTAAGATTAATATGTCAAAGTTCAGCCAAACATTATGCTGCCAAGGCCAATTACTCAGGGTCATTAGAGGTCAAGGTCACATTTAGGGTCAAGGTAGAAACACTTTATGACACAAAACATGCAATAGTATGGAACAATTGTGGCCTGTATTGCACAAATGTTAACTAGCCTCTGTGACCTGTACCAAACTTCAAAATTGAGGGGGTTTTTTTTATCTGTTTGTTTGTTGTTTTATTTTTATTTATATTTCAGAATCTGAATATTGTCCTCAAATATGTAAGGTACTCTCTCACTTTTGATAATCAGTTAAATAATTCCAAGACCTCATGATTTGACGTTCAATACTTCTAGTTCTAATAATTTGAGAAAATTGTTTAGTGTGAGTCCTGATCTTTAAAGTTGTTACACTTTGTCTTGTGTTATTTTATTGTTAATGAAATACATGGAGTTACATGTATAAGAAAATAGCCCACTGGTATATTAAAAATCTTGTTTTTCATTTCAGTTACAGAGTCCCGTATCCATGGCTACGACCTTTTTACCTTGGAACAGGTGTTAGTAACAGTAACCATAGACCATCCATGTAGAGGTCAACTTGGTGTTGTGTTGATATGTCCTAGTGGTACAAGATCTGTGATAGGGTCACCAAGGTCACTAGACAGGTAACCATAGTAACCATAGACCATCCATGTAGAGGTAAACTTGGTGTTGATATGTCCTAGTGGTACAAGATCTGTGATAGGGTCACCAAGGTCACTGGACAGGTAACCATAGACCGTAGTGCAAGATCTGTGATTTTTTTACCAAGGTCACTAAACAGGTAACCATAGTCATCATAAGACATGAAGTTGTATGAAATGAGATTTTCCATGTGAGATATCCCAGGGTCTTTGACATAGCTTAGGTGAGCTGTTACTGCAGGTTTCTTATTTATTTTTTTTTTTTCAAAAAAAATATCACTTTTAGTGTCACATTTTTGAAAAAAAAGACAAAATAGTGTCCATGTCTAATTCTTATATCATTAAACATGTTAAAGTTATCAACACTCTATTTTCAGATCGACCAAAGGTTTTGATGGTTGGACGTTTAACACAGTGAGATGCTGGGGGGAATCCCCTATAGGAAACTGGACTCTCATTATAAGAGATATAGGTACGTTTGTATATATACAAACATGTCAGTTATCTTAGTTTATTAAAATTACATGTAAATGATGTGATATAGACATTCACCTTGTAATTAGCAGGTGTATGTTTGCCCAATTTTCTTCTGTAACCTTACTTTTCTAATATTCCAGGATCTAATTTTTGTTTTTGTTTTTGACAAAACAATTTCATCACCAATTAGTTACATGTATGTATTAACAGTCATGTACCTTTACATGTAACTCATAATTAGTTTACTTTTATAGATCAAATGAAGTACGGCCCTGGTTTCTTAAAAAACTGGAAATTAAAACTTTACGGAACACCTCTAACTCCTGAACAGTTCCAGATCAGGAAAAGGTAACACAAAATTCAATTGTAACTTTGATATATTTCCTTCAAATAGACTGATTTAAAAAGGTTTCCTAATTTATTCCTGAAACTCTTCAATTTTTGAATTGTGAATGATAGGACTTGGCAGTTCAGATGTGTATTCCATGTGACCTTGACCTTTACATTTGAACCAAAATCCTTGAACCTGTGACCTTGACCTGGGTTTTCAGCATACTTTGGGAAAACATAGACTTTTGGCAATGAGTGATCAGGCTTTCATTCATGGAACAAAATCTTTCCATTGGAACTAAACAGTTTTACCCTGTGACCTTGATTTGAGTTTTTGACCTACTTTTGGAAAACATTGACCTAATTGGCATTACTTGTGAATGATGATTGACAGGGGTCTTCATTAGTCCAAAACCTGACCAAAACCCAATTCAATTCAACCCAGCCTTTGACGTTTATTTTGTCGGTTTGAGGCTGGATAGGGTCAGGGACATTCCTTTAGCGAAAACCATAGATTCCAGCGACCCTCCGAAGAGTCATCCCCTACGTTCCATGTCTCGTCTACACATACAGGGTCATAGGATACAGCTGTGATCACATGATACTTATGATCATATGACTTTTTATCATATGACTTCTCGCATTACGTCACTGCTCTCTTTAGGACAATTTGGTGGTGGAATCAAGCAGAATGGAAAGTTTTAAGCAGCAACACGCCTGATTAAGGCTTTATCTCGCCAAAAATATGACAGAGGTTGTTAAATCAATCATTCGATAATCAGGCAATTGAGAAGTATCAATAGTCCTGGATATATGTTTTTAGGTTGAGAAAGAAGGGGCGAACAGGCGACTCTTCCGAAGGTTGCTGGAATCTACGGTTTTCTTTCTAGGAATGTCCCTGACCCTACCCAGTCCCCAACCGACAAAATAACCGTCAAAGGCTGGGTTTGGGTCAGTTTTTTTCGGACTAGTTCTTCATATTTAAGATATGTACTGTTTGTGACAAGACTTCCTTGTTTGTGACAAACACCCAAAAGCAGGTACCAAAAATCTTTGAATTGCTTGTTATCACATTGCAAGTCATTCAATTTTCATATAACAAAAGAATTCTCTACAAAGCATCTATGTTCCAGGAGGATAGAGGAGTCTATGAGTGGACAATACTTAAACAACAGCTTTAATTTACCGTGTCCTGAGCCACCTGTAACGGCAAAACCCGACGAAAATATGTCACAGAAAACACTCAAGGTAACAGTGAATTTTATGGGTGAATCTAGAGGGTTGTTGGGGGGGAAAATGTTTCAGGACCAGGATGCACCCCCTTGAAATTTGTCAAAAATAATTATTTTTCATAGGCTTGACTCCCCCTCCCCCTCTTCTACGGACTACACTCCACTAGAAAGATTTTCTAGATCCACCAATGATATCAGAAAGAAAAGAGGGGATCTCCAACCAGACTCGTTTACAATACCCACAGCAAAACACCTGATCTGTGTACACAGTGTGTAGACAAGCACAGCAAAAGGTGTAAAAAGACACACGACATAGAGACATAAAACACAAACAGTGTACATAGTGTGTAGACAAGCACAGCAGAAGGTGTAAAAAGACACATGACATGGAAACATAAAACACAAACAGTGTACATAGTGTGTAGACAAGCACAGCAAAAGGTGTAAAAAGACACACAACATGGAAACATAAAACACAAACAGTGTACATAGTGTGTAGACAAGCACAGCAAAAGGTGTAAAAAGACGCATGACATGGAAACATAAAACACAAACAGTGTACACAGTGTGTAGACAAGCACAGCAGAAGGTGTAAATAGACACATGACATGGAAACATAAAACACAAACAGTGTACATAGTGTGTAGACAAGCACAGCAAAAGGTGTAACCAGACATGACATGGAAACATAAAACACAAACAGTGTACATAGTGTGTAGACAAGCACAGCAAAAGGTGTAACCAGACACACGACATGGAAACATAAAACACAAACAGTGTACATAGTGTGTAGACAAGCACAGCAAAAGGTGTAAAGAGACGCATGACATGGAAACATAAAACAAAAACAGTGTACATAGTGTGTAGACAAGCACAGCAAAAGGTGTAAAAAGACGCATGACATGGAAACATGAAACACAAACAGTGTACACAGTGTGTAGACAAGCACAGCAGAAGGTGTAAATAGACACATGACATGGAAACATAAAACACAAACAGTGTACATAGTGTGTAGACAAGCACAGCAAAAGGTGTAACCAGACACACGACATGGAAACATAAAACACAAACAGTGTACACAGTGTGTAGACAAGCACAGCAGAAGGTGTAAAAAGACATGACATGGAAACATAAAACACAAACAGTGTACATAGTGTGTAGACAAGCACAGCAGAAGGTGTAAAAAGACACATGACATGGAAACATAAAACACAAACAGTGTACACAGTGTGTAGACAAGCACAGCAGAAGGTGTAAAAAAAACATGACATGGAAACATAAAACACAAACAGTGTACACAGTGTGTAGACAAGCACAGCAAAAGGTGTAACCAGACACACGACATGGAAACATAAAACACAAACAGTGTACATAGTGTGTAGACAAGCACAGCAAAAGGTGTAAAGAGACGCATGACATGGAAACATAAAACACAAACAGTGTACATAGTGTGTAGACAAGCACAGCAAAAGGTGTAAAAAGACACGACATGGAAACATAAAACACAAACAGTGTACATAGTGTGTAGACAAGCACAGCAGAAGGTGTAAAAAGACACGACATGGAAACATAAAACACAAACAGTGTACACAGTGTGTAGACAAGCACAGCAAAAGGTGTAAAAAGACACATGACATGGAAACATAAAACACAAACAGTGTACACAGTGTGTAGACAAGCACAGCAAAAGGTGTAAAAAGACGCATGACATGGAAACATAAAACACAAACAGTGTACATAGTGTGTAGACAAGCACAGCAAAAGGTGTAAAAAGACACGACATGGAAACATAAAACACAAACAGTGTACATAGTGTGTAGACAAGCACAGCAGAAGGTGTAAAAAGACACGACATGGAAACATAAAACACAAACAGTGTACACAGTGTGTAGACAAGCACAGCAAAAGGTGTAAAAAGACACATGACATGGAAACATAAAACACAAACAGTGTACACAGTGTGTAGACAAGCACAGCAAAAGGTGTAAAAAGACACATGACATGGAAACATAAAACACAAACAGTGTACACAGTGTGTAGACAAGCACAGCAGAAGGTGTACAAAGACATGACATGGAAACATAAAACACAAACAGTGTACATAGTGTGTAGACAAGCACAGCAGAAGGTGTAAAAAGACACAACATGGAAACATAAAACACAAACAGTGTACATAGTGTGTAGACAAGCACAGCAAAAGGTGTAAAAAGACACACGACACGGAAACATAAAACACAAACAGTGTACACAGTGTGTAGACAAGCACAGCAAAAGGTGTAAAAAGACACATGACATGGAAACATAAAACACAAACAGTGTACATAGTGTGTAGACAAGCACAGCAGAAGGTGTAAAAAGACACAAGACATGGAAACATAAAACACAAACAGTGTACATAGTGTGTAGACAAGCACAGCAGAAGGTGTAAAAAGACATGACATGGAAACATAAAACACAAACAGTGTACATAGTGTGTAGACAAGCACAGCAGAAGGTGTAAAAAGACATGACATGGAAACATAAAACACAAACAGTGTACATAGTGTGTAGACAAGCACAGCAGAAGGTGTAAAAAGACACAAGACATGGAAACATAAAACACAAACAGTGTACATAGTGTGTAGACAAGCACAGCAGAAGGTGTAAAAAGACATGACATGGAAACATAAAACACAAACAGTGTACATAGTGTGTAGACAAGCACAGCAAAAGGTGTAAAGAGACACATGACATGGAAACATAAAACACAAACAGTGTACACAGTGTGTAGACAAGCACAGCAAAAGGTGTAAAAAGACACATGACACGGAAACATAAAACACAAACAGTGTACATAGTGTGTAGACAAGCACAGCAAAAGGTGTAAAAAGACACATGACATGGAAACATAAAACACAAACAGACCACACATAAACCAACAAGACCAATGGGCAATCAGTGCCGACTTTGGATGATCATCTGCCACACAAGTAGATGTGGTGTGGATAACGGTGTGGTTATCCTGGATTACGTGTGCACAACCCTCCCACTTTTCCGGTTACCCAAAGGTATCAAAAGAACACACAATTGTCATGTAAAATAACCTCCCCACAGTAAGATGACCACACAAACAAGACAGCAAAACGCAGGGACCCAAGTAACACAGATGAATGTATAGATGGTTTTAACAAAAGGGGGGGGGGGGGGCTTTGAGATACATTCCGTGCTCTGCCAACTGTAGCATGTGTAGCAAGCTCATGCATGTTATCACCCAAGGAGTCTGACCGACATTCAGAGAGGACAGGTGGTCAGGGCCCTATATGTAATTTGATCTGATACAGTGACAATAAGAGTGACGTATCTTAAGGTCTGTCCGTCTGCCTGTCTGTAATTTGAACTGATACAGTGACAAAAAGAGTGACGTATCTTAAGGTCTGTCTGTTCATCTGATTTTCATGGAAGTATTATGTGAACCAAACTTACAGGGAATGAAGTAAAGTCCACTGTACAGGATTGGTAACATATAATTAGATTCAAGGTCACCGTCAAGGTCAAGTTTTAAGGGTTAAACATGTAGCAGGTGCTCATACATATAGACATCAATTTTAAAGTGCTGTCTGCAGTATAAAATACCTTAATCTTGGTAGCAAAGTATACATGAACTAAAATTCTGACAAATTCATTGATTATTCTCTTGTTTATTTGGCATGAATATAGTAAGTATACTAGTATCTTCATAGACATAATAATAAATATGATGAAAAAAAAAAGTTTACGCATACTTAAATCTGAATGTTATTTTTCATAATTTCAAATAAATATTTTCAAGAGCTTCTCATTGCTCCTGCTTGTCACACAAGACATCTGTCAGTTATAAACAGAGCTACTCATTTTCCCTGCTTTTCTCACAAGACATCTTGATCTGTCAGTTATAAACGGTGTCAATCTGTTGATATCACCAATACCAAGATGTTGGATCCGCCTCTTGATCTCATTGAACTTACACTTGTACTAAATATTGGATTTCAAAGAGTAAACTTCATATATTTGTCTGCCTGAAGCACAAGCATGACTAATAGGTACATTTTACTACAAATTCCTCCCACAGTGGACTGGGATATTCATGGAAGCACTGGGAAAAGAGTTCATTGTCTTACACCTATAGGGTAAGATAACATTTTCGCGTGCCTTTCAACTGTAATGTCAATTGTGATGCCATACGTGATTGCTGTGTTAGCCGATCAAAACTATGAAAATGAATACATAAAATCTAATTTTTAAGCGCTTTTAGACGGTGGTATGCCATTTGTCCATCTGTTCATAAATCTGACTTTAAAAATACTGAATCAGATAGATTTTGGATTTCTTGTAATCTCCGACCCAGAGTTGACCTTCCCTCTCAATAGCCAAGGTCAAAGGCCAAATGTCAAGGTCATAAGTCTGGAGATATCGTAACACGGATCCGTTTCTATCTAGTACGTGTATATTCTTGTGTCCAGTATCAGAGATAAGTGCGTTAAGGTTGCTGTCACAAACCACATGCTGCGGCTCGAATTTACTCAGTTGTTCTTTAGGTTCGTACGTGAAGCGGGAATTACCTAGTTTATCTATGACGTCCACGGTGTTAGCTGCGGTATCTGTCACCCATAAATCGTAATTCCTGTTCTCAGCTATAGAGAACGGCTTGGCGAATATGTACGTGCCGTCATCTTTTGTATCGACTCTCTGGATTGGCTGAAAAATGAATTGAGAGAGAACATAATTGTGATGTACATGATGAATCAAAAGAGATTATGTTACATCTTTTATAAAGGCAATCTACACCTTGGCAGATTTAAGGAAAAATTTATAAGAAGAAGTGTTGCTGGCAAGCAGGAAATACTTCCTCTCCCCGGGCACCAGCTGACCCTGTCTATCTATCTCTATTAATACTCACTTTTGCTTCTTTGTAGAATGTTTTGCTTTGTTTTATTTTGTATTTTTAAGTGTCCTTTATATGACCCATTGGTCCAGGTAGAATCTCTCGTATGGATTCAATGGACAAAACCCCCTCAATCTAATGGATTTTACACATTTACAGGGCAGTTTTCTACCTCAAAATGACCCTTTGTATACGTTTTTTTATTCTTTTTTGCATAACTATCTGAAACATTCAATCCCAGCCCATTTAAAAAATATTAATTATTCTAGTTCGATCCGAGTAAGTAGAAAACAATTTACCTTGAAGTCCTTGTCATGCCTGATTAGCTCGCCGTAACAGTCCTCCTCTGTAAACAGTGTAACTATCGTGTGGCGACTCCTGGTGACGAGTGCCCCGCTTATCTCCCCCTGCTGGAGTTTCTGATATGACCTCATCTTACCATTGACGTTTAGGAGCAACATCCGTGACGAGTTGCTGTCGTCTCTCAGTACAATGGCGTCTTGGTTGTACTGACATAGCGGTGTAGCAGCTACCCGCTCAATCTTCCTCCAGCCCGGGCGAAACTTCTCAGCCAAGAATAGTTGTTTGTCGATACCAACTATCAAGGTTTTATCGTCCATATTGGCAAGAAAAGTCACTCCCAGGCCTTTTCTTTGCTCTGACGAAAAATCCAAAGTTCTCAGCACTGAAATTTCACATTTTGGTGGCGGAAGTAGCCTCGGTCTGATTAACGGAAGTTCGTCAATGCGCGATTCGTCAATCACTTTCCGTAGACGTCCGAAGATTTTCTCCACGACGTTTTCGTCTATGTTGTATCCTTCAAACTCCATTTTATGTGGCGGAATGATCGGTATCGCCAAATCTTTACGGAAATCCATATCGTTTGTCAGTTTTCTCATCATCGCCGGTAGATGGCGCACTTCCTTCCCCTCGAGCGTCTGCTCAAATTTCTCCATGTCTGTTTGAACATTTTTTAAGCGACCCTCGATTTCGTCTGATAGCTTTTTCCACGGGGAGAGTTCCTTCACCTTTTCGGCCTCTAGCGTGTCGGATAATTTACCTTGAACAGCGCTCACCAGACTTTTCAGCGATGACGCCTGCTGCTCAGCACTCGCGGTCACGTGATCGATTTGTAAATCCAAATCTTGCTCTTTTCGTTTCACATCGCCTACAATCGTCATTATGTCGGGAAGTTTCGACTCCACAAAATTCGTTCTAAGTTGTTGATATTGTTTCCTCTTCCTGACGACCATTTCTGCGAAATCCGAAAATTCGTGTTTCCGATGCGTCGACGTGACGCAATGCGTACAGCAGATACAGTCGCAGGTGACGCAGTACATTTTACATTCATTTTTGTGCGATTTGCACGTATAATCCATGATGGCGTCCCGTCCGGCTATCTGTCTATCTGTACGTCTGTCACCGACCTGAAATCTGGTGAAATAATCACTGTTCCTGTGCAGTCTACGGCATCCTTACTTTGTTTGCTTTACTTGTACTTTATATACACAATATTTCCTCCATACTTGATACTGCTGGAACACTTTGACCTCCTTATGTATTGTTTTCTAAAATTGTTTTAACTAATAACCTCGTCGTTTTGATACTTAAACAACAAGTTAGATTTCACTTCCTGGTGTCTGTTTATGGGACAGAAGGTAAAATAATCGATATACTTAGGTACTCGACTATTTAATGTGCAAACCTTGACGTAATACAAGATAACACTCTAATTTTATAAAAGGTAAAATGCACGTCTTTTAAATTTTATTTCAGTCAATGAATACGTATTGCACAACTCGCGAATGTTTCAGAATATTTATTTTAAAGAGGGAGGGAGGGAGGGGGAGGTCTGACCAACAACAATTCTAGACATTGTCAATTTTATCAGCCAAAAATGACAACTTGACACTACTTACACCTGATGTATACTGTATGTTTTGGATAACACCTTAAGTTTATAAAACGTGAAATAATAAGTTTGTCATCTTGATCTGTTGATAAAGGGGGGGGGGGGTTAGCTCATCTTGATCTGTTGATAAAGGGGGGGTTAGCTGTGAAATTTATATCTGTAGAATATAATTCAGAGCTGTATTACAGGATTACAGGATTTTCACAACTCCGAGTCATGCAACAATGCCATCTTCGTGTAGATTGTAATTACTACCTGGAACACAAAACTAGTTTATTTTTAATTTCAAAGTGACCTTGAACCTAATATTTCTGATTTTAAAGCTGACGAGATGTTCCTTATTATTTATGACCTTGACCTAACATTATTTAATCTATTTCGGTTCATTGTGTTGACGGGATGTTTCTATTTGTAACCTTGACCTAACATTTCTTATTCTATTTCAGTTCATCGTTCTGACGGGATGCTTCTGTCTATTTGTGACCTTGACCTAACATTTCTTATTCTATTTCAGTTCATCGTTCTGACGGGATGTTTCTGTCTATTTGTGACCTTGACCTAACATTTCTTATTCTATTTCAGTTCATCGTTCTGACGGGATGTTTCTGTCTATTTGTAACCTTGACCTAACATTTCTTATTCTATTTCAGTTCATCGTTCTGACGGGATGTTTCTGTCTATTTGTCGTGACCTTGTCCTAACATTTCTTATTCTATTTCAGTTCATCGTTCTGACGGGATGTTTCTGTCTATTTGTGACCTTGACCTAACATGTCTTATTCTATTTCAGTTCATCGTTCTGACGGGATGTTTCTGTCTGTTGGTAGCGCTGTACGAAACATTCGAATACGCAGCATGTTACAGGGAGGAGAAAAAGGCAGAGAGGTCACGAATGATGGAGGAACTGGAGAGCAGAATGTCTTCTCAAAATGCATCAGGCGTTACCATGGAGACTGACTCCATTGCTCAAGATACTCACAGGTATTTGAACACGTCTGATGGGCGTGGTGAGTACATACAACTCAGGGATATGTCATCTGCCGATGCAGATTTGGCGGGAAATTCAACGAAATCAAATTCAGAGGAAAATATTTATCAAGCATCTTCCGCTTCCGACGTCATTGGTCATGACACTTCCTCCACGCAGGTCATTGCGCATGTGCAAAGCGACCACAGCAATCGTTCCGTTATAAATGTCAATGAGAGTTTCACATCTCCAGGAGAGAATAGAAACCCACTTCCACCATCTCGTCATAGTATTTATGATAATCTAGTCAGTAACGTTACACAAGGTGCTAACTCAGACCAGCCCTCTGTTCCTAACGGTGCCTTATATATGTCACGTGACTCTAGGTCGACTCTGTCGTCGCTGGACGATGACGACGACGAAAAACGAACACTCCTATCATCTTCCAGTAAGTGAACCGTGAATGGGACCAGGCGTCTTTCAGTGGAGTAGGTGCGTTATAAATGTCATGAAATCCAAAGTTTGATGAAAAAAAAAGTTTATTTGATTTACATCTTGTAATGCTTCGTCCTGCTTCTAAGTAGCAAGTACTTGTGGTTAAGTACAAAGTACTTATTCTAAGCGTACTTTCTTCTTTGATTGTGTACAGCTATAGAAGAAAATGGGAAAATAGTACCAAACTTTACATATAATTCTACCAGATTGTGTTTATTTGTGCAATAGTTTAATCAACGAAAAAATTGATCGTTTACGACTTTTATTTTGAAGTCATCATATACTGATAGAGATCTATAAAGTTTTCTGTGTGTGTTATATAACGAGGTGCTAAATCTAAATCTAATATTATCATGATCATGCATAGATGTATTTCGTTGGTCACTGGACTTTAGATATACAAATGTATTTGTTTTACGAAGTAATTTGTATCATAAATATTATTAGATATACGTCACAGAATTTAATTTCAGATTTTATGTTTTCAAAATATTTGATTTAAATGTTGAATTTACCTAAAAGAGCGGACCTAATTGCCATTTACTTGGCGTTTGAAGTATCCCAGTCAGAGAGGCAATTTAGAGCTATACATTCTCAAGTTTGGATTTAAAGTCAATATGTTCTGTGAAAACTTATGTTGCCCTGAATGTATATTAAGTTTATTAGTAAGTGCTCTGATATAGGTCCACTTAACATTACACCGTATATAATATTATTTAGTATTTAGTACTGTTACCATTGAAACCAATATCAATTTGTGTTATCTTTGATTTTCGTATTTAATTTTATTTCATCGAACACGTTTACTTGTTTTAACCATTTTATACGCTGTTTTATATGTCGTCTTTTCATGCAGTCTTTGTCCCATCTGTTTTATTTTTTAATTTTTTTTTTGTTCGTCTGTCCGTATGTCAGAAGCTCTTAACTTACATAGTTGGTTTATATAATAGCGAGCGGAGCTCGCTGCAAAGGCCCGAAGGGCCTTTGCGAGCGAAGCTCGCCCTTATGGTTATCTTATTGAGAAAATATGCTGAATCAAAGAATGGGAATGTACTACTATGCTTTCAAAAACTTTCGTCCCCTCGCAGACAGAGTTGCTGCAGAGATGCTGGATATTGCCATTTAAATTTTTTTTCGACTCCAAGTAGACGTATATGTTATACTCAATTTTTGTTTATAAGTTAAATTTATTGAAAATATTTTTCGTAAATCAGGTAAAACATTTCCGGTTTTAAACGAGACGTTTCGCTCTGATTGCTTTTCTCGTCTCGGGTGGTTTCGTACTGTCAGAAGTCGGAATATGTTTGTTTTTTCTTTTGTTCTTAAGTAATTTATTTTCAGCTAGCCTAAACATATTTTTAAAGAACTACATTTTTTAAGACCCCCCATTAAAATGTTTATCTGCTGGTCTAGATCAATTTTACAAATGCTTCCGTGTTTCCACTCGCCTTATACTACCTTTTTTGGCAATCATCAAAAAGTTTTGTAAGATAAGATAAGCCATCATAGTCAAAATAAAAAAGAAAGATTTTTTTCATTTTATACAATCATATCTATTTTCTCTCCGCTCGCACAAAAAGGCTTTGCCTTGATACATATTATTATGTAAATTAATTTATATAATATTTTGTCAATGTTTTGTGTAATTTATTTAATTTATATAATATTATGTAAATTAATTTATATAATATTTTGTCAATGTTTTGTGTAATTTATTAGATAAAATGAGGTATTTATGATCGGTTATTTACATTGATAAACCATGAATATGTTGGGTACTTTTGATTGAGGTTATATTATTTCATTTTCATTGTGTATTTTAACGTTAAGATGACACAATTGTAGAGCAATCTCTCTCTTCTAGGCTCTATTATACTGCGTGTCCCACCGGCACATTTGACTACATGGGTTTTAAGATCCTCGGTGGTTTACAATCTTACTAGACTAAGTTTACTTTTTATACGCCCGTCATTTGACGGGACGTATTATGGTATGGCGAAGTCCGTCCGTCCGTCCGTCCGTCCGTCTGTCCGTCCGCCTATGGAACGCAATAACTTGAATACGCGTTAACGGATTTTTATGAAATTTATACATAGTGATCAGACTGTGGAGAGGAAGCCGCCTTTCGATTTTCAGGTTCATCCGAGTTGTCGTTACAGAGTTATGGGACTTAGATTTTTAAAATACAGTGAAAATATACTAAAATATTTAAAAATTATTTAAAAATCTATTTATGGTCGAAATGTTTTGAAATTTTGTATACTTCAAGTAGAAAGGATGTTCTTTGACATATGTAACGGGTTTTTAATTTTTTTGTCGCATAACCGAGATATTGTGTGTAATAGGAAGGGGGGGGGGGGGTTAAATGCACATACATTTTCAGCTAAGGGCAAAATATAGGCGCATGGAACGCGATAACTTAAATATGCGTCAACGGATTTTCATGATATTCATACATTATGATTGGACTGTGGAGAGGAAGCCGCCTTTCGATTTTCAGGTTCATTCGATATGTCGTTACAGAGTTATGGGACTTAGATTTTTAAAATACAGTGAAAATATACTAAAATATTTAAAAATTATTTAAAAATCTATTTCTGGTCGAAATGTTTTGAAATTTTGTATACTTCATGTAGGAAGGATGTTCTTTGACATATGTAACGGGTTTTTAATTTTTTTGTCGCATAACCGAGATATTGTGTGTAATAGGAAGGGGGGAGGGGTGGGTTATATGCACATACATGTTAAGCTAAGGGCAAAATATAGGCGCATGGAACGCAATAACTTGAATATGCGTCAACGGATTTTCATGATATTCATACATTTTGATTGGACTGTGGAGAGGAAGCCGCCTTTCGATTTTCAGGTTCATTCGATATGTCGTTACAGAGTTATGGGACTTAGACATTTTAAAATACAGTGAAAATATACTAAAATAGTTAAAAATTATTTAAAAATCTATTTCTGGTCGAAATGTTTTGAAATTTTGTATACTTAAGGTAGAAAGGATGCTCTTTGACATATGTAACGGGTTTTTAATTTTTTGGTCGCATAAGCGAGATATTGTGTGTAATAGGAAGGGGGGGGTTATATGCACATACATGTTAAGCTATGGGCAAAATATAGGCGCATGGAACGCAATAACTTGAATATGCGTCAACGGATTTTCATGATATTCATACATTTTGATTGGACTGTGGAGAGGAAGCCGCCTTTCGATTTTCAGGTTCATTCGATATGTCGTTACAGAGTTATGGGACTTAGACATTTTAAAATACAGTGAAAATATACTAAAATAGTTAAAAATTATTTAAAAATCTATTTCTGGTTGAAATGTTTTGAAGTTTTGTATACTTCAAGTAGAAAGGATGTTCTTTCACATATATAACGGGTTCTTGAATTTTTTGTCACATAATCCAGAAATTATGTGTAATGGGGGGGGGGGGGGGGGTTATATGCACATACATGTTAAGCTAAGGGCAAAATATAGGTACATGGAACGCAATAACTTGAATATGTGTCAACAGATTTTCATGATATTTGTACATTTTGATCAGACTTTGAAGAGGAAGCCGCCTTTCGATTTTAAGCTAGGTTCATCCAATTTGTCCTTGTGGAGTTATGGGACTTAGATATTTTGGTGTTGTGAAAAAAATCCCAACGGGCGTATCTTGCTGCGTGAGCGTAGGCTTTATATAATGTAGTCCTGGGTATGAATAAATGTATACTTAGTTTGTTTAAATGAGGGAGCACACTTAATATTTATTTGCTTTTAGATTATAAAGATCATTTTATTTATAACATGTACTTGGGGTATTAAAATATTGTTTTTCTTAAAGAAAATGAAGATTTCTCTTTATTTAACATATTGTGGAATAAATACTGTGTATACACAGCCAATTGTGCCTCACGTGAAATTCATATGAAATGAGCATCATGTAAATTTCACATGAAAGTTCATGTAAAATTCATATAAATTTCACATAAGATTTATGTGAAAAATATTTCACATGAATTTCACATAAATTTCCTTCACATGAATTTCATATGAATTTTTCTAAGTGACCTTCACAGGAAACTGAATTCACGTGAAATCCATGTAAAAATCTTCATATAAATTTCATGTGAAAAATTTCATGTTCGTGCTCGTTTCACATAAATTTCATGTGAACTTTCATGTAAAATTCATGTAAATTTCACATGAATTTCATATGAGGCACAATTAGCTGTGTATAATGTTTATAGTATTTTGAAATATTTTATGGAGTTCTAAGACAAGACGTTTGGTTAATATACAATGTACGTGTACGTAGGTCGTGATCGAATCTTTAAGATTATGAAGTAACAGTAAAACATAAAACTCAAAGCAGAATTAAAAAATCACCTTTAATTTGCATACAGAACCTGGAAAATGTCATACAAACCAAAACAATCTGCAAAGATAAGATCAAGTGCCCGGGAAGAGTGATCATTTCCTGCTTATAAATTCAAAATATGTGAATATATCAAATCCCATGTTTTTGGACGGTTCTGATTTAAAATATCTTTATAACATTGTGGACGAAATATCATTTTATGTTTTAAAAAAATCATTATAATTATTGTCCAAAAAAAATCCTGCAGTGACTAATTCATCTGACAATACATCAACTGTTATATTAGAGCTTAACCAATAACATACTGTTGTTGGCCGACGAAGTGCGTCCGAACGAAACGCTACGAAACTCACCAAACACGAGGAGTTGTGTTAAAAACATTATATATCTTTTGAAAATTTAAACAAAACTCTATCAGTAGTGCAGTCAATAATAAAAAAAAAAAAGTATGAATAAATACATACATGTATATAGTTATATGTGTTCGTCCTAATAGAGTTTATTTAAATTTTTGAAAGAAATATCTTCTTTTTTTTTTACACGACCCCTTATGTATGGTAAGTTTCGTCGCGTTTCGTTCGGATGTACTTCGTCGGCCAACAGCCGTCTGTTATTGGTAAAGCTCTATTGGGATTGCCACCGAAAATTGTCCACATGACATTTTGATCTTTTGATTGAAAGACACATCCGAGTAAATTAATGCGTGTTGGTTTGACTTTTGTATGAATATAGAAAAAAAGGCATTTCTTCAATGCCGTATAACCTACTAATTATTAAATTCAGCTCTTAAGTTATATTTATACAGTGTATAATGCGGTACCTTTAAAAGTCCAGCGTTTTATATTGGTTTTGTATTTTTGACATTGTGTATTTATGGTTCTCTCACTCAAGAAGTCGGTAAGATAAAGAATATATACCGAATAGAGAGACGAGGAGGTATACTACATCGTTGTTTACTTAAGACTAGAGTTATCCCCCTTGATCAGTACTTGAGGGGC
Organism: Pinctada fucata; assembly: GCA_028142955.1. Classification (NCBI taxonomy): domain Eukaryota; kingdom Metazoa; phylum Mollusca; class Bivalvia; order Pterioida; family Pteriidae; genus Pinctada; species Pinctada fucata. The sequence continues at coordinate 1,284,297 of AP027110.1, read as the reverse complement.
AGTGATATGACATTTAAACACAGTTGGTAATGGTGTACGCCTGGCTTTGTTGATGAGAAAGTAGAATACGTTGTCCTAAATGGTGTACGCCTGGCTTTGTTGATGAGAAAGTAGAATACGTTGTCCTAAATGGTGTACGCCTAGCTTTGTTGATGAGAAAGTAGAATACGTTGTCATAAATGGTGTACGCCTAGCTTTGTTGATTAGAAAGTAAATACGTTGTCATAAATGGTGTACGCCTAGCTTTGTTGATGAAAAGTAGAAAACGTTGTCCTTAATGGTGTACGCCTAGCTTTGTTGATAAGAAAGTAGAATACGTTGTCCTGAATTGTGTACGCCTAGCTTTGTTGATGAGAAAGTAGAATACGTTGTCCTTAATGGTGTACGCCTAGCTTTGTTGATGAGAAAGTAGAATACGTTGTCCTATATGGTTTACGCCTAGCTTTGTTGATGAGAAAGTAGAATACGTTGTCCTAAATGGTTTACGCCTAGCTTTGTTGATGAGAAAGTAGAATACGTTGTCCTAAATGGTGTACGCCTAGCTTTGTTGATGAGAAAGTAGAATACGTTTTCCTAGATGGTGTACGCCTAGCTTTGTTGATGAGAAAGTAGAATACGTTGTCCTAAATGGTTTACGCCTAGCTTTGTTGATGAGAAAGTAGAATACGTTGTCATAAATGGTGTACGCCTAGCTTTGTTGATGAGAAAGTAGAATACGTTGTCCTAAATGGTTTACGCCTAGCTTTGTTGATGAGAAAGTAGAATACGTTGTCCTAAATGGTGTACGCCTAGCTTTGTTGATGAGAAAGTAGAATACGTTGTCCTAAATGGTGTACGCCTACATGTAGCTTTGTTGATGAGAAAGTATAGTACGTTGTCCTAAATGGTGTACGCCTAGCTTTGTTGATGAAAAAGTAGAATACGTTGTCCTAAATGGTTTACGCCTAGCTTTGTTGATGAGAAAGTAGAATACGTTGTCATAAATGGTGTACGCCTAGCTTTGTTGATGAGAAAGTAGAATACGTTGTCCTAAATGGTTTACGCCTAGCTTTGTTGATGAGAAAGTAGAATACGTTGTCCTAAATGGTGTACGCCTAGCTTTGTTGATGAGAAAGTAGAATACGTTGTCCTAAATGGTGTACGCCTAGCTTTGTTGATGAGAAAGTAGAATACGTTGTCCTAAATGGTGTACGCCTACATGTAGCTTTGTTGATGAGAAAGTATAGTACGTTGTCCTAAATGGTGTACGCCTAGCTTTGTTGATGAGAAAGTAGAATACGTTGTCCTAAATGGTGTACGCCTAGCTTTGTTGATGAGAAAGTAGAATACGTTGTCCTAAATGGTGTACGCCTAGCTTTGTTGATGAGAAAGTAGAATACGTTGTCCTAAATGGTGTACGCCTAGCTTTGTTGATGAGAAAGTAGAATACGTTGTCCTAAATGGTGTACGCCTAGCTTTGTTGATGAGAAAGTAGAATACGTTGTCCTAAATGGTGTACGCCTAGCTTTGTTGATGAGAAAGTAGAATACGTTGTCCTAAATGGTGTACGCCTAGCTTTGTTGATGAGAAAGTAGAATACGTTGTCCTAAATGGTTTACGCCTAGCTTTGTTGATGAGAAAGTAGAATACGTTGTCCTAAATGGTGTACGCCTAGCTTTGTTGATGAGAAAGTAGAAAACGTTTTCCTAGATGGTGTACGCCTAGCTTTGTTGATGAGAAAGTAGAATACGTCGTCCTAAATGGTGTACACCTAGCTTTGTTGATGAGAAAGTAGAATACGTTGTCCTAAATGGTGTACGCCTAGCTTTGTTGATGAGAAAGTAGAGTACGTTTTCCTAGATGGTGTACGCCTACATGTAGCTTTGTTGATGAGAAAGTAGAATACGTTGTCCTAGATGGTGTAGGCCTAGCTTTGTTGATGAGAAAGTAGAGTAAGTTTTCCAAGAGGTAAAACAGCAGCATACGACAAGTTTCCGGCTGGAGTAAGCATCTCCTGTTTGTTGATAATTTATCTTTCATGATAGTCACGTTATTATAGTTACCAGGTATCCACAGGTTAATGTTATATTCATGGCTGTATCTAAAACTGACAAAATAAGGGTTAATTATCAAATACGTTGGAAAAAGTCTGTCAAAAGAATGAAGTATATGGATTTTATTAAAAGTGTCAAAAGTATTTTTCTGTACCACAAGAAAAACTCAGATTTGAACGAAGCACATCAAATCAGTGTGCAGAACGCTATATACAGGTATCTGTAGAACTATTTAGAGGCGGTTTAAGTGCTTCCGCCATCATAAGTTAATAAAGTCGTGATATTGATAGATTCCAGTCCAGATTGTCGTCTGTTTAGGTAGCAATATCCACGTTACAATACTATATAGGTGATAAACAAAAACAATGCCGTCCCCTGTGTGTTAAAGACCCCGGGTTACCGCCAAACTCTACTACAATCAAACGCTTTGTTAATATCACGATGAGCGCCCCAAATTAAAGTTGGTTACTTATTCAACATTGCAACATTGCAACATTCGAATAAATAAAGGACATTGGTAAGGGTTGAAAATTTATAATAATGAACACATGACAAACATGAATCTTGGTGAGATCATACATTAGGGTGTGATCTTGATAATGACGTACAGGTTTGGAACCGATCTTGGTTGGATCTTAGCGCAATAGACGTTTGCATTTTATGATAATTAGGCCTGGTAATGAAAAATAACGAATGATCTATGGAGTGTAAGACCCTGTTAAACGGCTAATCTCTACATAAGACTTCGTGAGATCATAGATTAGGGTAAGATCTTCAAAATGACGTACAGTTTTGGAACCGATCTTGGTTGGATCTTAGCGCAACAGGCGCTTGAATCTTATGATAATTAAGCCTTGTAATGATAAAAAACGAATGTTCTATGAAGTGTTAGACCCTGTTAAACGGCTAATCTCTATATAAGAATTCGTAAGATTATAGATTAGGGTGAGATCCTGAAAATGACGTACAATTTTGGAACCGATCTCGGTTGGATCTTAGCGCAACAGGCGCTTGAATCGTATGATATTAAAGCCTTGTAATGATGAATTACGAATGTTCTATGAAGTGTATCCTGTTAAACGGCTAATCTCTACATAAGACTTCGTGAGATCATAGATTAGGGTAAGATCTTCAAAATGACGTACAGTTTTGGAACTGATCTCGGTTGGATCTTAGCGCAACAGGCGCTTGAATCTTATGATAATTGAGCCTGGTAATAATAAAAAACGAATGTTCTATGAAGTGTAAGACCCTGTTCAACGGCTAATCTCTACATAATACTTCGTGAGATTATAGATTAGGGTAAGATTCTGAAAATGAGGTACAGTTTTGGAACCGATCTCGGTTGGATCTTAGCGCAACAGGCGCTTGAATCGTATGATATTAAAGCCTTGTAATGATGAATTACGAATGTTCTATGTAGTGTTAGACCCTGTTAAACGGCTAATCTCTACATAAGACTTCGTGAGATCATAGACAAGGTTAAGATCTTCAAACTGACGTACAGTTTTGGAACCGAACTCGGTTTGGATCTTAGCGGATCTTAGCGCAACAGGCGCTTGAATCTCATGATAATTGAGCCTGGTAATAATAAAAAACGAATATTCTATCAGGTGTTAGACCCTGTTAAACGGCTTATCTCTACATAAGACTTCGTGAGATTATAGATTAGGGTGAGATCCTGAAAATGACGCACAATATTGGAACCGATCTCGGTTGGATCTAATCGTATGATATTTAAGCCTTGTAATGATAAAAAACGAATGTTCTATGAAGTGTTAGACCCTCTTAGACGGCTAATCTCTACATAATACTTCGTGAGATCACGGATTGCGGTGAGATCTTGAAAATGACGTACCGTTTTGAAACCGATCTCGGTTGGATTTTAGCGCAACAGGTGCTTGAATCGTATGATATTTGAGCCTTGTAATGATAAATAACGAATGTTCTATGAAGTGTTAGACCCAGTAAACGGCTTATCTCTACATAAGGCTTCGTCAGATCATAGACTAGGGTAAGATCTTTAAGATGACGTACAGTTTTGGAACCGATCTCGGTTGGATCTTAGCGGATCTTAGCGCAACAGACACTTGAATCTTATGATAATTGAGCCTGGTAATGATAAAAAACGAATCTTCTGTAAAGTGTTAGACCCTGTTAAACGGCTTATCTCTACATAAGCCTTCTTGAGATTATAGATTAGGGTGAGATCCTGAAAATGACGTACAATTTTTGAACCGATCTCGGTTGGATCTTAGAGCAACAGGCGCTTGAATCGTTTGATATTTAAGCTTTGCCGTGATAAATAATGAATGCTCTATGAAGTGTAAGACCCTCTTAGACGGCTAATCTCTACATAAGCCTTCGCGAGATTATAGATTAGGATGAGATCTTGAAAATAACGTACAGTTATGGAACCGATCTCGGTTGGATCATAGCGCAAAAGGCGCTTGAATCGTATGATATTTTAGCCTTGTAATGGAAAATAAGGAATGTTCTATGAAGTGTTAGACCCTGTTAAACGGCTAATCCCTGCATAAGACTTCGTGAGATCATAGATAAGGGTAAGATCTTCAAAATGACGTACTGTTTTGAAACCGATCTCGGTAGGATCTTAGCGGATTTTAGCGCAACAGGCGCTTGAATCTCATGATAATTGAGCCTGGTAATAATAAAAAACGAATATTCTATGAGGTGTTAGACCCTTTTAAACGGCTAATCTCTACATAAGCCTTCGCGAGATTATAGATTAGGGTGAGATCTTGAAAATAACGTACAGTTATAGATCCGATCTCGGTTGAATCATAGCGCGAAAGGCGCTTGAATCGTATGATATTTTAGCCTTGAAATGGAAAATAAGGAATGTTCTCTGAAGTGTTAGACCCTGTTAAACGGCTAATCCCTGTATAAGACTTCGTGAGATTAAAGATTAGGGTACGATCTTCAAAATGACATACAGTTTTGGAACCGATCTCGGTTGGATCTTAGCGGATCTTAGCGCAACAGGCGCTTGAATCTTATGATAATTTAGCCTGGTAATGATAAAAAACGAATATTCTATCAGGTGTTAGACCCTTTTAAACGTCTAATCACTACATAAGACTTCGTGAGATTATAGATTAGGGTGAGATCCTGAAAATGACGTACAGTTTTGGAACCGATCTCGGTTGGATCTTAGCGCAACAGGCGCTTGAATCGTATGATATTTAAGCCTTGTAATGATAAAAAACGAATATTCTATAAAGTGTTAGACACTCTTAGACGGCTAATCTCTACATAAGACTTCGTGAGAGCACAGATTACGGTGAGATCTTGAAAATGACGTACCGTTTTGAAACCGATCTCGGTTGGATCTTAGCGCAACAGGCGCTTGAATCGTATGATATTTGACACTTGTAATGAAAAATAAGGAATGTTCTATGAAGTGTTAGACCCTGTTAAACGGCTAATCTCTACATAAGACTTCGTGAGTTCATAGAATAGGGTAAGATCTTCGAAATGACGAACAGTTTTGGAACCGATCTCGGTTGGATATTAGTGGATCTTAGCGCAACAGAAACTTGAATCTAATAATAAATGAGCCTGGTAATAATAAAAAAGGAATGTTCTATAAAGTGTTTGACCCTGTTTAACGGCTAATCTCTACATAAGACTTTATGAGAATTTAAATTAGGGTGAGATCCGGAAAATGACGTACAATTTTGGAATCGATCTCGGTTGGACCTTAGCGCAACAGGCGCTTGAATCACATGATCTTTTAGCCTTGTAATGATAAATAACTAATGTTCTATGAAGTGTTAGACCTTCTAAGACGGCTAATCTCTACATAAGATTTCATGAGATCATAGATTAGGATGAGAACTTGAAAATGACGTACAGATTTGGAACCGAACTCGGTTGGATCTTAGCGGATCTAAGCGCAACAGGCGCTTGAATCTCATGATAATTGAGCTTGGTAATAATAAAAAAAGAATATTATATCAGGTGTTAGACCCTGTTAAAAGGCTAATCTTTACATAAGACTTCGTGAGATTATAGATTAGGGTGAGATCCTGAAAATGACGTACAATTTGGGAACCGATCTCGGTTGGATCTTAGCGCAACAGCCGCTTGAATCGTATGATATTTAAGCCTTGTAATGATGAAAAACGAATGTTCTATGAAGTGTTAGACCCTCTTAGACTGCTAATCCCTACATAAGACTATGTGAGATCACATATTACGGTGAGATCTTGAAATTGACTTACCGTTTTGGAACCGATCTCGGTTGGATCTTAGCGCAACAGGCGCTTGAATCATATGATATTTGAGCCTTGTAATGATAAATAAGGAATGTTCTATGAAGTGATAGACCCTGTTAAACGGCTAATCTCTACATAAGACTTCATGAGATCATAGATTATGGTAAGATCTTCAAAATGACGTACAGTTTTGGAACCGAACTCGGTTGTATCTTAGCGGATCTTAGCGCAACAGGCGCTTGAATCTCATGATAATTGAGCCTGGTAATGTGAGATCCTGAAAATGACGTACAATTTTGGAACCGATCTCGGTTGGATCTTAGCGCAACAGCCTCTTGAATTGTATGATATTTAAGCCTTGTAATGATACAAAACGAATGTTATATGAAGTGTTAGACCCTCTTAGACGGCTAATTTCTTCATGAGTCTTCGTGGGATTATAGATAAGGGTAAGATCTTCAACATGACTTAAAATTTTGGAACCGATCCAAGATGGATCTTAGCGCGCAACAGGCGCTTGAATCTTATGATAATTGAGCCTGGTAATTATAAAATACGAATGTTCTATAAAGTGGTATACCCTGTTTAACGGCTCATCTCTTCATATCACATCGTGAGGTTATAGATTAGGGTGAGAGCTTGAAAATGACGTACAGTTTTGGAACCGATCACGGTTCGATCTTAGGGCAACAGGCGCTTGAATCGTATGATATTTAATCTTTGTAATTGTAAATAACGAATGTTCTATGTAGTGTTAGACCCTCTTAGACGGTTAATCTCTACATAAGACTTTGTGAGATCATAGATTAGGGTAAGATCTTCAAAATGACGTACAGTTTTGGAACCGATCTCGGATGTATCTTAGCGGATCTTAGCGCAGCAGGCGATTGAATCTCATGAAAATTGAGCCTGGTTATAATAAAAAAAAAGAATGATATATGAAGTGTTAGACCCTGTTAAACGGCTAATCTGTACACAAGACTTCGTGAGATTATAGATTAGGCTGAGATCTACAAAATGACGTACAGTTTAAGAACCGATCCGAGTTTGACCTTAGCGCAACAGGCGCTTCAATCGTATGATAATAAAGCCTTGTAATGATAAATAGCGAATGTTTTATGAAGTGTTATACCCTCTTAGACGGCAAATTTCTACATAAGTCTTCGTGGGATTATAGATTAGGGTAAGATCTTCAACATGATGTAAAATTTTGGAACCGATCCAAGATGGATCTTAGCGCGCAACAGGCGCTTGAATCTTATGATAATTGAGCCTGGTAATTATAAAATACGAATGTTCTATAAAGTGGTATACCCTGTGTAACGGCTCATCTCCACATACCACATCGTGAGGTTATAGATTAGGGTTAGATCTTGAAAATGACGTACAGTTTTGGAACCGATCACGGTTGGATCTTAGGGCAACAGGCGCTTGAATCGTATGATATTCAATGTTTGTAATTGTAAATAACGAATGTTCTATGTAGTGTTAGACCCTCTTAGACGATTATTCTCTACATAAGACTTTGTGAGATTATAGATTAGGGTAAGATCTTCAAAATGACGTACAGTTTTGGAACCGATCTCGGTTGGATCATAGCACAACAGGCGCTTGAATCTTATGATAATTGAGCCTGGTTATGATAAAAAACGGATGTTCTTCGAAGTGTAAGACCCTATTAAATGGCTATTGTCTACATGAGATCTCAGATTATGGTGAGATCATAAGAATGACGTTCATTTTTGGAACCGGTCTCGTTTGGATATTAGCACAACAGGCGCTGGAATCTTATGATATTTAAGCCTTGTAATGAAAGACAACGAATGTTCTAAGAGGTGTTAAGGAGGGTTTGAACACCAAGATGGCGGCAACATAATTTTGTTTTCTCACTTCCTATGAAAAGTTCAGTCTTAACTTTTTTTAAACAATTGATACGCTTATTGATATACACATTTGAGTATCCTGATGAAGTTTGAATAATTTCCGGCGTCATTTGAAGAAATTATGGCGATTTTTTGAAATTGTGGACTTTGGGAGTTTTAGCCATGAGCAAACCACGACGTCATTACGACGTTATCGGTAAAAATGGCGTCAAAAACCTTCGCATTCAAAATGCAATAAAGTCATCAATACCAAACATATCGCATTGAAACTTTGGATGTGTAAAATAGAAAGTTCAATCTTCATCACCGTTAATTTGTCGACAAATTTATATTACAGGAAAGCGGTTGTCACCTCATTGAAAATAAACAATTTTGGAAGGAAAAATAGGAGAATATAAAGCTTTGTAATATTTTAATCCTAAATTCAATTTTTCTCATTTAATCATGACATCATCTCAGGGCATTGTTGACCAATTTGTTAGTTTTTGACAAATATTCATCCACAGGATTCCTACTTATTAGCTATCAACTACAGTCAGTTGGCTTGGAATTGCAATTTTTTGAGCGATAGTATCATATTTTATTCCATTATCCTACCTTTATTGTTTAAAACACAATTCATCTCATCTTTTCCATATGTAAGTGCAATACATTTATGAAGATTTTTGTAGTTAAATTAAAATTAATTTCCAATAGCTTTACGAGAACTGGAATGATACTTTTAATATCATGACGTCATCAAGAAATTCACGGAAACATTGAAAAATGCATATTTCAAAGTCTCATAGAACATTTTCCTGTGGATAGAATCAAATGTAACTTTGTATAATTAAGGACAGACAAGTAATATATAATTTCAGAAATTTTGAGAAAAATTGAATTTGGCGTCAAAGTGTTCAATACCTCCTTAAACCCTCTTAGACGGCTAAGCTCTATGTAAGACTTCCAAAGATCATAGATTTGAGTGAGATCTTGAAAATGAAGTACAATTTTGGAACCGATCTCGGTTGGATCAAAGCGCAACAGACGCTTGAATCTTAAAATAACTAAGCCTGGTAATGATAGATAACGAATGTTCTACGAGGTGTTAGACCCTCTTTGACGGCTATTCTTTACATAAGACTTCGTGAGATCATCAATAAGTGTATGATCTTCAAAATGACGTACAGTTTTGGAACCGAACTCGGATAGATCATAACGCAACAGGCGCTTGAATCTTATGCCAATCAAACCTGGTAATGATAGATAACGAATGTTATATGAATAGTAAGACCCTCTTAGACGGCTTATCTATACATAAGCATTCGTGAGATCATAGATTAGAGTAAGATATTGAAAATGACGTACAGTGTCGGAACAGATCTCGGTTGGATCAAAGCACAACAGGCGCTTGAATCTTATGATAATAAAGCCTGGTACTGATGAATAACGAATGTTCTACAAATTGTTAGACCCTGTTAAAAGGCCATTCTTTACATAAGACGTCGTGAAATCTCAGATAAGGATGAGAAATGAAAATGCAAATGACGTACAGTTGCTTGAACAGGCGGTTGAATCTTATGATAATTAGGCTTTGTAGTGATAAATAACGAATGTTCTTTGAAGGGTTAGATCCTCTTAGACGGCTAATCTCTACACAAGATCATATATTAGGGAGATATCTTGTAAATGATGTGTAGTTTTGGAACCGATCTCCTTTTGGATCTTAGTGCAACAGGCGCTTGAATCTTATGAAAATTAATACTTGTATTAGTGAATAAGAGATGTTCTAAGAAGTGTTAAACCCTGTTATGCGGCTATTCTCTAAATGAGACTTAGTGTAATCTTAGATTGGTATTGGATCTTGAAAATGATGTGCCGTTTTGTGTGTAACCGATCTCGGTTGGATCTTAGCGCAACAGGCCAATGAGTCTTATGATAATAAGACTTTTAAGTGATAAATAACGAATTTTCTATGAAGTATGAGACCCTCTTAGACGGCTAATCTCTACATGAGACTTTGTATAAGCATATATTAGGGTGTGATCTTGAAGATGACGTACAGGTTTGGAAATGATCTCGGTTGGATGTTAGCGCAACAGGCGCTTGAATCATCTTACGCCTTGTAGTGATAAATAATGAATTTAAGGCTAATCTCTACATAAGACTTCGTGAGATCATAGATTAGGGTGAGATCATGAAAATGACGTACAGTTTTGGAACCGATCTCGGTAGGACCTATTGAAAGTGCGACTGATCTATGATGATCTTTTAAATGGAATCATCTTCTCGGACACCGTTCAGATAATATTTGTCATTGATATGGATGAGGCTATGATGAACCAAGTTTTTAACAGAATGGAGAGTAGATTACAGTAGATACATTATCCGAATGCAGAACAGAAAGACTATGGTATCAGTGTCTTGATATGATCAATGTCTTTCATAAATTTATCAGAGCTCAAAGAACAAGAGATTGAATGCTCCTCGTAGACATTTTGCTGCTTCAGGGCATATCATTTTGTGTGAAATCCGCATAACTGTACCTTTCCGATATGCAGAATGTACCATCATTACACCCAGACTCTCCGGTCGAGCTTCCTTTAGAAAATAATTTCTCCCATATGAAGCAATACGGATCTTTATGAGTCCGCGATTTCTACGCGAGCCTAATACAATATACATGTTATTAGAAGTAGTGCGCGAAGAAAACTAACATTTGTCTGAATAGTTTGAGCTGATTTGTTAAATATCAATTTAAAGGAATCATAGCAGATGGAATAAACGACATTTATATGTCCAATAAGTAAGAACATAACTTGAAATTCCAATTTAGTATCTTCAACTTAAACAATGTATCGAAGGTCACTCAGTACAATTAAAGTTATATAACGTCTGTCAGGGTGTCGTAATAGGGGTTGTTTTAGATTTAGCTTGAAAAATACTTTTAAATTCAATTTCCATTCACCTGCAATAAGAAAACAAAATCTCATATTAATTAATGCCTTTTTACTCGACAGCTATTTATAGGATATATTTTTATTCTTTGCACTAACCCAGAGAACTTCTTTAGAAGATATTGGTTTTTAGGTAACAGATCGCTGGTAGAAGTTTGTCATCACACCCAGAAGTATATGAATATTTCTTGGTCGGAAAACACGTCATGGGATGATCTGAACGTTTAAGGGCTGGTATATGGATAGACCGCACAATTTAGCAAGCGCTGATAATAATTATTAGTCTGATGACTTCAGGTGGTCTGAAAAGACCTCATTGTATCAATAAATATCAACGTACAATGGGGTTTTATTTTCTCCCTTGTGTGCTGAATTTAGTCTTGTGATACAGACTCTTACAGAGACAGTATACACAACAAGTGAGCAGCATAAAGATTCATCTGTATCTCGCATCAACAGAGATACATCCGACTCCTAATCTATAATCTCACCAAGTTTCATCATCAGATTAGCCGTCTAAGGGGGTCTAATACTTAGAAGAACATTCGAAAATTTTCATACTAGACCCATTATTAACATGGACTTCAAGCGCCTGTTGCGCTAAGACACAACCGAGATCGGTTCATAATCTGCAATGCATTTCAAAGATCTCACCCTAATCTATAATCTCACCAAGTTTCATCATCAGATTAGCCGTCTAAGGGGGTCTAATACTTAGAAGAACATTCGAAAATTTTCATACTAGACCCATTATTAACATGGACTTCAAGCGCCTGTTGCGCTAAGACACAACCGAGATCGGTTCATAATCTGCAATGCATTTCAAAGATCTCACCCTAATCTATAATCTCACCAAGTTTCATCATCAGATTAGCCGTCTAAGGGGGTCTAATACTTAGAAGAACATTCGAAAATTTTCATACTAGACCCATTATTAACATGGACTTCAAGCGCCTGTTGCGCTAAGACACAACCGAGATCGGTTCATAATCTGCAATGCATTTCAAAGATCTCACCCTAATCTATAATCTCACCAAGTTTCATCATCAGATTAGCCGTCTAAGGGGGTCTAATACTTAGAAGAACATTCGAAAATTTTCATACTAGACCCATTATTAACATGGACTTCAAGCGCCTGTTGCGCTAAGACACAACCGAGATCGGTTCATAATCTGCAATGCATTTCAAAGATCTCACCCTAATCTATAATCTCACCAAGTTTCATCATCAGATTAGCCGTCTAAGGGGGTCTAATACTTAGAAGAACATTCGAAAATTTTCATACTAGACCCATTATTAACATGGACTTCAAGCGCCTGTTGCGCTAAGACACAACCGAGATCGGTTCATAATCTGCAATGCATTTCAAAGATCTCACCCTAATCTATAATCTCACCAAGTTTCATCATCAGATTAGCCGTCTAAGGGGGTCTAATACTTAGAAGAACATTCGAAAATTTTCATACTAGACCCATTATTAACATGGACTTCAAGCGCCTGTTGCGCTAAGACACAACCGAGATCGGTTCATAATCTGCAATGCATTTCAAAGATCTCACCCTAATCTATAATCTCACCAAGTTTCATCATCAGATTAGCCGTCTAAGGGGGTCTAATACTTAGAAGAACATTCGAAAATTTTCATACTAGACCCATTATTAACATGGACTTCAAGCGCCTGTTGCGCTAAGACACAACCGAGATCGGTTCATAATCTGCAATGCATTTCAAAGATCTCACCCTAATCTATAATCTCACCAAGTTTCATCATCAGATTAGCCGTCTAAGGGGGTCTAATACTTAGAAGAACATTCGAAAATTTTCATACTAGACCCATTATTAACATGGACTTCAAGCGCCTGTTGCGCTAAGACACAACCGAGATCGGTTCATAATCTGCAATGCATTTCAAAGATCTCACCCTAATCTATAATCTCACCAAGTTTCATCATCAGATTAGCCGTCTAAGGGGGTCTAATACTTAGAAGAACATTCGAAAATTTTCATACTAGACCCATTATTAACATGGACTTCAAGCGCCTGTTGCGCTAAGACACAACCGAGATCGGTTCATAATCTGCAATGCATTTCAAAGATCTCACCCTAATCTATAATCTCACCAAGTTTCATCATCAGATTAGCCGTCTAAGGGGGTCTAATACTTAGAAGAACATTCGAAAATTTTCATACTAGACCCATTATTAACATGGACTTCAAGCGCCTGTTGCGCTAAGACACAACCGAGATCGGTTCATAATCTGCAATGCATTTCAAAGATCTCACCCTAATCTATAATCTCACCAAGTTTCATCATCAGATTAGCCGTCTAAGGGGGTCTAATACTTAGAAGAACATTCGAAAATTTTCATACTAGACCCATTATTAACATGGACTTCAAGCGCCTGTTGCGCTAAGACACAACCGAGATCGGTTCATAATCTGCAATGCATTTCAAAGATCTCACCCTAATCTATAATCTCACCAAGTTTCATCATCAGATTAGCCGTCTAAGGGGGTCTAATACTTAGAAGAACATTCGAAAATTTTCATACTAGACCCATTATTAACATGGACTTCAAGCGCCTGTTGCGCTAAGACACAACCGAGATCGGTTCATAATCTGCAATGCATTTCAAAGATCTCACCCTAATCTATAATCTCACCAAGTTTCATCATCAGATTAGCCGTCTAAGGGGGTCTAATACTTAGAAGAACATTCGAAAATTTTCATACTAGACCCATTATTAACATGGACTTCAAGCGCCTGTTGCGCTAAGACACAACCGAGATCGGTTCATAATCTGCAATGCATTTCAAAGATCTCACCCTAATCTATAATCTCACCAAGTTTCATCATCAGATTAGCCGTCTAAGGGGGTCTAATACTTAGAAGAACATTCGAAAATTTTCATACTAGACCCATTATTAACATGGACTTCAAGCGCCTGTTGCGCTAAGACACAACCGAGATCGGTTCATAATCTGCAATGCATTTCAAAGATCTCACCCTAATCTATAATCTCACCAAGTTTCATCATCAGATTAGCCGTCTAAGGGGGTCTAATACTTAGAAGAACATTCGAAAATTTTCATACTAGACCCATTATTAACATGGACTTCAAGCGCCTGTTGCGCTAAGACACAACCGAGATCGGTTCATAATCTGCAATGCATTTCAAAGATCTCACCCTAATCTATAATCTCACCAAGTTTCATCATCAGATTAGCCGTCTAAGGGGGTCTAATACTTAGAAGAACATTCGAAAATTTTCATACTAGACCCATTATTAACATGGACTTCAAGCGCCTGTTGCGCTAAGACACAACCGAGATCGGTTCATAATCTGCAATGCATTTCAAAGATCTCACCCTAATCTATAATCTCACCAAGTTTCATCATCAGATTAGCCGTCTAAGGGGGTCTAATACTTAGAAGAACATTCGAAAATTTTCATACTAGACCCATTATTAACATGGACTTCAAGCGCCTGTTGCGCTAAGACACAACCGAGATCGGTTCATAATCTGCAATGCATTTCAAAGATCTCACCCTAATCTATAATCTCACCAAGTTTCATCATCAGATTAGCCGTCTAAGGGGGTCTAATACTTAGAAGAACATTCGAAAATTTTCATACTAGACCCATTATTAACATGGACTTCAAGCGCCTGTTGCGCTAAGACACAACCGAGATCGGTTCATAATCTGCAATGCATTTCAAAGATCTCACCCTAATCTATAATCTCACCAAGTTTCATCATCAGATTAGCCGTCTAAGGGGGTCTAATACTTAGAAGAACATTCGAAAATTTTCATACTAGACCCATTATTAACATGGACTTCAAGCGCCTGTTGCGCTAAGACACAACCGAGATCGGTTCATAATCTGCAATGCATTTCAAAGATCTCACCCTAATCTATAATCTCACCAAGTTTCATCATCAGATTAGCCGTCTAAGGGGGTCTAATACTTAGAAGAACATTCGAAAATTTTCATACTAGACCCATTATTAACATGGACTTCAAGCGCCTGTTGCGCTAAGACACAACCGAGATCGGTTCATAATCTGCAATGCATTTCAAAGATCTCACCCTAATCTATAATCTCACCAAGTTTCATCATCAGATTAGCCGTCTAAGGGGGTCTAATACTTAGAAGAACATTCGAAAATTTTCATACTAGACCCATTATTAACATGGACTTCAAGCGCCTGTTGCGCTAAGACACAACCGAGATCGGTTCATAATCTGCAATGCATTTCAAAGATCTCACCCTAATCTATAATCTCACCAAGTTTCATCATCAGATTAGCCGTCTAAGGGGGTCTAATACTTAGAAGAACATTCGAAAATTTTCATACTAGACCCATTATTAACATGGACTTCAAGCGCCTGTTGCGCTAAGACACAACCGAGATCGGTTCATAATCTGCAATGCATTTCAAAGATCTCACCCTAATCTATAATCTCACCAAGTTTCATCATCAGATTAGCCGTCTAAGGGGGTCTAATACTTAGAAGAACATTCGAAAATTTTCATACTAGACCCATTATTAACATGGACTTCAAGCGCCTGTTGCGCTAAGACACAACCGAGATCGGTTCATAATCTGCAATGCATTTCAAAGATCTCACCCTAATCTATAATCTCACCAAGTTTCATCATCAGATTAGCCGTCTAAGGGGGTCTAATACTTAGAAGAACATTCGAAAATTTTCATACTAGACCCATTATTAACATGGACTTCAAGCGCCTGTTGCGCTAAGACACAACCGAGATCGGTTCATAATCTGCAATGCATTTCAAAGATCTCACCCTAATCTATAATCTCACCAAGTTTCATCATCAGATTAGCCGTCTAAGGGGGTCTAATACTTAGAAGAACATTCGAAAATTTTCATACTAGACCCATTATTAACATGGACTTCAAGCGCCTGTTGCGCTAAGACACAACCGAGATCGGTTCATAATCTGCAATGCATTTCAAAGATCTCACCCTAATCTATAATCTCACCAAGTTTCATCATCAGATTAGCCGTCTAAGGGGGTCTAATACTTAGAAGAACATTCGAAAATTTTCATACTAGACCCATTATTAACATGGACTTCAAGCGCCTGTTGCGCTAAGACACAACCGAGATCGGTTCATAATCTGCAATGCATTTCAAAGATCTCACCCTAATCTATAATCTCACCAAGTTTCATCATCAGATTAGCCGTCTAAGGGGGTCTAATACTTAGAAGAACATTCGAAAATTTTCATACTAGACCCATTATTAACATGGACTTCAAGCGCCTGTTGCGCTAAGACACAACCGAGATCGGTTCATAATCTGCAATGCATTTCAAAGATCTCACCCTAATCTATAATCTCACCAAGTTTCATCATCAGATTAGCCGTCTAAGGGGGTCTAATACTTAGAAGAACATTCGAAAATTTTCATACTAGACCCATTATTAACATGGACTTCAAGCGCCTGTTGCGCTAAGACACAACCGAGATCGGTTCATAATCTGCAATGCATTTCAAAGATCTCACCCTAATCTATAATCTCACCAAGTTTCATCATCAGATTAGCCGTCTAAGGGGGTCTAATACTTAGAAGAACATTCGAAAATTTTCATACTAGACCCATTATTAACATGGACTTCAAGCGCCTGTTGCGCTAAGACACAACCGAGATCGGTTCATAATCTGCAATGCATTTCAAAGATCTCACCCTAATCTATAATCTCACCAAGTTTCATCATCAGATTAGCCGTCTAAGGGGGTCTAATACTTAGAAGAACATTCGAAAATTTTCATACTAGACCCATTATTAACATGGACTTCAAGCGCCTGTTGCGCTAAGACACAACCGAGATCGGTTCATAATCTGCAATGCATTTCAAAGATCTCACCCTAATCTATAATCTCACCAAGTTTCATCATCAGATTAGCCGTCTAAGGGGGTCTAATACTTAGAAGAACATTCGAAAATTTTCATACTAGACCCATTATTAACATGGACTTCAAGCGCCTGTTGCGCTAAGACACAACCGAGATCGGTTCATAATCTGCAATGCATTTCAAAGATCTCACCCTAATCTATAATCTCACCAAGTTTCATCATCAGATTAGCCGTCTAAGGGGGTCTAATACTTAGAAGAACATTCGAAAATTTTCATACTAGACCCATTATTAACATGGACTTCAAGCGCCTGTTGCGCTAAGACACAACCGAGATCGGTTCATAATCTGCAATGCATTTCAAAGATCTCACCCTAATCTATAATCTCACCAAGTTTCATCATCAGATTAGCCGTCTAAGGGGGTCTAATACTTAGAAGAACATTCGAAAATTTTCATACTAGACCCATTATTAACATGGACTTCAAGCGCCTGTTGCGCTAAGACACAACCGAGATCGGTTCATAATCTGCAATGCATTTCAAAGATCTCACCCTAATCTATAATCTCACCAAGTTTCATCATCAGATTAGCCGTCTAAGGGGGTCTAATACTTAGAAGAACATTCGAAAATTTTCATACTAGACCCATTATTAACATGGACTTCAAGCGCCTGTTGCGCTAAGACACAACCGAGATCGGTTCATAATCTGCAATGCATTTCAAAGATCTCACCCTAATCTATAATCTCACCAAGTTTCATCATCAGATTAGCCGTCTAAGGGGGTCTAATACTTAGAAGAACATTCGAAAATTTTCATACTAGACCCATTATTAACATGGACTTCAAGCGCCTGTTGCGCTAAGACACAACCGAGATCGGTTCATAATCTGCAATGCATTTCAAAGATCTCACCCTAATCTATAATCTCACCAAGTTTCATCATCAGATTAGCCGTCTAAGGGGGTCTAATACTTAGAAGAACATTCGAAAATTTTCATACTAGACCCATTATTAACATGGACTTCAAGCGCCTGTTGCGCTAAGACACAACCGAGATCGGTTCATAATCTGCAATGCATTTCAAAGATCTCACCCTAATCTATAATCTCACCAAGTTTCATCATCAGATTAGCCGTCTAAGGGGGTCTAATACTTAGAAGAACATTCGAAAATTTTCATACTAGACCCATTATTAACATGGACTTCAAGCGCCTGTTGCGCTAAGACACAACCGAGATCGGTTCATAATCTGCAATGCATTTCAAAGATCTCACCCTAATCTATAATCTCACCAAGTTTCATCATCAGATTAGCCGTCTAAGGGGGTCTAATACTTAGAAGAACATTCGAAAATTTTCATACTAGACCCATTATTAACATGGACTTCAAGCGCCTGTTGCGCTAAGACACAACCGAGATCGGTTCATAATCTGCAATGCATTTCAAAGATCTCACCCTAATCTATAATCTCACCAAGTTTCATCATCAGATTAGCCGTCTAAGGGGGTCTAATACTTAGAAGAACATTCGAAAATTTTCATACTAGACCCATTATTAACATGGACTTCAAGCGCCTGTTGCGCTAAGACACAACCGAGATCGGTTCATAATCTGCAATGCATTTCAAAGATCTCACCCTAATCTATAATCTCACCAAGTTTCATCATCAGATTAGCCGTCTAAGGGGGTCTAATACTTAGAAGAACATTCGAAAATTTTCATACTAGACCCATTATTAACATGGACTTCAAGCGCCTGTTGCGCTAAGACACAACCGAGATCGGTTCATAATCTGCAATGCATTTCAAAGATCTCACCCTAATCTATAATCTCACCAAGTTTCATCATCAGATTAGCCGTCTAAGGGGGTCTAATACTTAGAAGAACATTCGAAAATTTTCATACTAGACCCATTATTAACATGGACTTCAAGCGCCTGTTGCGCTAAGACACAACCGAGATCGGTTCATAATCTGCAATGCATTTCAAAGATCTCACCCTAATCTATAATCTCACCAAGTTTCATCATCAGATTAGCCGTCTAAGGGGGTCTAATACTTAGAAGAACATTCGAAAATTTTCATACTAGACCCATTATTAACATGGACTTCAAGCGCCTGTTGCGCTAAGACACAACCGAGATCGGTTCATAATCTGCAATGCATTTCAAAGATCTCACCCTAATCTATAATCTCACCAAGTTTCATCATCAGATTAGCCGTCTAAGGGGGTCTAATACTTAGAAGAACATTCGAAAATTTTCATACTAGACCCATTATTAACATGGACTTCAAGCGCCTGTTGCGCTAAGACACAACCGAGATCGGTTCATAATCTGCAATGCATTTCAAAGATCTCACCCTAATCTATAATCTCACCAAGTTTCATCATCAGATTAGCCGTCTAAGGGGGTCTAATACTTAGAAGAACATTCGAAAATTTTCATACTAGACCCATTATTAACATGGACTTCAAGCGCCTGTTGCGCTAAGACACAACCGAGATCGGTTCATAATCTGCAATGCATTTCAAAGATCTCACCCTAATCTATAATCTCACCAAGTTTCATCATCAGATTAGCCGTCTAAGGGGGTCTAATACTTAGAAGAACATTCGAAAATTTTCATACTAGACCCATTATTAACATGGACTTCAAGCGCCTGTTGCGCTAAGACACAACCGAGATCGGTTCATAATCTGCAATGCATTTCAAAGATCTCACCCTAATCTATAATCTCACCAAGTTTCATCATCAGATTAGCCGTCTAAGGGGGTCTAATACTTAGAAGAACATTCGAAAATTTTCATACTAGACCCATTATTAACATGGACTTCAAGCGCCTGTTGCGCTAAGACACAACCGAGATCGGTTCATAATCTGCAATGCATTTCAAAGATCTCACCCTAATCTATAATCTCACCAAGTTTCATCATCAGATTAGCCGTCTAAGGGGGTCTAATACTTAGAAGAACATTCGAAAATTTTCATACTAGACCCATTATTAACATGGACTTCAAGCGCCTGTTGCGCTAAGACACAACCGAGATCGGTTCATAATCTGCAATGCATTTCAAAGATCTCACCCTAATCTATAATCTCACCAAGTTTCATCATCAGATTAGCCGTCTAAGGGGGTCTAATACTTAGAAGAACATTCGAAAATTTTCATACTAGACCCATTATTAACATGGACTTCAAGCGCCTGTTGCGCTAAGACACAACCGAGATCGGTTCATAATCTGCAATGCATTTCAAAGATCTCACCCTAATCTATAATCTCACCAAGTTTCATCATCAGATTAGCCGTCTAAGGGGGTCTAATACTTAGAAGAACATTCGAAAATTTTCATACTAGACCCATTATTAACATGGACTTCAAGCGCCTGTTGCGCTAAAACACAACCAAGATCGGTTCATAATCTGCAATGCATTTCAAAGATCTCACCCTAATCTATAATCTCACCAAGTTTCATCATCAGATTAGCCGTCTAAGGGGGTCTAATACTTAGAAGAACATTCGAAAATTTTCATACTAGACCCATTATTAACATGGACTTCAAGCGCCTGTTGCGCTAAGACACAACCGAGATCGGTTCATAATCTGCAATGCATTTCAAAGATCTCACCCTAATCTATAATCTCACCAAGTTTCATCATCAGATTAGCCGTCTAAGGGGGTCTAATACTTAGAAGAACATTCGAAAATTTTCATACTAGACCCATTATTAACATGGACTTCAAGCGCCTGTTGCGCTAAGACACAACCGAGATCGGTTCATAATCTGCAATGCATTTCAAAGATCTCACCCTAATCTATAATCTCACCAAGTTTCATCATCAGATTAGCCGTCTAAGGGGGTCTAATACTTAGAAGAACATTCGAAAATTTTCATACTAGACCCATTATTAACATGGACTTCAAGCGCCTGTTGCGCTAAGACACAACCGAGATCGGTTCATAATCTGCAATGCATTTCAAAGATCTCACCCTAATCTATAATCTCACCAAGTTTCATCATCAGATTAGCCGTCTAAGGGGGTCTAATACTTAGAAGAACATTCGAAAATTTTCATACTAGACCCATTATTAACATGGACTTCAAGCGCCTGTTGCGCTAAGACACAACCGAGATCGGTTCATAATCTGCAATGCATTTCAAAGATCTCACCCTAATCTATAATCTCACCAAGTTTCATCATCAGATTAGCCGTCTAAGGGGGTCTAATACTTAGAAGAACATTCGAAAATTTTCATACTAGACCCATTATTAACATGGACTTCAAGCGCCTGTTGCGCTAAGACACAACCGAGATCGGTTCATAATCTGCAATGCATTTCAAAGATCTCACCCTAATCTATAATCTCACCAAGTTTCATCATCAGATTAGCCGTCTAAGGGGGTCTAATACTTAGAAGAACATTCGAAAATTTTCATACTAGACCCATTATTAACATGGACTTCAAGCGCCTGTTGCGCTAAGACACAACCGAGATCGGTTCATAATCTGCAATGCATTTCAAAGATCTCACCCTAATCTATAATCTCACCAAGTTTCATCATCAGATTAGCCGTCTAAGGGGGTCTAATACTTAGAAGAACATTCGAAAATTTTCATACTAGACCCATTATTAACATGGACTTCAAGCGCCTGTTGCGCTAAGACACAACCGAGATCGGTTCATAATCTGCAATGCATTTCAAAGATCTCACCCTAATCTATAATCTCACCAAGTTTCATCATCAGATTAGCCGTCTAAGGGGGTCTAATACTTAGAAGAACATTCGAAAATTTTCATACTAGACCCATTATTAACATGGACTTCAAGCGCCTGTTGCGCTAAGACACAACCGAGATCGGTTCATAATCTGCAATGCATTTCAAAGATCTCACCCTAATCTATAATCTCACCAAGTTTCATCATCAGATTAGCCGTCTAAGGGGGTCTAATACTTAGAAGAACATTCGAAAATTTTCATACTAGACCCATTATTAACATGGACTTCAAGCGCCTGTTGCGCTAAGACACAACCGAGATCGGTTCATAATCTGCAATGCATTTCAAAGATCTCACCCTAATCTATAATCTCACCAAGTTTCATCATCAGATTAGCCGTCTAAGGGGGTCTAATACTTAGAAGAACATTCGAAAATTTTCATACTAGACCCATTATTAACATGGACTTCAAGCGCCTGTTGCGCTAAGACACAACCGAGATCGGTTCATAATCTGCAATGCATTTCAAAGATCTCACCCTAATCTATAATCTCACCAAGTTTCATCATCAGATTAGCCGTCTAAGGGGGTCTAATACTTAGAAGAACATTCGAAAATTTTCATACTAGACCCATTATTAACATGGACTTCAAGCGCCTGTTGCGCTAAGACACAACCGAGATCGGTTCATAATCTGCAATGCATTTCAAAGATCTCACCCTAATCTATAATCTCACCAAGTTTCATCATCAGATTAGCCGTCTAAGGGGGTCTAATACTTAGAAGAACATTCGAAAATTTTCATACTAGACCCATTATTAACATGGACTTCAAGCGCCTGTTGCGCTAAGACACAACCGAGATCGGTTCATAATCTGCAATGCATTTCAAAGATCTCACCCTAATCTATAATCTCACCAAGTTTCATCATCAGATTAGCCGTCTAAGGGGGTCTAATACTTAGAAGAACATTCGAAAATTTTCATACTAGACCCATTATTAACATGGACTTCAAGCGCCTGTTGCGCTAAGACACAACCGAGATCGGTTCATAATCTGCAATGCATTTCAAAGATCTCACCCTAATCTATAATCTCACCAAGTTTCATCATCAGATTAGCCGTCTAAGGGGGTCTAATACTTAGAAGAACATTCGAAAATTTTCATACTAGACCCATTATTAACATGGACTTCAAGCGCCTGTTGCGCTAAGACACAACCGAGATCGGTTCATAATCTGCAATGCATTTCAAAGATCTCACCCTAATCTATAATCTCACCAAGTTTCATCATCAGATTAGCCGTCTAAGGGGGTCTAATACTTAGAAGAACATTCGAAAATTTTCATACTAGACCCATTATTAACATGGACTTCAAGCGCCTGTTGCGCTAAGACACAACCGAGATCGGTTCATAATCTGCAATGCATTTCAAAGATCTCACCCTAATCTATAATCTCACCAAGTTTCATCATCAGATTAGCCGTCTAAGGGGGTCTAATACTTAGAAGAACATTCGAAAATTTTCATACTAGACCCATTATTAACATGGACTTCAAGCGCCTGTTGCGCTAAGACACAACCGAGATCGGTTCATAATCTGCAATGCATTTCAAAGATCTCACCCTAATCTATAATCTCACCAAGTTTCATCATCAGATTAGCCGTCTAAGGGGGTCTAATACTTAGAAGAACATTCGAAAATTTTCATACTAGACCCATTATTAACATGGACTTCAAGCGCCTGTTGCGCTAAGACACAACCGAGATCGGTTCATAATCTGCAATGCATTTCAAAGATCTCACCCTAATCTATAATCTCACCAAGTTTCATCATCAGATTAGCCGTCTAAGGGGGTCTAATACTTAGAAGAACATTCGAAAATTTTCATACTAGACCCATTATTAACATGGACTTCAAGCGCCTGTTGCGCTAAGACACAACCGAGATCGGTTCATAATCTGCAATGCATTTCAAAGATCTCACCCTAATCTATAATCTCACCAAGTTTCATCATCAGATTAGCCGTCTAAGGGGGTCTAATACTTAGAAGAACATTCGAAAATTTTCATACTAGACCCATTATTAACATGGACTTCAAGCGCCTGTTGCGCTAAGACACAACCGAGATCGGTTCATAATCTGCAATGCATTTCAAAGATCTCACCCTAATCTATAATCTCACCAAGTTTCATCATCAGATTAGCCGTCTAAGGGGGTCTAATACTTAGAAGAACATTCGAAAATTTTCATACTAGACCCATTATTAACATGGACTTCAAGCGCCTGTTGCGCTAAGACACAACCGAGATCGGTTCATAATCTGCAATGCATTTCAAAGATCTCACCCTAATCTATAATCTCACCAAGTTTCATCATCAGATTAGCCGTCTAAGGGGGTCTAATACTTAGAAGAACATTCGAAAATTTTCATACTAGACCCATTATTAACATGGACTTCAAGCGCCTGTTGCGCTAAGACACAACCGAGATCGGTTCATAATCTGCAATGCATTTCAAAGATCTCACCCTAATCTATAATCTCACCAAGTTTCATCATCAGATTAGCCGTCTAAGGGGGTCTAATACTTAGAAGAACATTCGAAAATTTTCATACTAGACCCATTATTAACATGGACTTCAAGCGCCTGTTGCGCTAAGACACAACCGAGATCGGTTCATAATCTGCAATGCATTTCAAAGATCTCACCCTAATCTATAATCTCACCAAGTTTCATCATCAGATTAGCCGTCTAAGGGGGTCTAATACTTAGAAGAACATTCGAAAATTTTCATACTAGACCCATTATTAACATGGACTTCAAGCGCCTGTTGCGCTAAGACACAACCAAGATCGGTTCATAATCTGCAATGCATTTCAAAGATCTCACCCTAATCTATAATCTCACCAAGTTTCATCATCAGATTAGCCGTCTAAGGGGGTCTAATACTTAGAAGAACATTCGAAAATTTTCATACTAGACCCATTATTAACATGGACTTCAAGCGCCTGTTGCGCTAAGACACAACCGAGATCGGTTCATAATCTGCAATGCATTTCAAAGATCTCACCCTAATCTATAATCTCACCAAGTTTCATCATCAGATTAGCCGTCTAAGGGGGTCTAATACTTAGAAGAACATTCGAAAATTTTCATACTAGACCCATTATTAACATGGACTTCAAGCGCCTGTTGCGCTAAGACACAACCGAGATCGGTTCATAATCTGCAATGCATTTCAAAGATCTCACCCTAATCTATAATCTCACCAAGTTTCATCATCAGATTAGCCGTCTAAGGGGGTCTAATACTTAGAAGAACATTCGAAAATTTTCATACTAGACCCATTATTAACATGGACTTCAAGCGCCTGTTGCGCTAAGACACAACCGAGATCGGTTCATAATCTGCAATGCATTTCAAAGATCTCACCCTAATCTATAATCTCACCAAGTTTCATCATCAGATTAGCCGTCTAAGGGGGTCTAATACTTAGAAGAACATTCGAAAATTTTCATACTAGACCCATTATTAACATGGACTTCAAGCGCCTGTTGCGCTAAGACACAACCGAGATCGGTTCATAATCTGCAATGCATTTCAAAGATCTCACCCTAATCTATAATCTCACCAAGTTTCATCATCAGATTAGCCGTCTAAGGGGGTCTAATACTTAGAAGAACATTCGAAAATTTTCATACTAGACCCATTATTAACATGGACTTCAAGCGCCTGTTGCGCTAAGACACAACCGAGATCGGTTCATAATCTGCAATGCATTTCAAAGATCTCACCCTAATCTATAATCTCACCAAGTTTCATCATCAGATTAGCCGTCTAAGGGGGTCTAATACTTAGAAGAACATTCGAAAATTTTCATACTAGACCCATTATTAACATGGACTTCAAGCGCCTGTTGCGCTAAGACACAACCGAGATCGGTTCATAATCTGCAATGCATTTCAAAGATCTCACCCTAATCTATAATCTCACCAAGTTTCATCATCAGATTAGCCGTCTAAGGGGGTCTAATACTTAGAAGAACATTCGAAAATTTTCATACTAGACCCATTATTAACATGGACTTCAAGCGCCTGTTGCGCTAAGACACAACCGAGATCGGTTCATAATCTGCAATGCATTTCAAAGATCTCACCCTAATCTATAATCTCACCAAGTTTCATCATCAGATTAGCCGTCTAAGGGGGTCTAATACTTAGAAGAACATTCGAAAATTTTCATACTAGACCCATTATTAACATGGACTTCAAGCGCCTGTTGCGCTAAGACACAACCGAGATCGGTTCATAATCTGCAATGCATTTCAAAGATCTCACCCTAATCTATAATCTCACCAAGTTTCATCATCAGATTAGCCGTCTAAGGGGGTCTAATACTTAGAAGAACATTCGAAAATTTTCATACTAGACCCATTATTAACATGGACTTCAAGCGCCTGTTGCGCTAAGACACAACCGAGATCGGTTCATAATCTGCAATGCATTTCAAAGATCTCACCCTAATCTATAATCTCACCAAGTTTCATCATCAGATTAGCCGTCTAAGGGGGTCTAATACTTAGAAGAACATTCGAAAATTTTCATACTAGACCCATTATTAACATGGACTTCAAGCGCCTGTTGCGCTAAGACACAACCGAGATCGGTTCATAATCTGCAATGCATTTCAAAGATCTCACCCTAATCTATAATCTCACCAAGTTTCATCATCAGATTAGCCGTCTAAGGGGGTCTAATACTTAGAAGAACATTCGAAAATTTTCATACTAGACCCATTATTAACATGGACTTCAAGCGCCTGTTGCGCTAAGACACAACCGAGATCGGTTCATAATCTGCAATGCATTTCAAAGATCTCACCCTAATCTATAATCTCACCAAGTTTCATCATCAGATTAGCCGTCTAAGGGGGTCTAATACTTAGAAGAACATTCGAAAATTTTCATACTAGACCCATTATTAACATGGACTTCAAGCGCCTGTTGCGCTAAGACACAACCGAGATCGGTTCATAATCTGCAATGCATTTCAAAGATCTCACCCTAATCTATAATCTCACCAAGTTTCATCATCAGATTAGCCGTCTAAGGGGGTCTAATACTTAGAAGAACATTCGAAAATTTTCATACTAGACCCATTATTAACATGGACTTCAAGCGCCTGTTGCGCTAAGACACAACCGAGATCGGTTCATAATCTGCAATGCATTTCAAAGATCTCACCCTAATCTATAATCTCACCAAGTTTCATCATCAGATTAGCCGTCTAAGGGGGTCTAATACTTAGAAGAACATTCGAAAATTTTCATACTAGACCCATTATTAACATGGACTTCAAGCGCCTGTTGCGCTAAGACACAACCGAGATCGGTTCATAATCTGCAATGCATTTCAAAGATCTC
The DNA here is from genome assembly GCA_028142955.1 of Pinctada fucata. Lineage (NCBI taxonomy): Eukaryota > Metazoa > Mollusca > Bivalvia > Pterioida > Pteriidae > Pinctada > Pinctada fucata. The sequence continues at coordinate 1,257,167 of AP027110.1, read as the reverse complement.
ACCCTAATCTATAATCTCACCAAGTTTCATCATCAGATTAGCCGTCTAAGGGGGTCTAATACTTAGAAGAACATTCGAAAATTTTCATACTAGACCCATTATTAACATGGACTTCAAGCGCCTGTTGCGCTAAGACACAACCGAGATCGGTTCATAATCTGCAATGCATTTCAAAGATCTCACCCTAATCTATAATCTCACCAAGTTTCATCATCAGATTAGCCGTCTAAGGGGGTCTAATACTTAGAAGAACATTCGAAAATTTTCATACTAGACCCATTATTAACATGGACTTCAAGCGCCTGTTGCGCTAAGACACAACCGAGATCGGTTCATAATCTGCAATGCATTTCAAAGATCTCACCCTAATCTATAATCTCACCAAGTTTCATCATCAGATTAGCCGTCTAAGGGGGTCTAATACTTAGAAGAACATTCGAAAATTTTCATACTAGACCCATTATTAACATGGACTTCAAGCGCCTGTTGCGCTAAGACACAACCGAGATCGGTTCATAATCTGCAATGCATTTCAAAGATCTCACCCTAATCTATAATCTCACCAAGTTTCATCATCAGATTAGCCGTCTAAGGGGGTCTAATACTTAGAAGAACATTCGAAAATTTTCATACTAGACCCATTATTAACATGGACTTCAAGCGCCTGTTGCGCTAAGACACAACCGAGATCGGTTCATAATCTGCAATGCATTTCAAAGATCTCACCCTAATCTATAATCTCACCAAGTTTCATCATCAGATTAGCCGTCTAAGGGGGTCTAATACTTAGAAGAACATTCGAAAATTTTCATACTAGACCCATTATTAACATGGACTTCAAGCGCCTGTTGCGCTAAGACACAACCGAGATCGGTTCATAATCTGCAATGCATTTCAAAGATCTCACCCTAATCTATAATCTCACCAAGTTTCATCATCAGATTAGCCGTCTAAGGGGGTCTAATACTTAGAAGAACATTCGAAAATTTTCATACTAGACCCATTATTAACATGGACTTCAAGCGCCTGTTGCGCTAAGACACAACCGAGATCGGTTCATAATCTGCAATGCATTTCAAAGATCTCACCCTAATCTATAATCTCACCAAGTTTCATCATCAGATTAGCCGTCTAAGGGGGTCTAATACTTAGAAGAACATTCGAAAATTTTCATACTAGACCCATTATTAACATGGACTTCAAGCGCCTGTTGCGCTAAGACACAACCGAGATCGGTTCATAATCTGCAATGCATTTCAAAGATCTCACCCTAATCTATAATCTCACCAAGTTTCATCATCAGATTAGCCGTCTAAGGGGGTCTAATACTTAGAAGAACATTCGAAAATTTTCATACTAGACCCATTATTAACATGGACTTCAAGCGCCTGTTGCGCTAAGACACAACCGAGATCGGTTCATAATCTGCAATGCATTTCAAAGATCTCACCCTAATCTATAATCTCACCAAGTTTCATCATCAGATTAGCCGTCTAAGGGGGTCTAATACTTAGAAGAACATTCGAAAATTTTCATACTAGACCCATTATTAACATGGACTTCAAGCGCCTGTTGCGCTAAGACACAACCGAGATCGGTTCATAATCTGCAATGCATTTCAAAGATCTCACCCTAATCTATAATCTCACCAAGTTTCATCATCAGATTAGCCGTCTAAGGGGGTCTAATACTTAGAAGAACATTCGAAAATTTTCATACTAGACCCATTATTAACATGGACTTCAAGCGCCTGTTGCGCTAAGACACAACCGAGATCGGTTCATAATCTGCAATGCATTTCAAAGATCTCACCCTAATCTATAATCTCACCAAGTTTCATCATCAGATTAGCCGTCTAAGGGGGTCTAATACTTAGAAGAACATTCGAAAATTTTCATACTAGACCCATTATTAACATGGACTTCAAGCGCCTGTTGCGCTAAGACACAACCGAGATCGGTTCATAATCTGCAATGCATTTCAAAGATCTCACCCTAATCTATAATCTCACCAAGTTTCATCATCAGATTAGCCGTCTAAGGGGGTCTAATACTTAGAAGAACATTCGAAAATTTTCATACTAGACCCATTATTAACATGGACTTCAAGCGCCTGTTGCGCTAAGACACAACCGAGATCGGTTCATAATCTGCAATGCATTTCAAAGATCTCACCCTAATCTATAATCTCACCAAGTTTCATCATCAGATTAGCCGTCTAAGGGGGTCTAATACTTAGAAGAACATTCGAAAATTTTCATACTAGACCCATTATTAACATGGACTTCAAGCGCCTGTTGCGCTAAGACACAACCGAGATCGGTTCATAATCTGCAATGCATTTCAAAGATCTCACCCTAATCTATAATCTCACCAAGTTTCATCATCAGATTAGCCGTCTAAGGGGGTCTAATACTTAGAAGAACATTCGAAAATTTTCATACTAGACCCATTATTAACATGGACTTCAAGCGCCTGTTGCGCTAAGACACAACCGAGATCGGTTCATAATCTGCAATGCATTTCAAAGATCTCACCCTAATCTATAATCTCACCAAGTTTCATCATCAGATTAGCCGTCTAAGGGGGTCTAATACTTAGAAGAACATTCGAAAATTTTCATACTAGACCCATTATTAACATGGACTTCAAGCGCCTGTTGCGCTAAGACACAACCGAGATCGGTTCATAATCTGCAATGCATTTCAAAGATCTCACCCTAATCTATAATCTCACCAAGTTTCATCATCAGATTAGCCGTCTAAGGGGGTCTAATACTTAGAAGAACATTCGAAAATTTTCATACTAGACCCATTATTAACATGGACTTCAAGCGCCTGTTGCGCTAAGACACAACCGAGATCGGTTCATAATCTGCAATGCATTTCAAAGATCTCACCCTAATCTATAATCTCACCAAGTTTCATCATCAGATTAGCCGTCTAAGGGGGTCTAATACTTAGAAGAACATTCGAAAATTTTCATACTAGACCCATTATTAACATGGACTTCAAGCGCCTGTTGCGCTAAGACACAACCGAGATCGGTTCATAATCTGCAATGCATTTCAAAGATCTCACCCTAATCTATAATCTCACCAAGTTTCATCATCAGATTAGCCGTCTAAGGGGGTCTAATACTTAGAAGAACATTCGAAAATTTTCATACTAGACCCATTATTAACATGGACTTCAAGCGCCTGTTGCGCTAAGACACAACCGAGATCGGTTCATAATCTGCAATGCATTTCAAAGATCTCACCCTAATCTATAATCTCACCAAGTTTCATCATCAGATTAGCCGTCTAAGGGGGTCTAATACTTAGAAGAACATTCGAAAATTTTCATACTAGACCCATTATTAACATGGACTTCAAGCGCCTGTTGCGCTAAGACACAACCGAGATCGGTTCATAATCTGCAATGCATTTCAAAGATCTCACCCTAATCTATAATCTCACCAAGTTTCATCATCAGATTAGCCGTCTAAGGGGGTCTAATACTTAGAAGAACATTCGAAAATTTTCATACTAGACCCATTATTAACATGGACTTCAAGCGCCTGTTGCGCTAAGACACAACCGAGATCGGTTCATAATCTGCAATGCATTTCAAAGATCTCACCCTAATCTATAATCTCACCAAGTTTCATCATCAGATTAGCCGTCTAAGGGGGTCTAATACTTAGAAGAACATTCGAAAATTTTCATACTAGACCCATTATTAACATGGACTTCAAGCGCCTGTTGCGCTAAGACACAACCGAGATCGGTTCATAATCTGCAATGCATTTCAAAGATCTCACCCTAATCTATAATCTCACCAAGTTTCATCATCAGATTAGCCGTCTAAGGGGGTCTAATACTTAGAAGAACATTCGAAAATTTTCATACTAGACCCATTATTAACATGGACTTCAAGCGCCTGTTGCGCTAAGACACAACCGAGATCGGTTCATAATCTGCAATGCATTTCAAAGATCTCACCCTAATCTATAATCTCACCAAGTTTCATCATCAGATTAGCCGTCTAAGGGGGTCTAATACTTAGAAGAACATTCGAAAATTTTCATACTAGACCCATTATTAACATGGACTTCAAGCGCCTGTTGCGCTAAGACACAACCGAGATCGGTTCATAATCTGCAATGCATTTCAAAGATCTCACCCTAATCTATAATCTCACCAAGTTTCATCATCAGATTAGCCGTCTAAGGGGGTCTAATACTTAGAAGAACATTCGAAAATTTTCATACTAGACCCATTATTAACATGGACTTCAAGCGCCTGTTGCGCTAAGACACAACCGAGATCGGTTCATAATCTGCAATGCATTTCAAAGATCTCACCCTAATCTATAATCTCACCAAGTTTCATCATCAGATTAGCCGTCTAAGGGGGTCTAATACTTAGAAGAACATTCGAAAATTTTCATACTAGACCCATTATTAACATGGACTTCAAGCGCCTGTTGCGCTAAGACACAACCGAGATCGGTTCATAATCTGCAATGCATTTCAAAGATCTCACCCTAATCTATAATCTCACCAAGTTTCATCATCAGATTAGCCGTCTAAGGGGGTCTAATACTTAGAAGAACATTCGAAAATTTTCATACTAGACCCATTATTAACATGGACTTCAAGCGCCTGTTGCGCTAAGACACAACCGAGATCGGTTCATAATCTGCAATGCATTTCAAAGATCTCACCCTAATCTATAATCTCACCAAGTTTCATCATCAGATTAGCCGTCTAAGGGGGTCTAATACTTAGAAGAACATTCGAAAATTTTCATACTAGACCCATTATTAACATGGACTTCAAGCGCCTGTTGCGCTAAGACACAACCGAGATCGGTTCATAATCTGCAATGCATTTCAAAGATCTCACCCTAATCTATAATCTCACCAAGTTTCATCATCAGATTAGCCGTCTAAGGGGGTCTAATACTTAGAAGAACATTCGAAAATTTTCATACTAGACCCATTATTAACATGGACTTCAAGCGCCTGTTGCGCTAAGACACAACCGAGATCGGTTCATAATCTGCAATGCATTTCAAAGATCTCACCCTAATCTATAATCTCACCAAGTTTCATCATCAGATTAGCCGTCTAAGGGGGTCTAATACTTAGAAGAACATTCGAAAATTTTCATACTAGACCCATTATTAACATGGACTTCAAGCGCCTGTTGCGCTAAGACACAACCGAGATCGGTTCATAATCTGCAATGCATTTCAAAGATCTCACCCTAATCTATAATCTCACCAAGTTTCATCATCAGATTAGCCGTCTAAGGGGGTCTAATACTTAGAAGAACATTCGAAAATTTTCATACTAGACCCATTATTAACATGGACTTCAAGCGCCTGTTGCGCTAAGACACAACCGAGATCGGTTCATAATCTGCAATGCATTTCAAAGATC